>JASFXZ010000043.1:1929777-2303045 GCA_032209605.1 Mactromeris polynyma | reverse complement strand
ATTTTCAGTAACAGACTTACCTTAAGATTTTTCAAATGGTTTCATGGAAATTTCAATTGCCCAGAGGAACAGTAACTTTGGACATCAACTTGCCCTGCCAATTTTCAACTTTCTCGAGCAAGTGGACAAGTGCTTATTTCTAACACTGTTTCGATTATAGACATAATAAAACATCACAGCAATGATCATTAGATGGCCCCTTACCAAATGTGTTTTGTAGCTGCCTTGGGTGATTCTCTATCAACATTGTTCTGTCATGCCGATAACGCGTCAGACATGTCTATTTTCTTTCGGACTGAAAGATTTTAAGACTGTTGACATCAGCCCAAATGTCCTGCTATTCTCAAAAATCATTCGCCATGTCTGAGTGCTGTTCAAGTCTCGATTGATTTGTAAAAAATACATACCTGTATCACAGGAATGCTACTTAGGTTTAGTTTTACTAATTTATTTATTCTCGATTAGGAAGCTAGTTCTTACAACTTATATTTATCCTTCTGGACACTCATTCCAGATGGAACCAACCTTGAAGAGAGAGAGAGAGAGAGAGAGAGAGAGAGAGAGATGAGAGAGAGAGGAGAGAGTGAGAGAGAGAGAGAGAGAGAGAGAGAGAGAGAGAGAGAGGAGAGAGAGAGAGAGAGAGAGAGAGAGAGAGAGAGAGAGAGAGAGAGAGAGGAGAGAGAGAGAGAGAGAGAGAGAGAGAGAGAGAGAGAGAGAGAGAGAGAGAGAGAGAGAGGCGAATCAATGCGCTACCACTGCGTCGCGGCGGATCCACATTTAGTGCTACTTCGATCCATTTGTGGTGAATGATTTTTGTGCCTAGCAGACATTGGTCTGTCAAGGTGCCAGAAACTGTTAGAATTTCTAGAAATCTGTCAGTCCGATATATGACTTTTATGTATCATTGATTTTAGAAACAGCAGGACATTCAGACTGACAGTCTTAAATAATCTGCCTGTCACAGCACAAAAACGAAAATGTTTGACAGTTTGACTGTTATCTGCATGACTGTTTGGTGATCCTGGATTTCTTGTTTATGTTTATAATTAAACTGTCAGTATGTGCCATTGTACTATCAGAAAGCAGGTAATAAGTGGTAACTAATAAGTAATAACTAATAGTAATAAGTAATAACTGATAAGTAATAAGTAATTAACTGATAAGTAATAAGTAATAACTAATAAGTAATAAGTAATAACTAATAAGTAATAAACTAATAACTAATAAGTAATAACTGATAAGTAATAAGTAATAACTAATAAGTAATAAGTAATAACTAATAAGTAATAAGTAATAACTGATAAGTAATAAGTAATAACTGATAAGTAATAACTAATAAGAAATAAGTAATTAGAAATAACTAATAACTATTAACAATTAACTAATAACTAATAACAAATAAGTAATAAGCACGGGGGCAGATGAAGTAACAAGTAAGTAATAAGAAAGGAAAAGGTCTTTCAGGAAATTAGCATGACATGTCCTGTGGACACATTTCTAGTAGTGTCCGTTTCACAGATTCAGGTTCATATTGTCAGTTTCTGTATTTTCAGAAGGAAGTCGACACCAGTCAAGATAGAGGTGGAAGGGGAAAACACACGGTCTACAAACTATATATCGAGTGGCAGCACTTCTCAAATGGAAGTTACAGAGTTGTCACTGTTAAGGGGGGGGGGGGGGGGGGTACTCGAATGATGGAGTACAAAGCTGATGGAAGACTTAACTGTAGAGACAATCATTAAAAGAGGCTTGAAAAATATGGAGGTGTCTCTTGCTAGTTTCTTAAGTGAAAATCTAAATAAGTTCTCTGATGTGAACGGCAACGAGTGTTCTTTTCAGCAGTACCTGAAATCACATGGGTTGTTTTCCTCACAATATCACCTGTATATTAGAAATAAAGGAAAGCAGACAATAGCAGATACCACATGTAATCCAGCTTTGGACAAAGATGAAAAAGTTGGACCAGAAATTCCAACAAAAGTGCTTCTGGTCAACAGCAAGATACCTGGAAATATTTAGCTGCAGTACAAAAAGACAATAATTTCCAGATATTCAAATACTGAGAGTACAATTTGCCATTCTTCTTTGAGACAGTGTTATGATTTGTCAGATCATGAAATTCCATATGAAGACTATAACTATGTCGATGATGGATATTTGATAGCAGGTATTGAAAAAGATAACAAAGTGTATTTAACTGAATTAGATAATACCATTGCATAATAACAATATCCTGTATCAGTGGTATAAGGATGGACAGCTTGTTTTGAAGGGCTGAATACATCAGTTTTAAAAGTAACAGCTGTTGGAATTAATGTAAATGAACAATTTTACACCTATGGTGTCCAGTGTAGTGTAACGGAGCATGTCCTGCCAAGGCAAACAGAACATTGGAGTACATTCAACACACTGTCACAACAGCTACCACATCATCCGCCACATTATCACAGATACTCAGTACTCAACAACAGACACACTCAGCCACAGACATTCAATACTCAACCACAGACACTCAACCACAGACACTCGGCCACATACATTCAGCACTCAGGCATTTAGCATTCAGCCACAGATACACTCAGTCACAGGCATGCAGTACTCGGCCACAGACAATCAGCCACAGACACAGACATTGAGCACCCAGCCACATACGTTCAGTTCTCTGCCACATACACTCAGACAAAAATACACTCAGCCACAGGCATGCAGTTCTTAGCCACAGACACTCAACCACAGACACTCAGCACTCAGCCACAGACACTCAGCCACAGAGATTCAGCACTCAGTCTCAGGCATTTAGCATTCAGCCACAGATACACTCAGTCACAGGCATGCAGTACTCGGCCGCAGACAATCAGCCACAGACACAGACATTGAGCACCCAGCCACATACGTTCAGTTTTCTGCCACATACACTCAGACAAAATACACTCAGCCAAAGGCATGCAGTTCTTAGCCACAGACACTCAACCACAGACATTCAGCCCTCAGCCACATACACACTCAGCCACAGGCATGCAGTACTCGGCCACTTCTCAAGAATCTACATCTTCATGCAAAGTACTAAGGATAAGCTTGGCCGATGTAAACGTGGGTAAAGAAATCGGAAGAGGGGAATTTGGCATTGTGTATCAAGGATGTTGGATAGGGACGAAAGTGGCTGTGAAAGAAATAGTTTTAAAACGAATGAAGATTGCAAAACCAATAGTTCATCGCGAACTTTGCATACACCGTAAACTCAGGCATCCAAACATTGTTTTGTTGATGACATTTGCATTGGAAAGTGATCGATTATACTTAGTTTCAGAACTAATTGATGATGTTATTTTGGACACCTGGCTATTCAGTGATGATGAAACAAATATGAACATCGAAACCACGAAATTTGGCATAAAATCTATTTCTACTAGACTGTCCTTAAAATTGTCATGAATCACGGTTACCAGTGTTATTACTTATCCTTAAAAAATGGTTGCTGGTATTAAAGTTTTCCACTGAATCTTGTCTTTATGTCTTTGATTTCATCATTTTATGCATGTGCAATAAAACATGAGTGACTGGGCTATTTGTATTTAATGGTGCAGCTTGAAACTGGGTTGGCAGCCCTACCCTCAACATTGAAAAAGTTTGGCAGTGCAGCCCCAGTGCAGTGCAGTAATGCATTTCGTATAGTACCTATAGTGTACCTGTACTGTACTGAACAACCAACCAACAAACCAGTACAGACCAATACCTCTACAGTATAGTGCAGTGCAGTACAGTACAGTACATGTGAAGTACAGTACAAAGTACAATACCGTACCGTACTGTGCCGTACAGAACGTTACAGATCCCTAGAGCATAGAATAAGCTTAAACATGGTATAAAACTTCATGGAAAGGGGTAAACCTTCACCCCTTGGTCTGTTCAAATGATCTCATTTTGTCAAAACAGTTGACATACAAAGATGTCTTCCTGGTAAATGCTATATTCATTTATTACAATAATTAGTTAGATCTTTTCATAATCTTTCGAAAGAAATGTACTTGTATATATTTCCAAGATAAGAGCATTTTGTGAGTTTGGAGTTCCGCGATAACCGTTTATATCAGAGATACCTTAAACTTGTTTTCGAATGGGATCACGCTATACATGCATAAGGTGCTTTAATTATTTTCTTTATTATATTGAATTAAATTAAATATTGAATCAAATGAAAGTGAAAAATATCCTTGGTTATGTACTACACTGATCAAATCAGTAGAAAACAAAAAACAGGCGCAACGTAACGTTTTATTTACAATTACGTATACTGGATTTAATGTCTCCGACTTTGTCCACATGAAATCCTAATTTTTCATCACATTCTGTCATGTTATGACAGTACTACTTAACAAATTAAGACACCATCAACACTAAAACGAAAACATCGAAGGAAGCTAACTATGGCTGTTAATCTAACTTGAGACAATTATTTCTACAAGCAAGTTCGATACGTAGTATTCTTCCAAAATATCGTTGAGCTCAATGAATAGTCGGAGCGCTTCATAGGGATGGACAGGGATTCGAACATCGGGTTTTATAATGTTAACAATTTCTTCAAATTCTGCGCTGCAAACCTCCTTTACTTTTCCGTACAAATTTATGCAAAAATTCACATCTTCAAGATTCACACGTGTCTTAAGTTATACCCATCTGTTAGTTCAGGGACAAAATACAGCGTACCGGTTCTGTCGTCGAATATTGTGAGAATTCCAGTGTTGTGCGATTCTATCTAAATCCGTTTGTAAAGCATCCATGAAACAAAATCTTAAACATTCTTTTATCACTGGGTTTTGGATATCAAACATCCCCGAATCCCTTATATCTTTGAAAAGATTTATCCACCAGTGAACACCAAGCTTTCGAAGTGTACCCCACCATGCTTCTATCCTCTGGTTTGCTGTGCTCTTTCCATACATAAAACTTTTCATTCCAGCCATACGGTCAGTTGAAGTATATCTAAAATAAGGTTGCAGGAAACTCCGTCTACTGTTCTTTGTTCCATGATCTGCTCTTAAAATTCTTGGAGCATTCTGAAAGTGTTTTTAACAGTCAATGCAGTATTTTGCGATAACACACAAGATTTTGCGACTATAACCGTCGATGCACCCATAAATACAGAATCCCAACGGTTTTAACTTGTCATAACCGTCCACATGCCATACGTAATTATGTCCTTTAAGCATATACACTCTTCATTTTAACCTATGTGCCTTTCGTTCTTCTGCTGCATGTTGGTGTAGGTGTTTAATTATTTGCCTGACTTCTGATCTTTTTACTGCTAGCCCATGATCTTTGGTGAGTCTTTTCCACATTGTCCTATAACCCGCACACTCCCCACTAACGTTCGTCTCCTGTCTTATGATATATATACATCATGCACAGACGAGTAGTGATAAGGGCGTCTAAGTTTAAATTTCGTAGGATACGCTTTAAATGACGAATGCTAATTCTAATGTTGTGGTGGCAAAACAAAAACAAGACTATTTCAGCATACTTTAGTCCATCAATAAAATATATTCTAATCAATTCATTTCTGGTGAGAGCATTTCTAGAATGTGGAATACCGGACGGCACACACACTCTACACATGAAAATGTACTTAACAACAAGGTGATGAACATAATAATTGACATGTTTTGAGAGAAAAGAATATCACGTCTTCACTGTTGTCGTTCAAAATGGCCGAGAAACACAATAACTCGTAACAAATAAGAAATAAGAAATAAGTAATAAGAATTAACAAAAATGTCCCTCCAGGGCTTCCGTACAAACGACATCAAACTAGGCTTTTGTGAAATGAAACTTTACCGATTAAACGTCAACCACAGACATTTTGCGTTATTTAATACGAAAGTGACTTTGTGATAATCATTTTCATGACGACTTACGAATCTGTTTATAACACAAAACAGTTTCGTTTGCGTTTATGTTATTACATATGTGAACTTGATAGCAGCAATAACTTGACAAAACCACCCATTGATTTCGCTATCCGAAACCAAGGTAAAATGATTATTTTATCAACACACCATTAAGTGAGTAAAAACTTGAGAAATGTTCAACATTAGTGTGTCGTATTTTATTCGATAATCCTATTCCTTGAGTAATAGGTGATACGAAGTTATAAATATTCGAAGAAAAAAAACAACATCCATTGTGTTATTTCAGATAGGTCTAATTATCTACTTCCGCGGGATCCGAAATCCGAAATCCGAGAACTCCCTTTGAGAACTGACCTGAAGTGAAACCGTACTACAAATGTAGTACAACATGATCTGATAATAATTTCGTGTATTTAATTACAATCATTCTGATAAAACGCTTCATGTTTTCTCTGTGTTTCCGCAAGACTGCTTGATTGAACTCCCCAGCTGGAGGGGGGCTAGAATTCACCAGCTGTCACACTACAGAGGGGTAAGACCCCCCCCCCCACTGTGCCTGCCCGTTTGCCGTGGGCTGCTACCCCGGGTTCTGAGTTGGCAATTTATACTTGGTTCTCTCAATACACTGCTTTGGGCTTTAGTTGGACTAAACGGGAGGTCTGGAAGGCCCGTCCAGATCAATCGGATAGTCATGCCAAGCCCCACGATATATTGTGCCCCCATGTCTATTTATATTTGTTTATTTTATAAATACATAGATTATCTCGTTGACGACTTTCACGATTTACCTTTTACTTATTCGTATCTTGGAAGGCGATGGCCCATGGGCCAATCGGATACTTGTTTGGCCTTTAACTGACATTCGAAATTTTTCAAAGTTTGTTTGAGCTTGTAAAATGTTCTGAGGGAACTCATTTGTCCAGTTTAACCCTTTTATCACGAGTATATCATTGATGTATCCCTGTCATGGCCAGTGTTGGATATCCCCTGGTCATGACCCCTTGTTGGACTCCGTGGCGGGTGGGGAGCAACAGTGATGGACTAATTCAATCAGCATGGCAACCCCAAAAAAAGCCAAGCGAACACTCTCAGAGTCCGACTCTGAGACAGACATATCAAACATGACCCCCCAAAATTTCTCTCGTTTCATTATTATATAATCTTAAAATTCTGATAAAACCAATTACCAAACTTTCCCCCTTGTCATACAAAAAACTTTACAATCTATTCTCGGAACTCCAAAATCCGTAAAGAAATTAAAAGATGACACGTTGCTGGTGGAATGTTCCACCATGCAACAAACAAAAAACCTTTTAGGTCACAAACAATTCTTTGGGTTGGGGGTCGTTATTAAACCCCACCCATCACTAAATTCTTCCAAAGGTATTATTCGTTGTAGGGATCTCGCATGTTGCGAGTCCCTCGACGAAATAACTACCAATCTTAAATCGCAGACTGTCTCTGCAGTAAAAAGAATTTCAATAAAAAGAGATAACAAAATCATTCAAACAAACACGTATATACTCACCTTCTCAACATCAGTCCTCCCATCTAATGTAAAAATTGGGTACGAAAGCGTTCCGGTCTCCGTGTATGTGCCAAACCCTCTGCGCTGTTTCAGGTGTCAGAGGTTTGGCCATCACGAGGCCAAATGCACAAGTATTCCCGTTTGTGCAGTCTGTGCACATGAGGGGCCAGACCATGATTCCAAAATCTGTCACGAGAAACCCCTCTGTGCAAATTGCAAGGGTTCCCACCCTATTTTTTCAAAGCATTGCCAGTCTTGGAAAATTGAAAAAGACATTTTGGAAGTTAAATACAATCAGGGTATTTCTTTCGTAGAGGCAATGAGGGTTGTGCAGAACCGCCAGAGGGACCAGGTACAGGCTAGCAGTAGTGCTAGCTATGCCAACAAAGCTGCCCCTTTGGCGTACATCCCTCCTTGTCACTCTTGTAGTGAACTTATCAACATTTTGATAGAAAAGTATCCTCAGATTGCAGAGGACCTTAAATGTCTGGCCCCCTCATCTGTACAGACACAGAGACAGCCTGCCCCAATGGTTCCTCCACCTGCACCAAAAACATCCAATCAACCAAAAAAAACCTGTTATTCCAGAAAAGCCCAAATCCATTCCTCCAAAAACCAAATCACCAGCCCCTCCTACTACCAAGAAACCAAAATCCACTCCATCTAAGGCCACATCGCCTGCCCCTACTACTACCATACCTAAGGTGAAATCTGCACCAGTAAACAAAAATAACAACAAACCCATTTCCCAACCTCCTAAAGAAAAACCCGCAGGTCACAAATCTTCACCACCATCACCCACACCAAAACCATGTAAAAAATCATGTAAAACAAAAAATTATGAAACCCCCTCAACAACAAGTTTGAATGTCTTAGTGACATGGAGGATGACAGTGATGGAATCTCTGTCTCAGGGGGTGAGAGCATGCTCTCTGATGAAGAAACTTAGTATTTTATTTTATTTTTAACTTATTTTTAATAAATCTGGACTGTATTCCATGAAATACGCCTTTCACAGTACATTTTTTCTTGTTGGCTGTGTTGAGCTTCAACCAGTCCGCTAACTAGTTAACATTTACAAGTATATCACGTTACCTTTTTTAGTTTCACATAATTTCACATTTCTTGCGCGCTAAATGACCAAAGCTGTCGATGCGCCATAAAACAACATGATAATAATAATGCTTGATTGAAATTCACAAGAGGGTAGCAAATTATTTACTATTCCATAAAACCAACAAACCAATCTGTGCGCCTATCAATTGCTCTAACACAGTACTTGGTTTATAAATCGCTGAAAGCACTTTTGATATTATACGGAACAAAATAGAACGCACCATTGTGATGTACAATTTGTTCTTCACATCAAATTACGTCCTGAATTGGCATCCATTTAATATAATATCGATATTTACATTGCTTCAGTTACGTTTACCCTTCAGAAAATTGATATAATTATGTGTATTTCTCTGAGAAGTTTGGCCCAAACGACATATCTTGTCGAAATTGGGTTAAAAACATTGCTAAATGCAGGGATATTTGTAGGTTACTACAAAACAAATATTTGGAAAAACGACATTTTTTCAGGGAATTACAGCACGTTGAATATGGTCATCAAGACTACAAAAAAATCTGAGTTTAACAAATTTAATTACAGCAAATATGTTTTCAGATACAATAATATTATTCAAATAAGTGTATATTATTATTTTCCTTAAGAAAAGGGGCCGTCTCAATGTTTACCGATAGTTGTTTTGTTTCCGCTTGCTGCTGAATCATAAATCTTTTACTGAAATGTTTCAATTAGCTGTTGCAATTAATGTGAAAACATGACGTCATTATGTGAAAACATGACGTCGTCTTTATTGCGTTATCTCAGAAACGAGGCTCAGTGCATTTGGGCCAAAAATCCCAGAGACTGCCACAAGCATCTGTTAACTTGTGGCAAGTTTAAATCTTATATTAAATGAGAAAAACTTCAAAACAAAAGCTTCCAACGCAACATGCATATATGTCATACATTTTTGTAGAGATAAGATTGCAATACATTGACATTAACCAGAAAATGTAGGAAGCCTAATGTTGCATCAAGATAATGCTCAGAGCTATACTCAAATGAACACTCAGTTGGTCATATACTTGGCTTTCAAAGTTTGGTCCAACCTTCGGATTCCCCAGATGTACGTGTAGCACTCATAGATTTTGCTTATGTTCCACATTTGAACGTGTATGTATGTTGATATGCTTTAAACATGACAAATCTGACCATATCTAAAAAGATTTCGACCGTGGTTTTCCGAGAGTTTGGTAAGTTTTCATTTATTATATGGGAAGTGGTTAAATGGTGAAAATGCCTCATGTAAAGTAAAGAGGTTATCAAATTTAAGTGCTATTTTTTCTCTGTAACAATGACTATTTACAGGTCAAAAGAATACTTCACGAATAGGGAATAGGGAATAAGTAACGAATAGGTAACGAATAGGGAATAGGGAATAAGTAACAAATAGGAAATAGGGAATAAGTAACCAACTTGACGACCCTGCCCCCCCCCCCCCCGTGGACATATACGAGGGTAGCAAAATTTGGTGGGGGAGGGGGGAAATGTTCAGTTCTGGTACATTCCCATGACCATAGTTTTGACCAAATATCATAAATATGGCACGCAAAAACGTTTGAAGAATGTATTCACCTTCTCATGTTGAAAATATCTCAAACATCATCTAGATGGTACGTAAATCTTGGCACACGAGAACAGGCCTCCATGATAAACATTTGATTGAGAAACAGTCCAGAAAAGCAAACCTACCTACCGGGATAGCCCAAAAAAACAAACATTTGTTCTAGGCCTAAAACATATGAATTTTGTGCTATGCCTTGTATTTATTACTGTATTTGACATTTTGTATTTTGCAGAAAATATTTAGAAGCAAATAATTCTTCCGCTTAATAGATTTCGTATAAAAAGTTTAATGAAAATTAAAGGTTCAATTAATTGAGTTTGCAATTAGCCTTGCAGCACTTTAACCAATTAGTCGTTGCTGTTGTCTCTAAAGTGCAAGCATGATAACACTTTGTGCTAAGTAATTAGCAACATAATGTCTCTCAATATGAGCGATAGAAGGTTTATTACATAATCTTATTAACCTCGCGGCTCATGCATGAGGACAAGATATTTACAAATACATGAACGTGCATGAATATTCAAACATATACTTGCGGAGATGACACAATTAATTTACATTAAATTAAACATGTGTGATGACCAAAATGTAATAATTCTGCACAACGATGTATATATTATAATGGCTGCAAATGATCATTGTGTTAACAACAATTAAATATTAAAGACTATTTAATGTTTATATACACTGGACATGTTCATGTTCATGTATTATACTACACACACAGATTGATTTGAAAAAAATGCTTATACGACATTCTTTGTTCAGAAACATCAACTGTTTACAAAAGTTACAATAATACAGAAATAAAACAAAACAAAAAAACCCAAGCTTGATTCCTGTCGAAACGAAATACAGGAAAGTGTTGGTAAAAAGTATCCGTCTTACAATTGCCGCATGACATTACCGTTCTACCCAAACAAAATATAGAACGAGAATTACTCGCGGTGTTCTAATCTACTTGTATATGTAATAAAATGTGTTTGTGTTATATTTTCAAATTAATTGCCTTGTAGTAAATGCTTTATATGTAATACATGCAAATTTCTGTAAAATAATTTAATTTTCGCAAGTTAACAATTCAATTTTTCAATTTTTGCATGCATGGTCTCTTCCAAAAATATAGCGGCTTACATATTGCTTTCATAATCTAACATTGAACATTCTATAACAAAATGATACTCATAGTCTAACTTCTTACAAAACACACATTTACTTTCGTGAAATGGGATTCTCATTGGTTTATGCCATCTACCTGTCTTTACACGAAGGCTATGAGCAGACATTCGTAATTTACTTAATGCGGTTTTGTGTTTTTGATTGGTTACAACTTTTAGAAATGTTTTTAATTTGAAATCTACAAATAATTCTCGGTAAAACAATGATCTTGATGAATTTCTTATTTTCTTATCTGTTCTTTATTTCAATATGTGTAGACTTATGCAAGTGTTTGTAGATTTTAAACATAGCTTTTCTTGATTACCCCGCTAACGTTATCTGTGTTAGATTAAAAGACACTAGATACGATACCTAAGTATGAAACAAACCTAATAACAATTTCAATATTAGTGTCGTTATATGAAAAATGTATTTCAAGGCAAACTACCTGACATTCTGAAAATCATCACTTTTGTTGTGTCTACATTTACAATCATTTCCACTAATTACAATATTCTAATATATCAAAACCTTTTTGCAGACCTTGTGGTGTTTTCGATAACAAAACTATGTCATCGGCATATAACAATACAAATGTTTTCAACATATAAGTATCGATACCTTCGTACCTCTTTAATAAAAGGGTTTCTTCCATACCATTAAGAAACAACTTTTTATTGAATATTCAGGTATACAATGTATAAGTTGGTCTTTTCCATCTATTATAAATCCATTTAACATAAAAATTGTCTGGTCCAGAGCTTCGACCAGATTTCAGTTGCTTTATTGCACACACAGTTTCATTAACAGATATCGTCTAATTCATTAAACATTGTTTGAAATTCATTCTTTACTATATATATACATGTACGTGCATTAAAATATAATATATCTTCATCTGGAGTGAAAAATGATCAAATGGGTTGTTAATGCTCTCAAAATTCTAAACATGAAATATGAATATTGTTTGTTTGTAACTTAATTCCAGCGGACTGTTTTAACGCAGTAAACTAGAGTTTTTGCAATTTTTAACCGGCACATTTCAAAATATTTAGTATTTCTCCTATCATGTTCTAGTTTACTAAGTCTTAATGTACATTTCTATTGACCTCTAGCATGGACAAGATATAGTATGTGTGCTTCTGATTCAATATTTCTGTATTCATTCAAAGCTTGATTAAAACGTTTGCTTTTTTAATTTACTATCTTCATTATACCATGCACTATAAATGGTACCATTTGTGTTCGTTTTTAATTGATGCTCGAAATTTCTTCAAAATAGAGGAGACGCTACTTCATCAACCATGTCTACAAACTTATTTACATACGTATTGATATCATTCTGATTTGCACAATCTGTATTTTCTATAGAAGTGATCATGTCTGATAATTTATGTTGAATATTTATTTTATTGAGTACTGAAACATACTGGTTTTGGTTTAACACCATTCCAGACAAATGTTTAGTCAGTAGTGCCATACGTATCATTATTTGGTACAATTATAATTTCTATTTCAAAAAACAAATTGCAATTATCAGATAAAGTATTTGGGTCTTCGACCCTAAACGTATTTATGCATTCAAACATTTGTTCTGAAACTAAAACTTGTTCATGTGTTACTAACGTAAGTACATTTGACAACACCAAAATTATCGCCCACTCTTCCATTCAGTATTCTCAAACCAGCTTGTCTACATAAATCTATTAACACCTGACCGTTACCATTAGTACATTTGTCTTGAGAATAACGGTTCTTAGGAATGTCAGATACGTAATTGTCTTCATCTAGTAATACTTCATGCATAATATAGTATGGTACACTGAAGAAGGTGTGGTGCCCTTGTACTGCTGGTCGTCTCAATGTTGTTATCGAACAGTAATTCTATTATCATTTAGTCATAAAGTAACAGTCATTAATGAGTCTCTCTCTGTCTAAAGAGAATTTTGCTTATTTTGTAAAACGTGCACATGAGCTAGATGGTTAATTGGATTCAAGCAGGGAGATGCGAATTAGTGAGTTCATTATTTCAATAAACATGTAATAATTGCATCGACTAGAAACTAGTCAGTCTCTGGGCTTGTGCTGACGAAAATACTGGCGAAATAAGTAAATATAAAATGTTCTGGCTATATCAATTGCGTATATGCGCAACTCGAGATCAACTCTGAAACGTGTCTGAGTAGGTACAGTTGCTACAAGCTAAAAAGCTTTCCTGAAGTGGCTTCTGTAATATTCCGGCGGCATAGAGTTGCTAATGTAAGTTCTTTTTTCAAGAAATTTCTTGTTGAAGATATGTTTTGTTACCTTTACGCACGCGACTCTAGACGCTCGAATAGGTTTAACAAATTAACTGTAATTTGTCGACTGCGCTCCCTCAAATGTATAGTAACAAAGAAATATTGCGCGGGAAATCCGAAATTGTGTAAGCATGTGATTTGATCATACACGTACTGCATATTAATTAGATAACGCACAAAGCATGTTTTCTCAAATTTCATGGACTTACACAGTGTAAAAAGAAAATAATTTACACTATACAATTCAAGTTTACAAATCATGCAAGATTAATTTCATTACAATCAGAAGATATATTTAACTGAAACATGAGCTTTACATGAAATAGGTCGACACTTAAACATCGCTGATCAAACATTTTATCTTCAAGAGCGTTTTTAAAGTGTCGAGTGTTAAATGGTAATTATTTTAATATTTCACCTACATTTTTGCACAAAAAAATGTCAAACAGATTGTATCACACTTTGATATATGAAAAAAGTAAGTTTTATGCAAAACCCATTATTCGTTAAAATTCAGAAAGGTGACGCTTTTTTACACAGATTTTGTAGTTTATTTCGAAGCAAGTATTTTGATGTAACATATCTAAAAATGATAAAAACCGATATATTGTGTTCATACCGGGTTAATACTTAATAATATATGATTAAACTTACTAAAATCGACTGACTGTGCATGTAATGGGGCTGTAAAATAGCAAGATTATATAAACATTTACCTTTGAACATTTCGGTAATCAATATCATTCTTTATCATTATAGTATGCTTGTATGAATCTCGCTTATTATGAATAAAATATATGTTTAACATAATTCAAAGTATTAAGTCGGTATTACCTGGAATGTTGTTGGGGGTGATACCTCGATTTTAAGTTGGGAATTAAAAAGGTTTAAAAAATGGTTCTGATACGCTTTCGTACGTTATAGAAAGGTCGCGAGATAAAAGCTACATATTGAGATACTGGTATTTTATATAGGACCGTTTAACACCGCATTCTACAATGTTCGGTCAGTTGACCTCATGGTCTTCCTGGAATTAGATACCCAGTACTAAATTGCCCTTTCGCACGCAAGCGGCTGACAGCTTCTCCGCATGGATCAGAGGTGGTGGACAAATGACTGTAGGCAAATCTCACAGAAGGACTGACCTGTCCTGGCCGGGGATCGAACCCGGGTGACAGCCTAGCTCTTTAAACACTGAGCAAACCGGACGGACTGATTACTAGATCTGCCGTACTCATTAACTGGAATAATGAAGTGATGAAGAAACTTTTGTATTTGCGTTTATTTATCGTCGCCACCGGTTTCACATACTGGACGACGCCTCCGAAAGAATGTTAGTCATTTTAGATTTTTGGAGGATAGTACATGATACAGAAGATACCTCAGTTCCAAAAACACGCCTGGTTCTTTTACGTGCTCGATGTAAAGCATCGTACACGGGACCTCGGTTTTTGTCTCTTCCTAAAGACTGTGGAGTGGGGGATCGAACCTGCGACTACTGGATTACAAGACCAGCGCGTACCACTGGACCACAGATCCGCTTCAGATGAAGAAACACAAATGATTTACGTTTAAATATCATTAAAGTCACGTGATCTCAATTTTTCGACGAAAATTCACGCTTTGTGATTATAAACTTATTGATCAACTGATTGATCAATACTTATTAATGTCAAATTAATTACTGTACGTTTACCTACCTTGTATCAGCTGTTAGTCCGACTTAAGTAGAATCATACAAAATAAGGCAGGAATGCACTCAGTTATATTCGTATCATAATGTTTTTAACTCTTTACTTAATTGACGGTTTATTCGCATATTTACAACTGTCGCGCTAAATTGGGGCCGTAAGTTGGATTAAATTCGCAGATATCTACTTTAAATACAGTAAAACCTCATTAATCAGACCACTCTTGGGACCCTTGAAAACTGGTCTTATTATTAAGATGGTCTAAATATTGAGGTGGTAATTATATAGAGGTTGAAAATAGAAAAAACAGTGAAAAATGGACCTGAAAATTGTGTTCTTTATTTTGAGGTGGTCTTATTATTGGAGAGGTCTTTAAGTGAGGTTTTACTGTAATAGTTAAATTTAAATACATGGAGACATTATTAGAGTTTCATACACATTTAAATATTTATAAAATTGTTTCTCATTATCTAGATGCCGAGATTCTATGGACCGTTTCGCGAAATAAAACAACCGCGAACGATATATCGTTTTACAGCCAAATGATGTACGAGTACTGTACTCTAATGACAATGCCTTTATGGCGTGTGTATAACCAAAATATCCGAGTCGATTTCTTTGTAAAACATTCACCTGCATAAATCTATTTGTTATGCAAATCAACTACGGGGACAAATTTAGCTTTTAAAAAAAAGATACTCAGCTACCCGTTTATTTTGCAACTATTCAACGTAAATGTGGTTTAATAATCTGTGGCGATGTTGATGTTGCTTTGTTTGGGTTTATTCGCTATTCTAAAAAACAAACCGTTAAGATAAAAAGATGTAGCCTGATTAAATTCAGATTGAAAATTTACTACAGTAAAACATCACTTAAAGACCACTTAATAGTAAGGCCACCTCAATAATAAGACCACCTCAAAATTAAGAACAAGTCCATTTTCACTGTTTTGTCTTTAATCAACCACAATATTAAACCACCTCAATATTAAGACCATCTCAATATTAAGACCATCTCAATAATAAGACCAGTTTTCAATGGTCCCAATGGGGTTGTATAATTGAGGTTTTACTGTATATGTGACCAGTAACTGAAATCCACATCGAAGCATTTTACTAATTCAAACGTAAATAAAATCCTATTTTCATCCCGATATGCCGCGCTGTAAATGTAGTTATAGGTATTATTGTTGTTGATGCCGCTTGTGTTATTGTTGTTGTACTAATTCCTTTCATTAATGCTACTGTTGTTACCAATGCAGATATGGTTGTTGTCGCCGATGTTGTTGTTGTTGTTGTTGCTGATGCTTTTGCTGCTGCTGATCTTGTTGTTATCGCTGTTCGTTATTTTGGCTTTTGATGTTGTTATTGCTGATGTTTTATTGTTGCTATTGTTGTTGTTGTCATTATCATTTTATTTATTCAACGATGCAATCTAGCGTTGTATGCATGTTGTGTATTGTCTATACATTGTATATATATCGAGGAGTTAGCGCCAGTATCAACCATCTCCTTTATATATTTATATGGAAATAGCTGATTCTTGCACCAGCACCTCGATATGTATGAATTACTTGTTTTTGATGTTGGTTGATTGATGGCCTCGAGTGAGATAAGCCTTATAGTCTTATCGAGCCTTCATCTTTAAATAAAGAATTATTATTAATCAGATCATGTACAATGGACGTTTGTTTGTTTTTCCGAAGTACAGTATTACGATTAACATGAAATTCTAATATTCACCTTCGGCAATAAATAAAGTCATGTGTCGTTTAACCATAGACGAACAAAAACTCGCTGAAACAATCATAAGACAAGTATATTTGTTTACACATAAAATACGTTAAAAAATACTAATGTACCATTTAAAGCAATTTCATCCCACGTTGGTTTTCGTTTTTTATAAGCAGTACAATATTATACCGCGGTTTATGATTTATGTGATAAATCACGATAGAAAACGACTCTCCCGTCTGTTACAAAGTTGGAATAAACAAAACCAAACAGCTGGAGACAATGGGCTGAAGCACGTACTGTCAGCCATCATAAACTGTATAAATATTGTATTGTTTTTTTTTTCCATTTCATTTACGATGTACAATGGTGTGTCTGTTTCCACGAAGTTGTACATACAGTGCATTGTCTGAGTTTCTCTTGCGTTTGTTATTTTATTTCGAGCATCAGACGTTTAAATAGTTTGAGCCCAGCGGTTTTTATCCTTTTATGTCATACAGTTACAGTAAAACATCAATAAATATATCTCTGACAAATCAGTCACTATGCTCATTGAATCTATAATATATCAGAGGAATGTACATGTACTATTTTCTTGAGACGTATGAATATGGTTGGCGGTACTTTGAATAAACTTCCGGTTGATACGATGATAGCAAAGAGACGCTAAAGCGCCTCAATAAAACCATAATTTGGGACTTGAGGAGATCATATTAGTGAGGACGTTAAGGTGGTCTTTTAGCGAGGTTTTACTGTAATTATGTTTTAGGAACAAAACTCCCGTTCAAAAAAGGCATTCTGGTCGACTGCAGTAACAGCTTTTAAAGATTCTTTCAACTCTGTGAAAACGTGCATCATTTTAATTGATATCGTGTCTAAGAGATAATACGAATTGCTGTTGAAATAGAGGACTCCGAATAATTGAAATTTTAGACGTCAGTTGCAACCTCGGCAAACATTGAAAGGTAATTAGATACCTTGTTGATAAACATAGCAAATCAAATTTGACGTCATCTCTTGAATGTCAGAATTTTTTAGGAAAGAAAACAACAACTACCAACTAATGGCAATAATTCATTTAACACTGTAAATCTCTAGAGTAAAGGACCAAGAGAATATGAGAATTAATCATTAACACTGGCTTCACGCTACAGCGTGTTTTGTTCAAATTTGTCAAAAATAACGCAACCTATCTAATATTATCATCACGCGTGAAGCTATAGAAGAATAATCAAGCACAAATAAGTAAACCCCGGGCGAATATTATCAACACATTTTAAAAGAATTGGATTTTTGCAGCTGATAATTATGCATGTATGGTGGAAAAATGCTGGTGCGTTTGATGTTCAATTCAACATTCGGAATTATAAAACAACGCTTTATGTTGTATATGAGAACAAGTCTATTCCCTGTGAAATTACTTATTGAACAGGTAACTTGGTTATTACAACATGTCTATGGCGTATTGTTGTCAGAACGATAATATCGCACCGCTGCTAGATATCGCAACCAACGTCAGTTGTCGCAAAGCGGTTAAGTTACTGGTCAACTAGTTGTCGTATATAACAGACAAATTGTTGCAACTGGCGTTAACTCCGATGATAATAATGATAAACTAAATGTCGCTGTTGTTTCACTGAAAAATAAAGCAAAATGGGCGGGGTCTGGAGCCTTATTCACAAACAGTTAAAATTGAAGCTCACACATAGACTTTACAAGATCACATGTTTATACGTATTGCTTCTGTGTTGTTAGAACAATGTAGATTTTACTAAAAAATGGCAAAAATGTACAGTGGGTAACAACAACAATTCAGACTTCATCTGCATAGATATGATGAAAACGAAAGACTGGTAAAAATTACTTATGTTCTTTTCTCCCCCCCCCCCTTCGGCCTATTTTTACTGACTTTCTTGACTCGTCCCTGTATGCTGTATGTCATCCATTAAATGTTCTTGTTGTCCCCTAATGTCGCATTAGTTGTTCTTTATGGTCGGCTAGACTATTCTTTACCCATATTCCCATACACGTTTACCCTGGCACCTCCTCACTGTTTATCCTTACACCTCCTCACTGTTTATCCTTGTCCCTCCTCAGTGTTTGCCCTTACACCTCATCAGTGTTTATCCTTGCGCCTCATCACTGTTTACCCCTGAACATCGTCAGTGTTTATCATTACACCTCATCAGTGTTTGCCCTTACACCTCCTCAGTGTATTTATCCTTGCACCACCTCAGTGTGTTTATTATTGTACCTCCTCAGTGTGTTTATCCTTACACCTCCTCAGTGTGTTTATCCTTGCACCTCCTCAGTGTTTGCCCCTACACCTCCTTAGTGTATCTATCCTTGCACCTCCTCAGTGTGTTTATCCTTGCACCACCTCAGTGTGTTTATTATTGCACCTCCTCAGTGTGTTTATCCTTACACCTCCTCAGTGTGTTTATCCTTGCACCTCCTCAGTGTTTGCCCCTACACCTCCTTAGTGTATCTATCCTTGCACCTCCTCAGTGTGTTTATCCTTGCACCACCTCAGTGTGTTTATTATTGCACCTCCTCAGTGTGTTTATCCTTACACCTCCTCAGTGTGTTTATCCTTGCACCTCCTCAGTGTGTTTATCCTTGCACCTCCTTAGTGTTTGCCCCTACACCTCCTCAGTGTGTTTATCCTTACACCTCCTCAGTGTGTTTATCCTTGCACCTCCTCAGTGTGTTTCTCCTTGCACCTCCTCAGTGTTTGCCCCTACACCTCCTCAGTGTGTTTATCCTTACACCTCCTCAGTGTGTTTATCCTTGCACCTCCTCAGTGTTTGCCCCTACACCTCCTTAGTGTATCTATCCTTGCACCTCCTCAGTGTGTTTATCCTTGCACCACCTCAGTGTGTTTATTATTGCACCTCCTCAGTGTGTTTATCCTTACACCTCCTCAGTGTGTTTATCCTTGCACCTCCTCAGTGTTTGCCCCTACACCTCCTTAGTGTATCTATCCTTGCACCTCCTCAGTGTATTTATCCTTGCACCACCTCAGTGTGTTTATTATTGCACCTCCTCAGTGTGTTTATCCTTACACCTCCTCAGTGTGTTTATCCTTGCACCTCCTCAGTGTTTGCCCCTACACCTCCTTAGTGTATCTATCCTTGCACCTCCTCAGTGTGTTTCTCCTTGCACCTCCTCAGTGTTTGCCCCTACACCACCTCAGTGTGTTTCTCCTTACACCTCCTCAGTGTGTTTATCATTGCACCTCCTCAGTGTGTTTATCCTTGCACCTCCTCAGTGTTTGCCCCTACACCTCATTAGTGTATCTATCCTTGCACCTCCTCAGTGTGTTTATCATTGCACCTCCTCAGTGTGTTTCTCCTTGCACCTCCTCAGTGTTTGCCCTTACACCTCCTCAGTGTATTTATCCTTGCACCTCCTCAGAGTGTTTATTATTGTACTTCCTCAGTGTGTTTATCCATACACCTCCTCAGTGTGTTTATAATTGTACCTCCTCAGTGTGTTTACCTTACACCTACTCAGTGTGTTTATCCTTACACCTACTCAGTGTGTTTATCCTTACACCTACTCAGTGTGTTTATTCTCACCTCCTCAGTGTTTTTATCATTACACATCCTCAGTGTGTAAAGCCTTACACCTACTCAGTGTGTTTATCCTTACACCTACTCATTGTGTTTATCTTTACACATACTCAGTGTGTTTATCCTTAAACATACTCAGTGTGTTTATCCTTACACCTACTCAGTGTGTTTATCCTTACACCTTCTCAGTGTGTTTATCCTTACACCTACTCAGTGTGTTTATCCTTACACCTACTCAGTGTGTTTATCCTCACCTCCTCAGTGTTTTTATCATTACACATCCTCAGTGTGTTAAGCCTTACACCTACTCAGTGTGTTTATCCTTACACATACTCAGTGTGTTTATCCTTACACCTACTCAGTGTGTTTATCCTTACACCTACTCAGTGTGTTTATCTTTACACCTACTCAGTGTGTTTATCCTTAAACATACTCAGTGTGTTTATCCTTACACCTACTCAGTGTGTTTATCATTACACCTTCTCAGTGTATTTGCCCTTACACCTACTCAGTGTGTTTATCATTGCACCTCCTCAGTGTGTTTATCATTGCACCTCCTCAGTGTTTGCCGTTACACCTACTCAGTGTGTTTATCCTTGCACCTCCTCAGTGTTTATCCTTACACCTACTCAGTGTGTTTATCCTTGCACCTTCTCAGTGTGTTTAACCTTACACCTACTCAGTGTGTTTATCATTACACCTTCTCAGTGTGTTTATCCTTAGACCTACTCAGTGTGTTTATCCTTACACCTACTCAGTGTGTGTTTATCCTTACACCTCCTCAGTGTGTTTATCAATAATAGTCAAATATTTATTGAAAGATGAAATGTTCTTATGTAAAAAACCCATTGATGTTAAATGAAGTTAAAAAAAGAGATAAATAAATTTGTATATATAAATTATATTGTCTGCATAATACTTATACTAAAACGCTAAATATTTCGATTATTTCCGATTCGATTATGAGTTGTCAAACTGATCTAATAATCGAATATGAAATTTATCCGATTATCTATCACTTGTAAAACCTCAATAATTCGACCACCCTTGGGACCCTTGAAAACTGGTATTATTATTATTGAGGTGGTCTCATTATTGAGGTGGTCTTTAAGTGAGGTTTTATTGTACAAAGTATTACTGACAATTTACCTCTATCTTATGTTCCCTTCGTTAACATAAATTTCATTTAAATAATTGTTATTTTCTTTTCTTTTTAAAAAGAGGAAAAATGTACAACAAATTATACAGACTTATCTTGTCAATTTATGTAATTAAGTCGCAATATCCTGTACTTATAGTTAGTATGCAGTGGAGAGAAATTCAATAAGCTTGTGCTTCCTGTCCACTTGTCTATTACATGCACTTTGGACACTTTAGACAGATAAATATGTTAAAACTCATTGACAATTTGTATAGTTTTGAGCATTGTATTGCAATTTCCCCATCGTAGGTTTTGAAATAACTGAAAACTAAGTATTTTAAAATACTGTTACGTCATTAAGCTGTAAATTGATGCATGCGGATTGTTATAAGGTATTTTGTGATTTGAAAAGAGAAATATGAAACATAATCTTCCTCATTGTGATTCAGATAGCGAATTCATACAAAAAACTAAAATTATAAATCACGAAATGATTTTAAATGCACGCGTGTTAATTCATGCATAAGCTGAAGATAAAGAAAACAGTCGTCTGTCTGTAATGTTGAAGTCCTTGAAACATGGGCGTATAATATTACAAAGTATGGTACAGCTATACGAGTGTATCGAATGTGCGCGGTTGGCGCGTCACCGCTAAAATAAATCCGTACACCTTTCATATCAGGCAAGGCAACCGGTTACCGTCGTGGGTATCAACAACAGTAGACTGTTAGTTACTGTAGAAATTGGTTCGACTTCAAGATACAGAAAATCATTATGTATAAATGATAAAAGTCGACATGTTTAACTTGTTGATTAATTTCATGTAGTTACTATAACTTCTTGCTGAAAAATGCAGTAGGTTATATTTTAATTTTACCATATTGTTCTGTAAACACCGGCCATCTTGGACGCCATCTTGGATTTTGGAGCCCGCCCCAATTTTACAAAATTTATTACGGTGGGCTTATGAACTACAGACCGTAACATACAAATTGGTTTAAAACATTGCTCGTTGTATTCTTTTGGTCACCCACCCCTTGAAATAACCCTCTTTTCAGGCGAAAGACAAGCCAGTATTAGCACCCGCGGCTTTTGGATTAGAACCTCAGATGGCAAATGAATCAATGCCCTTTCTTATCTACTGAATCCTATCACGATCGCATTCCCCACCCCTGGCCTTTTTAATCGACCAAGAAAAACGCGAGATTCGTTATAGATAGTACATTTACTTCGGCGCATCATTTTTAGTAAGTCGGTTTGGAGAAAAAAGTGAGGTTCTACTACAAAAGCTCGTGTTTTTTTCGCAATCACCCTGTTTGTTCAGAGTAGGTAGCGTTGGTTGCGACATTCAGCGTTGGTTGCGACATTCAGTGTTGGTCGCGACATTGAGTGTTGTGCGCGTCATTCAGTGTTGGTTGCGACATTCAGCGTTGGGTGCGACTTTCAGCGTTGGGTGCGACATTCAGCGTTGGGTGCGACATTCAGCGTTGGGTGCGACATTTAACGTTGGTTGCGACATTCAGCGTTGGGTGCGACATTCAGCTTTGGTTACGACATTTAACGTTGGTTTCGACATTCAGTGTTGGTTGCAACATTTAACGTTGGTTGCGACATTCAGCGTTGGTTGCGACATTCAGCTTTGGTTACGACATTTAACGTTGGTTGCGACATTCAGTGTTGGTTGCAACATTTAACGTTGGTTGCGACATTCAGCGTTGGGTGCGACATACAGTGTTGGTTGAGCGGGGTTTGATCATCTTATTCTTGTGGATTTTTTTCACCGTCGCCATTTGTCATTTCTCATGTAAATCAAATCGCTCTTTTCACGTGATGCGTGGAAAGTAATTTCAACCACCGGAGATTGTCACGAGTTCTTTCCCTTTATTTCCCATCTAGAGTTTTCCCCCTTTGTCGCTTCTATATATGTATAATACTACAATCTCCGGTGATTTCAACATACCTATTTTTGTTGATATGTGCAATTTGACCTGATTTTGTTCGGTGCTTGTTTTCTTCATTGTGTAATGGTAAGTCAATGCTTTACAGGGATGTCGTTTTTTCCACATCACGTCAAATGTTATACCAGATTTGTTGCATGGTTGCATTGTTCCTCATGTCCCAACTTTGTTCATTTGCTTTGTGCCTCGTTCATTGTATTGTTTTGTAACTTTCCGTTCTACTCTATCACTTCAACACAAGTAATTCAATATGTCAGTGAATTTGTCTCGGCGAAGCCAGGCAAAGTAGTAACAACATTGTTCATCCTACTCTCTTGAGAAACCAGACAATGAATTAAGTGACGATTGGTAAATAAAGGAGTGTGGTATCAGTGTACTGTTGCACAAGATAGTGGGCTCCATGACCTGATTCACTAGTAATAATGGCTCCAGTCCATGACGTATAAGGTTTCATCTACTCAGAGGTATCCAAGGAGAAGGTCACGTGATGTATAATTACGCAGTTCTCCTAAATCAGCGTTCGAAGACACTTGTTCCGAACTAATGGAAATGTAAAATTTGATTTGTCCGACTTAGAAGCTAATTGTCCAAGAATATCGGATAATTTAGTAACATATAATCATACACAATGATAGCTCCACCTACTAAAATTAATAATCACATGTATGTGTTTGTGGGATTCTAAGGTTTTACTTACAACTGAACAATTGCCGCTGTTGGTTAGCTTTAAAAACAGACTTGTCCGAAACTAACTTCAACTCAACTGTTGGTATCCCGATGTAGCATCAGACTTGTCCGGGACGTCGGACTAGTGGATTTCTAGAGCCCTGGATATTTTCTGTCGACGTCGTCATTTGATAAGTTGCTGCTTTGTGCCAATGGCTGTTTAACAATCATTTTCGGATTAAGCATACCTTAAAAATGAAATCCAGCAGTTTCTGTTGCAGATGAAACGTTTCCAACGAGATGTCAAAGCTCTATAAAAGAATTTCTGGGAACAAAATAGTGAGCTTATGTTTCATTCATTGTTGGTAACTAATCATGCCGTGAAAAACTCGAAAAAATCGTAACACAATCAAGTGATGGCTAGCTTTAAAATAGTTCCATTCCGAAACAGCGGAGTAATTTACCTTTTTAGCATTTCATCATGAAAAATAGTTCAAACCCACCAAATTCATCACTGTTTGCCTATTAGCTGGACCTTTCGGTTCATCTATAGGAGTAGAAAGTCATTTACGAGTTTGTGCAATATTATTACCGTGACGTTATACATTAGTAGCTCATTCTACACTAGAGGCAGTCAGCTGTCGTATGTTTTTTTCGGCGCAACCACTGATTATCGGTGAATTTACCAAAATACATTTTGGATCTGGAATGACCAGCAATCGTAATATCTCGGCATCTCTTTATGTTGCACAACAAAATTTCTTAACCTTCAAATTGCGCCGATCATTGTTTTTCAAGATATTTCTTGTTGTGCTTTAATTTTAATTGCAATATAACATTAAACAACATAGTTACGCATCTTTCATTAAATATTATTTTGATCAGTAGCCTGCTAAACCGGTTGCTGACGACGTTTTTAACAAGGCTTCCGACACACGACATGCGAAGCGACATACGATATTCACCGCGACGTTTGGTGCTACAGACGCGAAACACGACAGTGCGATAACGCGACATTCTTGTGTTCAATTGTCGTTCGTCGCATCGCATGTCGTATATCGTATCGTGTGTCGCTTCGCATGTCGTGAAGCATATCGTGTGTCGCTTCGAATGTCGTGTCGTGTGTCGCTTCGAATGTCGTGTGTCGTAAGCCTTGTTAAAAACGTCGTCAGCAACCGGTTTATTCCGTGCAATACCGTTCTTCAAAATGAATTGTATATCACCGCACAGCTATCAAAGTATAAAGAATTACGAATTTACCAAGAACGATTTGGAATAATAGCGCTGAGAAAGCGCGTATTTCCCGCCTGTTCAGAACATAATATAACTACAATATCTGCAATATTTGCACTTATTCGTACATATTCGATGCGAGTGCAGTACTATGTAGAGCTATGTTGGACCATATTTTCCCAGATCACATTTCAAATGTAACATAATTTCGTGTTTGTCCAAACAGTTGATTAAAAAGAAATGTCACATTTCACAGATTCTATCCAGGACTTCTTATGTTGCAACGTATCGATGGCATCTTCATCGTCTCGAGGGGCAGATATATAATCATTATTGTTTTGACTTTGACGTCTGTCACCATATTCCCTGGACAGATTCACCCGAGTGAATGGTACCAAACTTAGTTGTGCATATCGCCTTTGCGTTCCGTTCGCTTAGTTTTTGTCAGAGTTATGGGACTTGGTTATTTTCCCAAATATAATATATAGGGGAGATATTATCCTAAACCCATTCTCGGATAAGCACGAAGCTTAGTTATGTATTGTGAGACTGCAGAAAGGTTCGCCGCATAACGCATCCAATGGGCGTTTAATTTTACGAATACTACAACAACAACCACTACTGTTGCTACTGCTTTTACTACATTGCTTCTATTATTACGATTTGCATTATAATCATAGCACAATGAGTGTTCTTATTTACAAGTTGGGGAGATTTTCTGCGAATTGAATATACAATTCCCACACGAAGCTTATGACGTCATTGACACTGTTACTCGGCATCTGACATACAGATGAAAGGCATTTGATGTTACGAGTGCCATTTTTTAGGCTCGTTTGGTGATCAATTTGAGGGCAAAAAATCTCATCTGACGGTTCAAAATTCCACATTTTCTTACAAAGTTACATCCCAGATTCGAAATTCTAACATACAGACTTGTACCATACCATAGTTAACTTAAAGTACTGTTTTTTTTGTCACTGGCCGGAATCGAACCGGCGCCGCTACGGCGACAGCACATAGCAACAATAAATCCGACCACGCTGTCAGCTGCGCTACCGTAATAACCTCAAAGGTTTCGCAAGTCAGAATAGGTTAACACTTGTGGTGGATCAGTTTCTATAGAAAGGAAGCCAATAGCAAAATACATACGGTAAATACATTTCGGAGTTCATAACCAAGCAATAATGTGATTCAGGTGTAAAAATGCACATTTGAAACATGTTTTTCTCTAAAATTGAACAAAATTGAGGCAATTAGGACGTTTAATGCGTGTTAATGTGCTTTAAATGTGTTTATTTCTGATATATATTAAATTGTTATGCAATTGAGAGTCATTAAACCGCTATTCGCCATTCCAGTATCCCCGTGAGACAGGCTTAAACAATATTCATATGATAGTTCACTCTTAAATCAAATTACCGTATAAGTGATAAAGCTCGCGCCGTTGAAATGTTTGCGAAGTTCACGAAATCAAGAAAGTATTGAAAATATCAGCCAGGGTAATTTTCTCGTTCACACAAAATAATTTTCATATACTTTACAATAAAACTTAAAAGTTCTTTTAGCAGCAGTGCCACGCTCCTCTGCTCTGTTTCAATGTTGTGTTGTACCATGCTCCTGTTTCAATGTTGTGTCGTGTCATGCTCCTGTTTCAATGTTGGGTCGTGTCATGCATCTGTTTCAATGTTGTGTTGTACCATGCTTCTGCTTCAATGTTGTGTTGTACCCTGCTTCTGTTTCAATGTTATGCTTTACCATGCTCCTGTTTCAATGTTGTGTCGTGTTATGCTCCTGTTTCAATGTTGTGTCGTGTCATGCTTCTGTTTCAATGTTGTGTCGTGTCATGCTTCTGTTTCAATGTTGTGTTGTACCATGCTCCTGTTTCAATGTTGTGTCGTGTCATGCTCCTGTTTCAATGTTGTGTCGTGTCATGCTTCTGTTTCAATGTTGTGTCGTGTCATGCTTCTGTTTAAATGTTGTGTTGTACCATGCTCCTGTTTCAATGTTGTGTCGTGTCATGCTCCTGTTTCAATGTTGTGTCGTGTCATGCTCCTGTTTCAATGTTGTGTCGTGTCATGCTCCTGTTTCAATGTTGTGTCGTGTCATGCTTCTGTTTCAATGTTGTGTTGTACCATGCTTCTGTTTCAATGTTGTGTTGTACCATGCTCCTGCTTCAATGTTGTGTTGTACCCTGCTTCTGTTTCAATGTTGTGTTGTACCATGCCTCTGTTTCAATGTTGTGTTGTACCACGCCTCTGTTTCAATGTTTTGTCGTGTCTTGCTTCTGCTTCAATGTTGTGTTGTACCATGCTTCTGCTTCAATGTTGTGTTGTATCACGCTTCTGCTTCAATGTTGTGTTGTACCATGCTTCTGTTTCAATGTTGTGTTGTGCCATGCTCCTGCTTCAATGTTGTGTTGTACCATGCTTCTTTTTCAATGTTGTGTTGTACCATGCTTCTGTTTCAATGTTGTGTTGTGTAATGCTTCTGTTTCAATGTTGTGTTGTACCATGCTTCTGCTTCAATGTCGTGTTGTGTCATGCTTCTGTTTCAATGTTGTGGTGTACCATGCTTCTGTTTCAATGTTGTGTTGTACCATGCTCCTGTTTCAATGTTGTGTCGTGTCATGCTTCTGTTACAATGTTGTGTTGTACCATGCTCCTGTTTCAATGTTGTGTCAGGCCATGCTCCTGTTTCAATGTTGTGGTGTACCATGCTTCTGTTTCAATGTTGTGTTGTACCATGCTCCTGTTTCAATGTTGTGTCAGGCCATGCTCCTGTTTCAATGTTGTGGTGTACCATGCTTCTGTTTCAATGTTGTGGTGTACCATGCTTCTGTTTCAATGTTGTGTAGTATCTACTTCTGTTTCAATGTCGTGTCATGCCATGCTTCTGTTTCAATGTTGTGTTGTACCATGCTTCTGCTTCAATGTTGTGTTGTACCCTGCTTCTGTTTCAATGTAATGCTGTACCATGCTCCTGTTTCAATGTTGTGTTGTACCCTGCTTCTGTTTCAATGTTGTGTTGTACCATGCCTCTGTTTCAATGTTGTGTTGTACCATGCCTCTGTTTCAATGTTTTGTCGTGTCTTGCTTCTGCTTCAATGTTGTGTTGTACCATGCTTCTGCTTCAATGTTGTGTTGTATCACGCTTCTGCTTCAATGTTGTGTTGTACCATGCTTCTGTTTAAATGTTGTGTTGTACCATGCTTCTGTTTCAATGTTGTGTCGTGTCATGCTCCTGTTTCAATGTTGTGTCGTGTCATGCTTCTGCTTCAATGTTGTGCTGTACCATGCTCCTGTTTCAATGTTGTGTCGTGTCATGCTCTTGTTTCAATGTTGTGTCGTGTCATGCTTCTGTTTCAATGTTGTGTTGTACCATGCTCCTCCTTCAATGTTGTGTTGTACCCTGCTGCTGTTTCAATGTTGTGTTGTACCATGCCTCTGTTTCAATGTTGTGTTGTACCATGCTCCTGTTTCAATGTTGTGCTGTACCATGCTCCTGTTTCAATGTTGTGCTGAACCATGCTCCTGTTTCAATGTTGTGCTGTACCATGCTCCTGTTTCAATGTTGTGTAGAACCATGCTTCTGCTTCAATGTTGTGTTGTGTCATGCTCCTGTTTCATTGTATGTTGTACCATGCTCCTGTTTAAATGTTTTGTCGTGTCATGCTTCTGTTTAAATGTTTTGTCGTGTCATGCTCCTGTGTCAATGTTGTGTTGTACCATGCTTCTGTTTAAACGTTTTGTCGTGTCATGCTTCTGTTTAAGCGTTTTGTCGCGTCATGCTCCGGTTAATGTTGTGTTGTGCCATGCTTCTGTTTAAACTTTTTGTCGCGTCATGCTCCGGTTAATGTTGTGTTGTGCCATGCTTCTGTTTAAGCGTTTTGTCGCGTCATGCTCCGGTTAATGTTGTGTTGTGCCATGCTTCTGTTTAAGCGTTTTGTCGCGTCATGCTCCGGTTAATGTTGTGTTGTGCTATGCTTCTGTTTAAACGTTTTGTCGTGTCATGCTTCTGTTTAAACGTTTTGTCGTGTCATGCTCCGGTTTAATGTTGTGTTGTACCATGCTTCTGTTTAAACGTTTTGTCGTGTCATGCTTCTTGATTATTTCCCGGACTAAAGTGTGTTAATTTACGGGGAGTTTTTGGGAACAAATTTGGAGTCAAAAGACACGAAGCATGGTTTAAGCATGTATATTTTCCACTTTAATGTTATTTTTATATAACATTTTTTTATAAAAAAAACATATGTTTATTATCTTTAAGTATGTGAGAATGGTTTACCCAGTTAAAAGACTGGAAAATAAGAAGCGATGACAACAGCTAAACTGATTAGTAAATTTTTTAAACGTATGAATTTTATCAGGTTCGCTTATTATTACACGAAGATAATTGGGTCGTTCTTAACGATGCATACTAATGACATACAAACAAGCTATAGCAAACATCGACACTACATTCTACAGAAGAGACATGTTATAAGACTATCAAATAAGTTTGACATTACATTTGCCCAAAATACGCCTCGGAACCATGATTTCACACTACGCCTTGGGTTTATGATGTCCGTGTAATAAACGTGCCAAGCAGATGTACATCATCGTATCAAACAGTAATGGTTGCTTTGATAACATTTGAGTCATCAGTAAGTATTTAAAAGTACACATGTAAAAAAGACCAGCCAGTTGGATATCAATTATAACATGATCTCGTCACGTCATTTAGGAATAAAACATTAACCAGCTAATGGCGATATTACATTTTAACACTTACTTTATGATTGTATCTCTCTTGAGAATTGAAGAGAAGCAAACCTCAAAATTGGATTAACGCTAAAACGAGTTTTACGACAATTTGTTAAAATCAATACAACATGTCCGGTGATTTTAAAGCGCACGCAAGTATAAAATGAGTTTCAATCAAATAGTAATTAACGACTTAATGTTTAGAGAACGGAAATAAAAACGTATTTGATTAACAATTTTAAGTTTTAATGCGTTTAAAGATGCAAACAATGCAGCTTTTAACGTCGGGAAGGAGATGTTTTGACAAACAAGATGCAGAGTATTTTCTTCTGGATTCATATGAAACGACCCGTGTGTATGTTACTTAATGCATTAGGGCATTGCAACATACCTGTACGTGTAATGTATCTATGTTTAATCAAAGAACTGCTAGTTCAGAAAGATCGACAAATTTTAAATGAAATTGGGCCAGGTTCCAGAGGCCTGTCCCACCTCAATTTCCTCTGTGTACTTCAAATGCTTCACAGTTCTAGAACAGTTATCACATATTTCAGAAACTGAGTAAATGTATTTACATGTATTCGTATTTAGTAGTATCCAATGAGAACTATTCCTATTGTTGGTGTATTAGTTTTTCAGCGCAGTCGTACTAACATGGTTTTGCTATTTGCATATCAGTGTAGTGTAAACCAATCAAATCTTACGTTAACCACCAAGGCGTGTAACCTTGACGCGGATTGGTTAACATTTCGATAAACGGTACGTCACCTAACCGAAATCGATTTTGGATCTGGAGTGACTAGCAATCGTAACATCTCGGCATTGTTTTGTGTTGCACAACAAGTATTAACCTTCAAATTGCGCTGACCATCTTTTTTCAAGATATTTCTTGTCTGTATTAGTATTTCTCCAACACTTCAATTCAAAAAGGATATCTTGTAAACATAGTCCATATAAATAGCGACACGTTATAGGTAATGGCTGTGGGCAAAGAAATGCTAAAGCTATTTGCAATTTAAAACTAAATAGTCTGAGTAGATAAAACATATACATTGTAATGACCTTAGTTTTACAAATTGAAGACTATATATATATAGCTAGTTATAGTTTGCCAAATTCTGGAGAAGGGCGAAATACTTTCTGCCCAACCGTTTGATAACTATTTGTTATGTGTTCTACTGTGTAAATTTGACGAATGAGTATGGAATAAATAAATGATTAAACAAAGTTAAACGAAACTGTAACAATAAGCCAATACTTATGCCACGTCGTGTGCACATCTTCTGTGATCGTTATAATCGTGTATAGTAGTAATGGGTTCTTAGAAGGGGGAAAACTTGTAAATCTCCTCTGGTAAATGGCTATTTGATGGATAGCCATTTTCAAACATTACATTAATTTAAATACCACACAGCATTGAATTTTCTACTTTGTTTTCCCCAAGACGTACCGTGCAATTCTACATATTTCAAAGGAAATTCTATGTAGGAAAATACATTAAAGGTAATGTAAACTATTTATTTTATATGAACATGTATTTATATACATATCAAATTCACATGGATAGTAGTACGTTTTGACATCTGAAGAATTACTAATAATCACGACAATTTCATTTCAATTGAAACTACAGTCGCATTTCGTTCATTCGAATTCACAGGGTCCGGTATTTTATATTCGAATAATACTTGGTTTCGAAAAGCCCATTTCAATTCGACTTTCGTAAGAAGATACATCGGGACCTGATATTTATTTCGGATGATATGGAGCATTCTGATAAAGGGTTGGCGAATAAGCGAGGTCCGACTGTAATTATGTTGGAATTCAAGAAATGTGGCTAGTTCGATTTTGTTTGTTTTTATCGGTTTTATATGCCGATTTTCAAATACATTTCAGTCATATCCTGCGACCAGATGACCTAACCAGTTATCCTGGAATTAATCATGAACCAGTACTAACTCGCTCTATCGCAAGAAAGTGTCAACTTCTCCACATGTGCAGGGCATGACTGTAGCCAATGTCACGGAAGAACATAACCTGCCCAACCCGTGAATCTTACACGGTGACAGTCTAACGCTCTACCACCTGAGCTAGCCGGGCGGGATGGCTTGTTTAAACCTGTCAACCCAGCGTAAATAATTGTTTCCCAAAACTTCCCTCAGTATTTACTTCTCCTTGCCGTATACTGTTCAATGGTTTTGATGTCAGAGGTCTCTTGGCTGTAAGGGGAGACGACTGCGCAGTTAATTTGAATATCAGAATAAGCTCTTCATCACGATAATTTCGAAAGCATTTAGATTTTTAACTGCATGTTTAGACAATAGTAAATTTATAATAATGTTAAAGATAATAATTATACAATTAACATGGATATAAGGTACGTTTTAACGTCTGCAAACTTATATTAAATGACCACTCCTAAAAATAACTACATGAACAGTATTTACTTAAAGAATAGCTCTATTTCAGAAATGAAAAATGCGGCTAATCCTGATTTTTCTTTGATAAGTATAATTGCAACCAACCTACATATCCGAGGCTTGTCGGTTGAATAACCATGAATGGTACTACACCTAGAGGCGAATTACGACTTCGTAATTATGCCAACTCCGCGTAACTGTTTGAAATGAAATTATGGCTAGGGTGAAAGCTTTCAAATGACGAAGATAATAATGATAATAATCTGTTTACACAATTACTGATTATTGGTCTACATAGTACTCCTTGACATCTAAGATACACTATGTTTGTATTAAAAGCAGATTATAATTAGTCAATTTTCTTCGAAGATTCCCCATGTACGTAATGAAATATCATTGGACGTTCTCCCAACAAAGGGCGCAACATTATGACGTATCTGTTATTAGATAATGGTTCCTCTGTGTGTGGGACAACATGTGACGGAGTGGTAACAATCATTTTACTGTATATGTGACGGAGTGGCAACACTCATTTTACTGCATACGTGACGGAGTGGTTACAATCATGTTACTGTATACGTGACGGAGTGGTAACAATCATGTTACTGTATACGTGACGGAGTGGTAACAATCATGTTACTGTATACGTGACGGAGTGGTAACAATCATTTTACTGTATACGTGACGGAGTGGTAACAATCATTTTACTGTATACGTGACGGAGTGGTAACAATCATTTTACTGTATACGTGACGGAGTGGTAACAATCATTTTACTGTATACGTGACGGAGTGGTGAACATTATTTTACTGTATACGTGACGGAGTGGTGACATTTTTTTAGGGTAAACGTGATGGAGTGGTGACAATTATTTTACTGTTTACGTGACGGAGTGATGAAAATTATTTTACTGTATACGTGACGGAGTGGTGACATTTTTTTACTGTAAACGTGACGGAGTGGTGACAATTATTTTACTGTATACGTGACGGAGTGGTGACAATTATTTACTGTATACGTGACGGAGTGGTGACATTTTTTTACTGTAAACGTGATGGAGTGGTGACAATTATTTTACTGTTTACGTGACGGAGTGATGAAAATTAGTTTACTGTATACGTGACGGAGTGGTAACAATCATTTTACTGCATACGTGACAAAGTGGGTACAATCTTTTTTCCTGTTTATTCTGAATGTTTGAATGATTTAAATAGATAATGAAAATTGTACCTAGAGATAGCTTGACGTTGTAAAATTTGGTTAACGCCACATAATTGTGTTTTACTTTGTCAATGAAGTTAATTCTAAGGAATAATATCCGTTTAAGTGTTTATTAATCTAACAATTAGAAGTCAAAGCAGAGCCATAATGCTAAATTCCGGTAGTCACGCGAGACAGTTTTAAGCGATCTCCGCACGAATATTTGTAGGATATTTCACTCGCTAAACAAATTGTACGTCGTGAGCGTTTTATTTATTATCAACAGAACATTAGCCTCTAATATCAGACAATTTCAAATGATGCTCAATTCTAACCACATTGTTACAAAGAAAGATTGAAGATACAATTTTATCTAGCATAATTCTCCATAAAATGGTTAGTGCTGGTTAATACTCTCTTTTCTCAACATCAAATTTAAGACATTGTCAATGTTATGAGGAATGAAAGACAAAACATGTAGTTTATTCGATTCTCGTATTCCACTTATTTCTAATGTCTTAGAATCAAAATTTAGACATTGTCAATAGTATAAACAACCACAGACATAACCGCTCCGTGGTTCTATTCTCATAGGAGTTGGTTATTTTTTATAATTGATGTATGGTGATCCTCTTGTTTGGAAACTGGCATCGTGTTGACAATGGATGTCATGATGTTTAGAAAACATTGAAAATTATCTTAACCAAAGAGTTTATGCATTCTGTCTTATTTGGAATAATATTGTATTAAAGTTACCATGCATGTTGCTTTTCTTATTCTGTAAATATACATAAATGTATAATGTGTGCTACATGTATTAATGTTCAATGACACAACCAGTCTGCTTGGTTTCACTATTCAGACCGACTCGCTAATAAGACCACTGTATGGGTCGGACCCATGGGTGGTCTTAATAGCGGAACTTTCATGTAATATTTTGAACATAACATTGGCTAAATGAAACTTTAGTATTATGATGAACATAAATTTAACACAAGAAAAGTGTAATATGAAATTAATGACATTAAAAAAGAAAATATAAAGTGAAAAACTTCATGCACAATTTAGCGACTAGTTTATCAGATTCAGGCTGGAATTATAAAAGGAAAGATGTGGAAGTGACCAAAAGACAGTAAGGGACCAAAGACAAATAATTTAAGTAAAGTAGCCACTACCTGCCTCCTCAGCTAGTATGTATACATAATAAAGTAAGGTAGCCAAAAAGCAAATATAAAATACTTTTTAATGTTGCACTCATGCTGAAATTATGGTTTCATATACAAGATACATAAATGATACATTTCATTGTTGTTTAATGTTTCTGTATATTGTATAATGTGAACATGGATCTCATTCAATCTGAGTGTTATGCGTTTATCAATGTCCCCCGGGGGTGACGGAGATATACGGGACTTTAGACAGAAGACGATTCCCCACAGATGGGAGTTTTAAACGCCGAATTATTCCGGGACCGGGGAAATATAGACTTTGGTCGGATATTTAAAAGATTCCAAAAGCGGGGAATTAGCATCTCTTAATTTGGAGAGTGATTTAAACAAAATACTTTAGGGTGGGGAATTTAGACCCTAAAAAGACAAATTATCTAAATCCCCTGGGGCAGCCCGCCGCTCCCTCCAAAGTGGGGGCAAACTATTTATAGGTGCATTACTTATTAAAATTATTATACATTTGTTGTCCTTTAGTTATTCAACATGTTTGTCAGACGTTTAGTTCCTTCAATGCAATGAAACCCAAATTATTATCGAGTTACAGTAGTTAAGACAATTGAAATCCGGTGCCATGCGCATAGCTGCCTATACGCGAATACGCGGCTGAATCCACATGATTCTGACAAAATGCACCAGATTGCACCATTGTTTTCAAAATTTTACCCCGGACCTACCTAGCACAATTATGAATCCACATGAATAGAGGGCTAGCTACGCCCCTGGGTGCTTGAAAATACGGTCTTAGTAGCCTAATGATGTGGTATTCACTTTGAGGTGGTAATTAAGTAAGATTTTACTGTATAATGAATTGAATTTAACCACAAAGAATATACAACATTTGATTGTCATTAAAACAATTGATGATATCAGCTTGTCGTTCTTCTGTCCTCAAATCAAACAAGCGAGAGACGTCCAAAATAAGACCACATCCATAGAACAATATTGACGATTTATGACACAATATGAAAATGGATCAGCATAGTATGAGCACCGCTGTACGATTTCCAACCTCTTATTTAAGTGACGTCATTTCCAGAAAACGTCACATGTGATGTCATTATACATGACAGTAAGCAATATTTGCCACATATGGCAATTTGAAAACGAAGTGACCCTATGTAGTCAATATTGTTTCCTGCTTGCAAATAGTGACATCACGTGATGCGTTTTCTTGAAATGACGTCACTTACTGAAGTGGTGGCAAATCCCATAGCAGCGCTCATGTATTCTTTGCTTTTTTCAACGCAGGAATTTTTGTGAACTTGAGATAAGTATAATAATGTTTCGGGTGATTTGAAGTCTCTGTATTCAACTATTCATTACGTTTGTACGGACGCTTTTGTACGTCCTGATGTTTAAACATATTAAATTGTGACATTTCTGATTATAATCGTGATTAGCATGTTAATTACAGATAATCGATTGTTTAATTTACACAATAAATAATTTATCAAGCAATACAATCTGCTTGTGTAAATTGATGTCGGATTTACTTTTACCGATCATATCTCAAATCTATCTCAAGACACGCGCTAAGTCATCCCCCGAGACTGAGGAAAAACGAGACTTGATGATATGTTTACATATTAACCGATAATTTGATGAAGTGTCATATGAGTAATCTTGTTTTTAAATATTTGCAGACGAGAGAAAAAAATGGATATATCATACATGTTATTCATTGTCTGGCTTTGAGGCGATTTTGTTGTTTTTGGTGCATGCGTGGATGAATCATGTCAATACGGTTATCTTGGGACATTATTAAGTCTCGCTCTCGCTCACGAGAGTTCTAATCAAGCAACATATTAACTAATTTGTCTAGCATCTTATCTTATAGAATGTCTAGGCGTCTTATAGATGGGGATGTCCATGGCTATATCGTGTACAAAGTCTATGGCCGATCAATCGGACCGATTTGTTCACAATTTCTCAACGCGTATGTGACGATCTTTAATGGCGCAGTCACTCTATAACGTATAGCAGTAACGTATGCCGACGTATGAGAATTTTCACCAACACGCTGGTGTACGTTGACATAAGTTACGGGTAGGTTTGGTATAAGTTGTATACGCTAAAAGCACGCTGGTATAAGCTGGCATACGTTGTTATACGCAGAAGCCGAAATATTTGCCGACGTCCTCTTCATAGGTTAGGCATACGTTAGGCATACTCTAGCCATACGTTAAGTACGTTACAGGTAGGTTACTCATACGTCGAGATACGCTAAGTACGTTAGAGGTAGTTTACTCATACTTCGAGATACGTTGGCAAGGAGCTCGCTGACTACAGTATGAATGCGGTAATGTAGAGACCGGCGCCGTATTTACGTAGAACGTCACGTGATCGTCGGTAACACGCCGAGTGCGCTGCGCATAGGTTTATCATAAGTTACTAATACGTTGGGCATAAGTGGAGAACGCTGGACATACGCTGGTCATACGCGGTGATACGCTGCCATAAGTTATATATAAGTTAGTGATAGGTTACTTATATGTTAGTCGTACGATATGTATACGTTCAATACGTTATGCATACGCCCAATTTATTCATGCTGTAGAATTTTCGATGCTTTTTTGGGCGTATGCCGACGTGTTGACATTATTTTATGATTTTTCATACGCTAGGTATAAGTTTCTCTAATACGTCATAGTGTGACTGCACCATAATGTCAAGGTAATTGTGTCGAGTTTACACTCTTAGTACTGCATCAATGTTATTGCGACATTTTCAAGGTCATGGTTATCGTAGGATAATTCGATGATACCTTTTGAATAACAAGATCACCCTTCGTAAAATTAGAACGTTGACGCAAAGCAGTTGGGAAGTCTGAGAAAATCGTTAAAATGAGTAACAAACTGTATTCAAACATGTGCTTACACATAACAATCAATTGTTGCAGACAGTGGCTTATCCAACATGTATCAGGCCCTTCTGAATGTGAACTGTTTTAATGGACTTCATTCAGTAGCCGATTGTTGCTAAATTGGCTAAGCCATTTTTAATACGAAAAATGCAGTGGAATGTCGTTTTGAAAAAAGCTGTTTATCGTGTTACTACTGCTACTACCACTTAGAAGGTAACGTGTTAAGATGTATACAAAAACAGCCATACAATCTTATATAAAACATGGCATTCTAACTGATAACAACATAAATTAAAATATGATAATTCTATAATTTATTCAGTCAAGACAATCACTCGATATTTTCATATTGTAAACAGTACAAATATATTACATGTATAATATACAAAAATAGTCAGGGACAAAACTTCACGGACAAGTTCTTTAATTAATTTTAAATATATAACAGACTATTTTTTACGAAAAATACAGGGGGCCGTTTTATCAAGCGGTCGTAAGTCGGTCTTATCTCAAGTTTGGTCGCAAGACCGGAACGCGTCCTAGCTAAGACCAAGCCAGTTACGACCGCGTTGATAAAACGGACTTAAGACCGAGTCGTAACTTTTGGTCGTAAGATAAGACAGGTCGTAAAACCGAAATATTGATAAAACGGCCCCCCAGAGGACTACATTATCAGTATATTTCTTGATAATGCATAATGTTCTGCCCCCCCCCCGGACTATATGTTTGTTAAGGCAATGTAATCAACGCCCTGTGTGGAAGCGTTGTTTGCTTAGGTAACGAATAGACACAATGTTACTTTAATACATGCCATGTGCTGATTTACTTTTGCTATATTTTATATTTCATTCGTTGTTAACCTATGCATCTTATGTTAAAGTGAAAAAAAACAATACAGATGTATGCTGAAAAAATATTTGGCATATTTATGTATTTTGTTTTGTATTATACAATGTGCTGTGTTGTTGTGTTGTTGTGTTGTTCTGTGATATATATATAATTATGTACATGAATTCTGGTATTTCATTTCAATATGCGATAGGACGTAGACGAATACAGGGCTACCCGCGGGTATGATGTGTTTTGGGGGTACCCGGTTACAAATGTCGTACCTGGTACCCGACCAATTCTACAATGTTTCATATCGAAGTCCGGTTTCTTTTCCATTTGCTGGAGTATGGATGAAGTTCCCGATCTTTGTGCTTAAGCTATAATTAACAGAGACAACATTTTCATTTTCAATCGATAAAACGGTCGAAACACATACCTGACGAACTAGTGATTGTTTCAGCAGATGATTATGTTTTATAAGAAAGGGAAGTACGAAACGATGTATGGCTTTAAAATCATATTTATTCTGCGGCATATAATCTGTGGTCGGGTACCCAATTGACGACTGGGTTCCTGGGACAATAAAATCTACCAGTCCAAGCCCTAAAACAGGATGTGTTATCACGTGATCGAATTCGGAAATTATGCCAAATGTACATGTTCTCAGTCACATGTTTCGAAGACACGTATGTTTGATCACATATATAGTTAACCTCAATAATAAGACCACATTTGGAACCCTTGTAAACCGGTCTTCTTATTGAGGTGGTCTTTATATTGAGGTTGAATAAAGAGCAAACAATGAAAATGTACTTGGAAATTGTGTTCTTATTATTGAGGTGGTCTTTAAGTGAGGTTTAACTGTATTTATATCATTGGCCATATATTCGGGCAAATTTTAAATGAGAAGGTTCAAATTTAGATGGCCGATCACTGACATATACGTTCACTAGAATGCATCGGTACCAGTTTAATTACTGCTAGGATTGGGCTGCTTTCTACAAATGATTTCATACTCGACTAGAGTGCTGTGTTGTATGTTTGTACATAATTATGTATACGTACAGTAATAAGAATACCGCAATATTAAGACCACATTTTTCTATTCCATTTTGACTGTTCCGCTCTTATTCAACCTCAATATTAAGACCACCTTAATATTAAGACCAGGGTTAAAGGGTCCAAAGTGTGGTCTTATTATTGAGGTTTTACTGTATATTGTAGTGATGAATACAAAAGCAAGTTCATGTGTATTACATCTCAAAATCCGATTAAATAACCAGACATGTAATGCATTCTGAAAGTAATTCTTATGAGAATGGCACAGGAATTAAGTTACGGTGATGCTGGCAGGGCAATCAAATGTCGTAGAAAAAACATGAATAGCTATCTTGGCACATAATTTATCCCATACTGAGATAAGTATGTTACTTGTAAATGTAGACCTGAGATCGAAGATATTGCACTGAAATCAACATGATACATAGTGCGGGGTGAATCCACATTTAGACAACAACTAATTCAGAACCAGCATTATTCTGGTGTATAAAATGAGGTTTCGACTATTGTATGTTTAAGTAAACGTGGCTTATGTTTAAATTCTAGCACATCATATAAATCTAACACATAATTTGTAAAAATAAAAAATAAACATAATGCTCTGCTGTGGGATTTACAACATCTTCTGCAAGTGACGTCATTTCTAGAAAACGCAACATGTGATGTCACTATTTGCAAGAAGGAAACCATATTTACTCCATATGGTCACTTTGTTTTCATATTGGCATATGTGGCAAATATTGCTTACCGTCAGTACATGGTGACATCACGTGTGACGTTTTCTGGAAATGACGTGACTTAAAGAAGAGGTTGGAAATCGTACAGCGGCGCTCATATATTTAACACATGATGATATTTTGTACTTTATTAACTTACACTATATTTCAAACTAAGCATATCAAATAAAACAATATTAAGAGTCGACATGAACGTATATAACAAAATGGTATTTATACAGTTTTACCGACGTCATTGTCGGTTTGTGTCACGTACGAGTATATTAAGTCTCTGAGAAATCAGAATTGAGCGAATTATGTGAAGGTTAAGATAACGAATGTGTGTGTTTCATTTGCTAGAAAAATCTCTGAGCACCAATGATTAGGTAGACTTAAGAGTTCCTCGTAAGTACAAAAGAGGATTGTGAAGTTTCGCTAAGCCGTTCATCTCGTTTTGTTTCGTGCAGATAAATACGAATAGATGGATTTGCAGTCACACAATGTAGACGAGACTGATACGATTGCGAGATAAATAGTACACGTAGTATCGCTATTAGAAGCGGCGATACATCGTTTCGTTCCAGAAAAGATTATCACATGCGCCGCTAATCACCTTGTAATGGGATCAGATTCCTGGCAATAATGTAGCTTGCTATTCAACATTCTTAATGCCTAATAAACTGATTTAAGTATTTTGCTCGATGATAAATTTATTAAATCATGGTAATAAGAACAGCGATCACCGCTTATCTGGGGGGAATAATGGCCTAAACTTGTACAAGTTTTTGTTTTTATATATTTACACTTTGTGGATGAAAGGTGTGATCATTAATCAAGCCTGGTTTCGGTCATTTGTATGAATGTCGAACCTAGGTACAAGAACATTTATATTCAAAATGCTCGAATAGACCACCACAGGGAACAAACGTAATTAAGACATGGGGCTTACGCCCCAGTCTAAAAAGTCTTTGAAGTCATGTGATCTTAGATATAATTACAATGTTCCCTAAATATACAGTAAGTGTATATTGGCCGAAGATTATTCATCATGTTTTCACAACAGTGCTAGAATTAATTTATTTCTAATTCAAAATTGTCAGTTTCAATGCCACAAACTTTGCAATGCAGTCGACTTGTTCAATATAATTTGTTCTGTTAAAGAAAACATATTCTACCTGAATAGGATGCCTTCGTATACTGGAACCAAAGCAGTCAATGATACGCCTTAACTGTTATATTGCGATGTGTTATATAATTATCTCCTCTCTCCCTCTCCCCTCGGTCTCTCAGTCCCCTTCTCTCTCCCTCTCCCTCTATCTCTCTCCCCCCTTCTCTCTCCCTCCCCTTCTATCTCTATCCTCTATTTCTCCTCCCTCTCCCCTCATCTCTCTTCCTCCTTCTCTCTCCTTCTCCAACCTCTTCGCCTCTCGCTCTCTCCCACTATCTCTCTCTCTCTCCCTCCCTCTCTCATCCCTTCCCCCCTCTCTCCCTCCCTCTCCGTCTCTCTCTCTCCTGTTTTCTATCTCCCTCCTCACCCGCTCTATCTCCATCCCTCTCCCCCTCTCTCCCTCTCCACCCCTTCTCTCTCCCACTCCCCACTCTCTCTGTGCGCAATCGATTTAAAGTTGATCACTACTCGCGTTCCAACGTCTTGTCTGTCCAACAAGCGGCTTAAAACAAATTGTCTACGCACTCGGGAGCATAGGGTCAGTATATTTTAACTCTGTAGTCTTGTTTCTGGTGCCTTTGTATAAATTTATGTTATAAATTTAAAAGTTTAGTTTCATCATGGCGCATGCATGGCAGAAGTGTGTTTGTCGGATTATGTTCTATTAAAATGATTAATTTAGAAATGTTAGTCTGTTACTAGTTCAAGATCACGACATACTTCCCTTGGTCTGTACTGACCTGTTTATCCATTGTCTTATCTTAGATACGCAGACAAACAATCAGGTGTGTATACAGACGCATTTTCATCAATTAGCAGTAGCCTGGGAACCGGGTCCAGGCTCACTGATTGCTAACGCTGTCAGTATACCGACGCGGAGCAATAGGAGGTTTGGCCAGGATTCCAGGCTACAATTAGCAGTCATTCATTCGGAACACCTCGGCGATATAAGTATGTATTCCGAGCTCTGCCGGATACCGCCGTGTAGTTACGATTGCATGAGATTGTCATGAGTTATCTTCCCTTCTATATATCTTCTATTATATATATATATATAATGTAGTAGGGATTTAGAAGGGGAGAGAACTCATGACCATCTCCTGTGGTCCGACACAGTAAGAAGACGATCAGGTGAAAACTTTGGATCCGTTTTCAAATTAAATTTCAATAGAGATCTCCGAGTCTCAAACTCATATTATAACTTCTGAATTCTGATATATATGATCCAGCAAATCAGCCGGTATGTATAATAGATGTAACCATACCAGCCCCACTGTATATACCGAGACTATTGCATCATGGTCATTAGATTTGATTTGAGATTGTTTTCAGTATGTTAAGTTTTTATTAACTCGATCTATCTGAAATCTCGGGTTTATGGGAATTTGTGAGGCAAATACGCTCACTGGTATGCAACCATGTCAATTCGTGATGCAGTTCTAAACGACGACACGTCATCGATTCGCAACGAAAAATGAAATCGCTTCTCTCCGCTAATGAGGACATGCAGACCATTTCGCTGTATGGTAAGTCTAAAATAATTAGATTCCAGAGACGATCGTGATTTTTCTTGGCTGCGTAATTTAACTTTTGACAGTATGTAATCCCAGCTTATGTATTCAATGTTATGTTTTCGGAACTTATACGGATAAACAAAATTATTAGCACTATTGTACAATTGAGGTTTAAGAAATATTATTAAATATCATTTATTTTAGTAAATATACTGTAAATGGAATAATGCACAACAAGAATTTTAATGAATTTTATACTCATGTTATATAAACTCATGTGCACTTGATTTATTTTCGATGTAAAATAAAGCTTTGATTTGGTGTTGAATGATGTTATCGATGCCTCAACAAATGTCACCATTACTAAACGAAATCAAATATTATGTCATCGTTTCTAAACAAAGGTGTTACAGATACTAAATGACGACCATGGAAGTTTCCTACGATGATGGAGAATCTGTTTTCGTTAATACGCTGGAACTAAGTAATATTGTGGTCGTGGAATCGACAGAGATGCAAGCCAGACCTGAGCAACACACCTTACCTATTGGAATAATTAGCTTACCAGTCTGTTTATTGAGAAACACATTTTTAGGATCACATTCTATATCCCTACCAAACACAGTAAAAGAACGTGATTTAAACTTCAATTTGCCATCACATATTAAAAACTGCAGAAATGACACTTTTTCATGTTTATGATATCGTATACAATGCCTTACTGCCGTCTCAGCACTGTCATTCCATAAGTCGCAAAAGCTGCATTTAAACCGGTCATCCTGAAACAGAAGTAAAAGAATAGCGAAACAGGTCGATGCAAGTGTATAAAACAAAGTGGCTTAAGAATCCCCAATTAAAAATTAATAGAAGTACCTTTCTATAAAAACTCATATATTTTATATGCGTACATAAATCACATTGTTTTGTGTGTAGACCACTTATGCGAAATAAGCTATACTTATAAATGTATAACAATCGATACGTTCTCCGGTCAATCAATTTCCACTTAGATTCTTTTACGTGTTTGAATCACTATTCGTATAGAAATCCTGACCGGGCCGGTCAGCGAAGTTTTTTAAACGCTTGACTACCAGAATTGAAATCGGGGTCAGCTGGCTACGGTCACTGAGAAGTAATTCGCCTCCAATCACTTTTAAAGTGGGACAACTGTCAGTCGCTTGCAGCGGAACCGAGAAATGCACTAGTTGTGAGAAATACAATTGTATTTGATCCCAGGTATATCCTATATAGACTGACAACGTCTGTATATGACATTTAAATTATCAAACCATCTCGCACGATTTGTTCAGTAAGGGTGCAAGCAAACGTTAGTAGTCCGGCGGTTAACAATTTCATGGCGTTTGATGCCGAAATGATGCATGCAAGTGCAACGTATACAAATGCATCCATGGTGGTCATTGTGCACACTGGACTGGGCTGGAACAATTTGGATAACTGTGGTAAAAGGAGTATTCATGTCAGTGCGAGGTAACTCTGACATCTTACTTTAGTTTAGGGAATTGAATTCTGATCGTAGATTGTAGACAGAAGATTTGCAGCAAATATGATAAAATAAGCAATTCGTTCTTAAAATTTATATAAAAAGAAACACATTAAATTCAAGAATATGTGTACGCTCTTACCATTTTATTAACAGAGATTCGTTATTGATCGCTTGTTAACCTGAAACAAAATTTAAAATGCTTAGAAACTATTCCATTTGCATTAATGCTTTCGTTTAGAGATCATTACATAAAATCCGATTTCGTTGAGACATCATGACACACTCTGCGAGAAACCATGACATTCGAAGAAAACTTAATCGCAAAATATACAGTTACCAGGCGTTATTTGTGTGTGAAATTAGTTGTTTTGGCATTATATGGACAATGTTATACTGAGAAAATCAAAGTTGTGATTAAAATGTATGTTTTTAAGCCATTGAACTGCAATGATAAAATACACTCCAAAGTAAACGATTCTAAACGATAATATGACAAAATACCAATTTCACTCGTTCTAGTGTAGCCGAAATAAATACTGAAGGACATAGACATGCACCGTGGTTCATACCCTGGCTGAAAAACGAAGAAGAAACATTTGCTCTGTTTTTAAAAACAACATAAGATACATACTTACCGAGATGTGTCCTCATAAGAGGAAAGAAGCGATGACATTTTTCGTTGCGAATCGATGACGTGTCGTCGTTTAGAACTGCATCACGCATTGACATGGTTGCATACCAGTGACGCTACAAAAGATTAAACGGCTTAGTCTAAATCTATATTTAGACTGTAACAGTCGTATTCAAGGGAAACGGTATGCACATTACCGCTCGGAAATTACAGTAAATACGGTAAAATCGAAACAGAGATTTCGAGGGAATTTTAGTTTATACTCAATACTTCCTGCAGATATACTTTTGCGAAGAGGCTTAACAGAAAAGCATACAGTAAAACATCGCTTTAAGACCACCTCAATATCAAGACCACCTCAAATTAAGTATATACAATTTTCAAATCCATTTTCACTGTTTTGCTGTTTTTGCTTTTTATTCAATCTCAATATTAAGACCACCTCAATATTAAGACCACCTCAAATTAAGTATATACAATTTTCAAATCCATTTTCACTGTTTTGCTGTTTTTGCTTTTTATTCAATCTCAATATTAAGACCACCTCAATATTAAGACCACCTCAAATTAAGTATATACAATTTTCAAATCCATTTTCACTGTTTTGCTGTTTTTGCCACCTCAATATTAAGACCAGTTTTCAAGGGTCCCAAGGGTGGGCATATCATTGAGGTTTTACTGTAGTTGTTTTTGAAAAGATACTGAAATGTACTAAAATAAGATTTGAAATTCTTATTTGTTTTTTTATGCAGTACGTATGATTAAAAATCTACTTTAACAGAGAGTATAGAAATGAGTAAATTTATATACATGTACTATCCCGTCTGTAGTAAATTGTTCATATAAATTTCCTTTATCAGAGCACAATAATGAAAACAGTCGAAAAAATGAACTCCGAAGTCAAACGACTTTACTGTATCAAGTAACATATTGTGAAATGTTAATTCAATGCTAAACATCTATCAAAACGTAAAAAATAAAAGGAGGACATTTCGTCGGCTCTGGCACCTACTTATTGAAAGTGAAAGACACGCAAGGCAGCGATCAAATTGACTATAGAGGCGCTTTTGTGCTGTTAAAGTCATTACGTAATTATTTCTAACTTTTGAAAGCGTTTAATGATGAATGATTTGTTTTTGTTTTAACATGATATCTTCCGAACAAAAATTGTCATATCTCAAACTTTCAATAGGGTGTCAACTTGTCGAATTTAAATCAGCTACGCACCAGATTGTCACGGACATTTTTTGGTTCTGTTTAAGTCCCAGATAAGAATATGAAGTTTTGACCGTAAAGTTCGCTTGCTTTGAGCATTTCTGTTATTGTTTTCAACTATATGTAAGTCATGGCTCAGACAATTGGACTATTGTTTGCTTTGTTGTTTTCCGTGGTTTCCTTGACTACAGCGTTTTTGGACGAGGATCCGTGTAATGTGGTCGTTTTTCCGGAAGCCGAGTAGGTTACCACTTAATTTCGAATTAATGTGACATTTCCGGTGGGTATTTCAGTCGTTTATCATTGGCAGTTGACTTAATTAGTGTTCGTTCGTTCATTATTTTTGTTTATATGGTCATCAGTCACAATGTACACGTAGGTACTTATAGGCATTTTTGTTGACCCGACTTAATTAGTGATTGGCTCTTGATTGGTCATATCATTTGATATCAATTACCTTATTATTAAAATGAATGGCACCTTGGCCTGAATTTCTCATGTAGATCAAGTTGAAATTGCGGCATCTAGAGCGTTAAGAATGTTTTCCATGATTTGACTCGGTGACCGAAGCTTTTACCCGAGCTGATCAATAATCGCACTCGGCTCGGATTTTACTTAGGCAAACATTCTGATCATATATCATAGTCTAACAATGTCCAAATTGTGATCTCTAAAGGGGTTAAGAAACCGATGGACGGACGCACGACAACGGAGATATGACTCTCTTTGAGCAAATTGTGTTCCAGCCTTTTATGGCCTGTCTAACAATAGGATGGACCTCGACATTCCATAAATACAGACGGTGTATGCGTGCAGAAGGCCATATTTGCTCTGTTTGTGTTCCAAGGATTGCCAGAAAATGTAGTTCAGTCCACCGGTCGTGCTTTAAATACAGTAATAAGGGCGTTACGCCCCTCCCACAGACCATTGGGCTAACTTGCTCAGAAATCAATGGGAGAAATTTCCCGACCGACAAATCAGGGGATTCCCTTTTCCGGTTAGAAAGCGTGTTGCTATATTTAGATTGATAAATTCCCGTTCGAGAAGCTAAACGACACTTTTTATGGTTTTAGAAAACTGATCGTTAAGCAAGAAATGGGAATACCCTGATTTCCCGTTCGAGAAGTTACTCCCACTGGAAATTGTACACAGAAATAAAGAATCCACTTGAAACATTTCAGACCTACTCAAACTAGAGACGTCACCGTACCAGAAGAATGTTTGAACGGTACATTTAGTTGGGACTACCCTAGACGGATAGTGAAATTACATTTCCCGAATCCGGATCACAGAGAAATGGCCGTCTGCATCCGAAATGGACTTCTGGGAAATGTGTTCACCGTTCGTGACGTCACACACACGTTCGGATTTCCCATGGTGATTGGAGGTGAAGAAGTTCACTTTATAGAATAAAATGGAATATTTAATTCCTGAAAATTTAATTAAATGTTGTGCATTTTATTCAACTGACATAAGTTTTGCATTGACGTATGTTATCATGTTCATTGCAATTAACACATTCTAGTAACCAAAACATCGTAACTCCTATAAAGCACAGAAGTGACTTAATGAAAAATTACCATAGAATCAAGATGGTCTTATATTGCTTAATAGAATTGGTTCACTATGTAGTGGAACATTAATTGTTAACGTGTTAGAAATCACTGTTCGTGTTCGAAACGAAACTTTCAAAATTCCATGTCGTTATAAGATTATACATAATTTGACCATGTGTAAAGAGTTCAAGTTACCCCCCCCCCCCCCTTGTTCAATTTCCCCTACACCGGTATTCTGAACGCGATTTTATGTCACCACGGGGTAACTTGACACGGGGTGGTCTGAAATCGCAACACCGGTGTTAGAGACATTATGTTTCTCCACATTTGGATAATAGAAGAGTTATTGAAAATTCATGGCATAGAATGTAGTGAATACGGGCCATTCAACATTTACTTTTACAGTTTGTTCTAATTTATTATCATTTCAGATAAAGAAAGTTGTACATTCAAGTACCACGAAATGATAACGTTGAGAATAGATGCACCAGAAACGCTGTATTATATTGCTTCGATTGTTTATAGTATTTTATCCCATTAAACACCTCCACAGGAAATGTTGTCTAGTTTGTTTTGATGAGTTCATCTTAACGTACGTGGCAACACTCCAGCGACAAGTAAGGTAGATCTACTAAGGATCTAGATCTAGTATCGCATGTTTTTCATGTTTGGTAGAATAACCAGATGCTCATCAAGACAGCTGGTTGATTGCTGTATTCTTCGCAACACTAAGGGTATTCTTATCCACAACCTCTATAAGAGTTGTCTCCCTTTGAATAACTTTGTAGCAAGAACTTTTAGGCGTATTTACCACGGTATTTCAAATGTATAACACATATATTGTATTACTAACATGGTGCTAATCAAATATGAATATGAACGTGTTACATGTATTTACGTTATAAGTCTTAAAATTCTACCTAGATCTGTCAACATTTGTATGAGGTATGCTGATATGTTATCGACAAGTCAGTTCCACTTACCCACAACCTCTATAAGACTCAATTCCATTACTCTTTACTCCGCAATGATGAGTCGGAATTAATGTATAAGTGTCTGATACTAGTAGTTGATCAATTTAATACCGTTGGCGACGTGAAGATGGATTTTAATAAACGACAGAATTATACTCCTGGCAAGGCTGAAACCTTGCTGATGGGGCATTTAGCTCGAATTAAATAATCTTAACCAATTCTTCAAGGAATTTATTCAAATCAGAAGCACTCCATTGGAACCGAAAGTGACTACCGCAGTTCAGAGTTCTAGTTTTATGTATCGATTATATACATGTATACACGGAAATGTCCGTAATGTATATCATTCACATAATTTGGATCATAACGATTCAATTCCAAACGACCCTAGTGAGTTTCTTATATTTATTTCCTTATATAGTTTAGTCAGGGGCGTAGCTAAGTTGTCATTGGTTTAGTAGCTAGATGGTAAGAGATGCGTTTTGGTATATATTTCGTTCCGGTAAATACGCTTGCAATGATATCAAAAACCTACATAAGATATCTTATTGCAGTTGTTGACCATTTTATTTTTTCGATTTTGTTTCTAAAAAATGTAGGCCACGGCCTACACGGCCTACACGGCCTACACGGCCTACACGGTCTACACGACCTACACGGCTTACACGGCCTACACGGCCTACACGACCTACACGGCTTACACGGCCTACACGGCCTACATGGCCTACACGACCTACACGGCCTACACGGCCTACACGACCTACACGGCTTACACGGCCTACACGGCCTACACGGCCTACATGGCCTACACGACCTACACGGCCTACACGGCCTACACGGCCTACACGACCTACACGGCCTACATGGCCTACACGACCTACACGGCCTACACGGCCTACATGGCCTACACGACCTACACGGCCTACACGGCCTACACGACCTTTTTTCGATTTTGTTTCTAAAAAATGTAGGCCACGGCCTACACGACCTACACTACACGGCCTACACGACCTACATGGCCTATAGGAATCTACGCCCCTGCTAGTAGCTCACGAACTCTAATAAACCGACGGTATGATTTTAAATCACTGACACAAGGGAAACAACTCTGGTGACAAATACGTGAAATCTTGTTGAAGTTGTTTCCCTTTGAATACTTTTAGTTGTATTTACGGTATGTCAAATGCATACAAATACGGTACATTGGTATTACTAAAATGATGCTTCAAATCGTATATAAATTGAAGGTATTAAAGTATTTATGTAATAAGTCAAATTTCTACCTAGATATGTCGACATTTGTATGAGGTAGATCTATGTCGACATGTCATTGACATGTCAGTTCCGCTTAACGGCAGAACGAAACAAGATATATCGCAACTTGAAGTAAGCAAATATGTTGCAATCTGAAGGTTAAAATTTGTTGTACAACATAAAAAAAATGCCTAAAAGTTACGACTTCCGGCCATTCAATGACTACAGAAACTCCGAGACCTGTAAGGGGAGATCACTGCGTAGTGTGAATAGTCAGATTTGATTGGTTTACAAAACACTGATATGCAAATAGCAAAACCATGTTAGTACGGCTGCGCCAAAAAAGATGGTCGGCGCAACTTGAAGTTTGCAAATTTGTTGCAATGTGAAGGTTAAAATTTATTGTACAACATAAAAAATGCTTAATGTTACGACTGTCGGTCACTCAATTACGCTATACTACAGAAAACCCGAGACCTGGAGATCACTGCGTAGGAGACTGGATCAATCGTAACTACTCGGCGGTATCCGGCAGAGCTCGGAATACAAACCTCGTAAGTCAATGTTCCGAATGAGACTGGATACAAAGAAATCCGTAGAGCGATAAGTCATAGACACAGTATAGTCTGTTTCAATATAGTTCATCATTACTTAATTTATTGCACAAGTCGTGAACTCACACATTCATGTTAATAAACTTTTTACATAGCGATTTATCTGATTAAAACAATATAAATGTTCGCGACTGGTACATAAAACCAAGAAAGTCTTCTTAATTCCAACACCGGACAATTCCCCGTGGTGCTGACTAACAACATTACTTACTGGATAAATCTTGAAATACACTATAGAGTCTACACAATGCTAACCAGATTAAAACAATATAAATGTTCGCGACTGGTACATAAAACCAAGAAAGTCTTCTTAATTCCAACACCGGACAATTCCCCGTGGTGCTGACTAACAACATTACTTACTGGATAAATCTTGAAATACACTATAGAGTCTACACAATGCTAACCAATCTGCGTCAAGGTTACAAAAAATGTTCGGTTGAAGAGAAATTGCCTTGGTGGTTAACGTAAGACTTGATTGGTTTACAAAACACTGATATATGCAAATAGCAAAACCATGTTAGTACGACTGCGCCGAACAAAACTTGCAGACGAATGTTCCATAGAGATTTGTGCTACGGTTTGATGTGTAAATTACGCAATGCTTGATGCAACTCTTAGGTTAATGTTAGACCAGCGATTTCTAGACAGTTGTCAGGGGCGTGCCTGACCGTCTACACATACACGCGTGCGCTTGCCAAAACATAACACCAGCCTTGCGTTCAGTAAAGGTATTTGCGGCTCACGTTTCGTAACGATTTGCAATTTGGCTCCCCGTGTGCAGACACGGTGGGCCAGATACAAAACAAAACGTGAGCGACTGTTAGTCGTAACTGAACGCAGTCCAGGTTTTTTCAAATCAAGTTGGAGGGTGAAAACTTAAGACACATCCAAAATATATCTTATTCTAAAGTTTATGATATCGTGCATCTCTCATGGAAACACAGTGTTCATGCTGTTAGATAACTTTCTAGACAGACATGAGACAAATACTTCGGTCGTTCTTTTCACGCGGAGGTCTTCATTTCTCTATTGTCTGAAGGCGGTAGACCCAAGTGCAAATGGTTAATGTTTTGCTCTAGGAACGCCTCTGGATGTACATTCCAAGCAATAGGTACACGCTTACTTGTACAAATGAACAGGGAATTTCATGTTTCATGTTCGTTTGGTACGACAAACTAGGAGAGTCACATGGCTTTTATTGTCGCCGCACTGGCGTACTGTCTGGAATGGGATTTTTTTGTACGTGGAGCGTGGAGGGGCACGTGACTTAATTTTGTTCCCAAGATTATTCGATTCAAGATAATTTTACCCACTGACAATAAAGTTTTACAGAAAAAGTATTTGTCTAGTACTGGAACACACTATACGACCCCTGGCTAGTACAAATCTCAAACATGATGATGGATGCTATTAATAACGTCCGATATCGGATCACGTCAATCAATCATTCGATTCGATATTGTCCAATAGACATCGGTCCTCGATTTCGGTTGTCGTGAATTGTCAACCAATCAAATTACTGAGTAGTTTTCGTGAGTAAAATATGGCGCCTTCCATAAGACACTGACGGGTGCTAAAGAAATTTTAAGAAGATAGCGAAAGTAAGAGGTAGGTAAGTTTTGGATTGGCGAATAACGATTTCATATTAATTGTATGGAATAGTGTCATGGGTTTGATGAGCTGTCAATTTCGAATAAAAAACTTTTCGGCAGAAATAAGAAAAAACAATGTTATGGAACGCCGTGTCTACACAAAATTATGTGGTAAAATTGACGTCGGTGTAACATTATAAGAATCTTGATAACATTATTTATATCCATATTGGCAAAAATATCAATACACAGTACGTAGGAATTTCAAAATGTTAACCTCTTTCTCGTCAACTAGTGTAGGGTCAGCGTGTTGTGTAAAGAATGACTACTGAAAAACGTCCGTCACTGAGATGCTGAACTCTTAACTGGCATTCCTCAGCAGATTGCTGCAAGGCCTCATTCTTCCCCACAGTCACTCTACTACTGGAATAATCTATCATCTGATATATCAGCTTGCTCTACCCTTGACCTGTTCAACAAGGCTGTACTCCAAGCTGACCATGTCACTCTGTAAGCTTCTTGCATACCTCTTACTTTTAACATAACATGTAACTTCTTATTTTTTGGCTCAGCCGTACTAACATGGTTTTGCTATTTGCATATCAGTGTTGTGTATACCAATCAAATCTTATGTAAACCATCAAGGCAATTTCTCTTCAACCCAACAACATTTGTAACCTTGACAGGGATTGGTTAACCTTTCGATAAAGGGTACGTTACCTTACCGAAATTCATTTTGGATCTGGAGTGACCCAGCAATCAGAACATCTCTGCCTTTTTTAATGTTTTGCAACAAATCTTAACCTTCAAATTGCGCTGACCATCTTTTTTCAAGACATTTTTTGTTATCTTTGTTTTAAATAGATCTGTATTCTCTTTCTTCTCACTTACATTTTTTTAACTTGATGCACGTCACAGTACGGACTTTGTCACAATAAGGGGAGAAGATGTGTAAGCGGCTGGGTAGCTCAGTCGGTTGGGCATTTGCCCTGTAAGCGGAAGGCCCCGGGTTCGGGTCCAGGTCAGGCTGCACATTTTGCTCACCCTGTGATACGCACTTAAATGTCTATGTCAGCAATAAGGGTTTGACATTTATAAGAGAAAGATAGATATTTGAAATATCAGAAGTTCGATGCCAATTTAGGAGACTTGTGTGGCATGTCTTTGTACAAATGCATTGATAGAAAATTTTGTCATAGACTTCTGATTTAGGTTGTGCAACTTGTTTGGAACCCAGGACACTGATAAGGTTTGATTTTATTTTTGCAAGACTAATATAGATCAGTAGTTAATCATCTATAGCATTCATACTACATTGTAGTATTATAAGTTATTTCAGACAAAGATTTGGCTTTTGGACTTGTAAAGGTTGGATGATTCGTGTGTGATGTATGCGATTGTAGGCTATTGTTACTGAATTTCAAGGTAACTAAGAATTGTTGCTCAATATTACAGGGATAGATCTTTTAAACAAAGAACACTAAAATCCTTGGTCATCAATCTCTGTTCATAATGTGACAAATAGAGTGCTTTTTTCCCCAAGAAATGTCTTTATCCCAACAAGAATTGTCCATCAAATTTATATGCCATTCTTTTACTTGAGGCCTGGCTATCGTGTCTGAATAAAACAGTTATGAACCAGGGTTTATTTACGCTTTTCTGGAAAGATGACCCATACCATTCAAATTGGGAATTTTTGCGCATTAAACTTAGAAATTGTGGGAAAAAGTCTAGCAATTACAGCAAAATACATGTTGGGTTTTAGGAATAAAAGTAAAGGATGTAGTGATTAATTAATGGACAATTGCTATTTATTTAAACTGCCTGTTAGAAAAAGCCTCGAATAATGGCTATTAAACAGCTGGAATAAAAACCCTGTGAACTAATAATAAATTTCCTATCATTTTTTAGATATATAAATTGACAACACATTCTCGTTATTATCTTGATTAAATTGTCAGCCATAATTATTTTGCATATCATTATATCACAGTGTCAAACTATGCAGACCAGTGCATGTATGCTTCAGAACAATGTTTAATCATGCATGATTGTGTTTTATTATTTACTGTCTAGTCGTATATTGTTATGGAATGTAACGTGCGAAGGTATATCTTACATTGGACAAAATCAATAAATACTTGTGGTTAAGATATCCATATGGCTTTTATAGTACTTATTGTGCCTAGGTGGCAAGATTGTACCTGTTAGGCTGTATTTAAGTTACTGATTACAATAGATAGAGGTGTTTAAGTGTGGTCAGATTTCACCACCCGCAGCCTGAAGCGGTCACCTGGTGTGCAAGGAGAAAGTGACAATGTATTTAGTAAGGTAGGCGACAAAGTCTGCATGAAAGCAAATACAGGGGATTCAAGTTTCCTCGTCAAGAAATTGATATCCTTTCAGTCCAAGTGCACTACTGTTGGCATTGTATTCCTTAAAGCAAAAATAGTCATTTTTTGTTTACTTTTCTATAAGTTGTGCTGATCCTACGGCCCAGTGCTTTTTTCCAGTGATTTTGAAATTGAGTAAGAATAAAAGAAATTTAACAAGTATAGAAAAATCTATATTATTGGCATTTTGAACTGCATGTGGTAGTAGTAGCTATCTTTGAACATGATGTCAAGTGACTGACTGAAAGGCTGCGCTTTTCATTTATATGTTATGTACTTAGATACAGCTTCAAATATTTTTATATGATCTGTTTCAGAATGGGTGTTTTTTATCAATATAATATTGTAGTTGTTTTTTTTTAAGAAGTTTTGCCATTGACTGTATTACAGAGAGGACCCCTTTATAGAAGCATAGATAGAGATGGTAACTGTGTGTAGTTTGATCTGAAGGATTCCTGTTTCCTCTATGTACGTGTTTCTATTATAACTGATTAAAACAAGAATCGAAAGTACACCAAGGAAGCAGATCTCGAGTGAGAGACAATTTCCTATTCAGTTCAGTTTTAATTAATGAAAATTACAAGGTCATTTTGAATTAATTGCTCAGTAAGCATTTATTTTTGTCTAAAAGTCAATGAGAGAGACATCGTCTTATTCAAACAGATATATTTTATGCTTGTTAACGATGTTTTTTGATTGTCCTTCATTGTGACCACTGGAGATTGTCATTAGTTCTTTCCCTTTATTTCCCATCTAGAGTTCTCTACCTTTGCCCCTTTGACATATGTATACTGAATAGATCTACTGTAGTACATGTATGTATACATATGTAGAAGGGGCAAGGGGAGGTAACTCTTGATGGGTAATAAAGGGAAAGAACTCATGACATTCTCCTGTTTATCAAAAACTCTTTGGGAATCACCAGAAAGTTTCAGTGAACACTTTGGCCCAGACTATGAAAATATAATGCAGAAAAAAGAGTGTAACAACTTACGTTCCTTTCCATCACAGAAGATAGAAGGGCTACAGGGTAAGAACTCTTAGAAGGGATAAAGGGAGAGAACTCGTGACAGTCTCCTGTGCTTTCAATACCATTTTAGCGCTTTCCTGTTTGTCATTTGTGTGTACAAGAAAATATTATTTATTTATTATTCAAACTTTCAGTGCTTGTCGACAGAACTAGCTCACTAAGTAATTGTTATGTTGCGTAAGTACATTTCGGGAGCTTGGTGCAAGACAAGTCCTACTAATCAAATTTCGCTGATAAATTTACATTGATTGTACTGAACGTAATTTTAGAGAAACTTCTGTGAAAATACTCAGTTTTAACTCTTTTATACTAAACTTTTAGAGCTATTCTGCCAGTACTGATAGATTAATGTTTAGTTAGTAGTATTTGCTTGTGAAGACTTATTGCAGATGTGCAAATATTTCAATGGAAATTTTCAAGTACTCTTTTACCAATTAATTGCCAATAATTTCAAGTGTACTTCTTAAATAACTTCATATTAGACGGTGTTATAGGCATATCAATCCCTTTGTAGGTCTAAAACACTTGTTATTATTGATTTATGCTAAATTCAGTACTTGTACAAGTTTGGAAAGCAGAAAAATGCTAGAATTAGAACATTAACTAGATAATTTGTTAGCCGGCTTTGTGGTAATCAGTATAAGAAATAGATTTAAAGTCAATTTCAACATACTAGTATTTTCTTCTTAGCCTGGTAGCATACAAATACATGTCGACTTTATCTATCTAATAAAGCGAAGTCTTATCTTTAGCCTGTCAATAAGTATTTACTTCAAAGATAACTAGCTCATCAAAATGGTTATGGTACCTTCTTGTACAAATGATCTATTACAGTAAAACCTCAATAATATGACCGCCCTTAAAAACTGATCTTCTTATTGCGGGTTGAACAAAGAGCAAAACAGTGGAAATGAACTTGAAAATTCTGTTCTTAATTTTGAGGTGGTCTTATCATTGAGGTGGTGTTAAAACTGTTAAAGTGTGTTTTTTCTATATAATCAGTTATTTGGATGTGACATGATGAACATTATGGATTATGGCACTGTGATACTACAATATATAGCATAATATTTGGACAGAACAGAGACAGCCTAACTGGGTGGCTACTTGAGGTAATGGTTTTAACATATCTTTAAAATAGTGCTTCAGACATCTCTTAACTGTAAAATTATGACTTTAAATTATTTTTGGATGTGTAACAGGGTATACAAATCAGTAATTTCTTGTAATTGGGTTAGTTATGTTTTATTATAAACTGTAAGTTAAATTTAATAATTCTATTTTCTTATTTAACAAATAATTTTATATGATGCCTGAAATTTAATACAATTTGGAGCATCTTTCATCTCAACTGACCTGTTAGTCAGGTACCTAGGCATCTCTGAACATCTGAAAACTTATAGCACTTTCTTACCTAACATACAGGAGGTGATGTTCTCTACCAGTCCCCCTTTCCAGAGTTCTCTCTGAGAAGGGATAAAGGGAGATAACTCTGGAAGGGATAAAGGGAGAGAACCCATGACAATCTCCTTTGACGTAAACCCTGCTTTTTCATTTCAGTTGGATATCTTATACACATCTGTCTGTTTCATATGTTTCGTGGACAGATTGTGTCAAAGTAATTGCCCACACTAAAGGTGAGTAAACCCTGTGTATGGTTTGTATATAATTGAACGGATTAAAGTTACAAGCCATTTATTTCTCTATGGTGACAAGAGATTTAGGACTTCAGGGTCAGGGCACAGCGTGTTGGTATTATGACTGGATATACAATGATCAATCAGTCGGCCTGTTTGTGCTACTGCATACTGATGTTATCCCAAGTTATGATCAAAGAAAGGGAGTTAATCCCATGTATTTTGAACAGTTAATCATTTACATGAAAGAGGTCTGGAACTGAATTAAGATTAATTGTCCTTACATGTTAGTCTGTAATCTTAATTGTCGCGAGAATTTTTTGATTGATTACAGATTAATGTTATAATCCGCAATTGTTGAATTAGATTTGAACTTTTGTATATACAAAATATTTTGATTCAAAAATTGGTGACTAATCTTAAGAATGCAAAATTGAAATAACATTGTGTTATGTTTCAACATGAACAAAGTATAAAATGCAAGGGATACTTTAAAATTCTATATTATAACTTTTCTTTTATTGCAAGGTATCGCATAGTACCACAATACATTGCAAGGTATCGCATAGTACCACAATGTATTGCTTCATTAACCTAAGCTAAGACTGTCGATATTTTTCTAACTTCTAACACTTTTATTCGACTCGAAACTCTTCAAATTGTTGCAAACATAAACATTCATAAGCTAAAACAACACAGTTATCAAACTCTTTTCAGTTTTTGATAAGTAATAAAATATGAAGTTTTCACGACTTGATGTAAAAGCTAAAACTAAGCAGTCTCATTTCAGTTTTGTCTATTTTTTTAGGTTTTCATAACTACCTATTTTCATATTTTTTATGATCTAGTCAGTGAGTGTGTAGCAGACGTCAGAAAAAAATGTATCGTAAAAAATGCTGTATATTCATTTAATATTGTAGTACAATACAGTTTTGCTGCATATTGCAATATACCAGAATTTCGTGTCACCCCTAGTTCTTTAGGACATGGTGGGTATATATTGCTTATGAATGATAATTGCTTTGTGGTTAATAAATAAATTAATATGAATCAAACATGGACAGGAGGCTGGAGTTTATTACATAATATCTCATTACTACAGTTATTCATAATTAAGCACATCTAATATATTCAGTGATTGACTGGTCATCTCCTTGAGGGCATTCGAAATATGATCGTCATATCGCTACTAGCTATTTGTTGTTTTCAATCAGTGAAGAGTTGTCAAATTAGGTCGATAATGACAACCAATAAATAGCCATTGGTCATTTTAAGGATGCATTGTCATTAGGCATATGTTTACTGCAGGGAATAGAAAATTTGTTTAATAGCCTTGTTTACTTGTGTGTGTATGTGCATGATTTTAGCAAATCATTGCCTTGGATTGTAATTACACAGTTAATTTATGAGTTATTATAACAAATCTGTTGCCTTGGATATCAATTTGTTTACAAATTTATGCGTACTTGAGAGGGAAATAAGTTTACAACTTGATAGTATGCCCATGAACTCTGTTTGTTGGGATATAAATAACTTTTGGATTCAAAGGATAGCTACCGATTGCAGTGATATTTGTTTTCGTGAAAAAGTCCATAAATTGAGATAAAAATGATCATTATATGATGTTTTTGTATGACCAATGGAAGTTTTGAATATTCTAAATGTAAGTGAACTTTTACCTGAATAAAATAATTGTCTGTTTATGATATTTTGTATGTAACAGTCTGTACTTAACAGATCCATGTCTTGGCGTTGGTAGTGCAGTAGCTAATAATACTCTGTACATGTAAAAATGCAATTTCTGTACCCATAATAATTATGTCTTTTAAAAAACTCATTTTGGTTTGAAAATATCCGTTGATTGAAAGAAAATTTAGTGTTGATCAGTGTGTAAAATGAAATCATGTCATGTTAAGTTCTTATTTTGTATCCCTCGGTAATTTCATGACATTTGAGTAATCCTACATTGTGCATTTTTAAATGTACTGAGTATAGAACTTTGCATAAAAATCTGGGATACTGTCCCACATAGTTCTGGTATTACGTTTAATTGACAGGACAATTATACATTTGTAATTACATTATTAGCGAAAATGTGTGTGTAATCGTTACAATAATAATAACATAATGATGTGTTTTTTGTGCCACTAAAAGCAATTATTTGATGACAATACATGTTCATATTGTCTTACAACACAATTGACTAAGTGTTTACGTGTATTTTTACATGTATTTTTGAAAACCTGCAAAAACAAACACTTTATAACTCACTTTTTATCCTCACGTTTCAGAATTTTTTAATATTAACTGTTTATATTAACATTAACTGTGTATACAATCAAGTTAAGATTAATGTCTTAACAAATCTGGCAGAATTTAAATTGGTATGTATACAAGCCATATGAATGTGATTTTAGTTATACGAAGTGGCTTTTGCCAAGAAGGGAGGCAACTCTTGTCTGAATAAATGATTCTTTTTATCTGTACACTAATTCCTATCTAGACAGGTTATTTATAGCTTCTAGGTGGGTTAAAGTCTATGTATATTATGTTACTCATCATATACTTGAAACGTTTTATTGAAGTAAACACTGCGTCAGTCTTGTCATTTTGTATGATATTTTGTCACTGATATTTCGTGTGTGTGACATTTTCAGAGACATCTGGATTTTATATGTTGGTTTAAATGGAGATATTGTGCGCTTTTTGAAAGACATCAAATGAAGATTAATTTTGTCTTGTCCTAAATAACTGTACAGGACAGACTAGTAAATTGGGACAGTTGGTGTATAACTGATATTTTTGTACATTTTGACCACAGTACAGATTGTCTTACAGAGTTGATAGCGGATCAAATTATGGATTAGAAGATACCTGAAAATAAGGATTACAATTTGACAGTGTCAGAAAAATGGTTATTGAGAAACAGGTAAGGAAGATTTTGATGATATTTCTAACAAACATTTAGTGTGCTTGTATAAGTAGTGTGGTGTGTTGAGTTTATAATTTCGTTTTTTATGTAATCTGTCTGTTTATCCTAGCTATATTACATGTTGAAATCAAATTCTATGAACAACGTTGGTATTACAATGTACTAGGGTAAAGGCCCTGTGTTTAAATTTGATACCAGTATTGTAGTAAGTCCTTAAATATAACGTTGTATTGTGCTTTTTTGTGATTTTGTTATTTTATGGCAGATTACGCTTGACAATAAGTGAAAAACATGGAATAATACTAATTATGTCCTTTAACATAATTGCTTTTATTTTTGCTTCGAAACCGGGGGCGAAAATATTTGAGTACGATGCGTACACGGGTCGAAAATATAAGGGTACGATGTGGGAAAAAACGGAAGTTGATATTTCGTAGGTCAAGGCCGTCACGTGACTTTCAGCCTTTCCGTTTCCGCTGCAATATCTAGCAGTCGACATAATAAATTTTCAAGTAAAAATCGTCTGCATCAGCTTAAAAGAAACGATGCCAGGTCGCGGTAGAGCCGCAAAACGTAAGCGTACGACGACGGCGCCAAGGCAGAAACAAAGAGTTAGAGTGGCAGTAAACCAGGCCGCAGAGGATATTGAAATCGTTAGACTCGACGAGGTTGGGGATAACAACGAGACAGGATCAGGTGATTCATTTATTGATTTTGCGTCATCTATGACTCCAAACGTTAGATCAGATTTTAGGAATGCATTTCCGATCGCTAATACCCCCGTCAATAACTTGGGGACAGATTCTGAGACGGAAATTTTAAGATGCGAAGGGGACGACCTGTCTGCTCACATCCCCGAGCAAATCTGCCAAAAGATATGGCAACATAATTATATAAACATAGCTTGCTTGCTGAAGGGCAGTATTGAGTTAAATGCAATGTTTGAAACGGGGGGGCTAGTAACCATGAATGACAAGGGTCAGTTAGAGACTAGGGCAAGGCAATTTAGAGACAAAGTGTCATGCATTGAAAAGTGGACCGACGCCTTCCTAATATTTGTTAGTATTTATATTAGGAGATTCCCCTCCAAGGCCCAAGAACTCGTGCAATATATGTCAATTATAAGAGAAGCAGCAAGTCACCAAACAGGCTTTGCCTGGCGGTCCTACGACGAGCAATTTAGGCTTCGTCAGGCCTTGGGTGTACAAGCCTGGGACAAGATCAATGCAGGACTGTGGCTGCGCATTATGTCTTCTTCCAGGGAAACAAATTCAATCCAGGGAAGTAGCTACGGGTCTGTATCGCGCACCCAGCCTAATGCCCAAAGGCATTGCCTGGCCTTTAATAATGGTTTGTGTTCTTGGTTTAGGTGTAGGTATGCCCATATTTGTGCAGCCTGCGATTCGCCCTACCACGGTCGTAACCAATGTCCCAGTAAGGAGGGGACCGGCCAGGGGTCCACACCGGCTGGTCCCTTTCGGGGCCACAGTGGTAATAGATTTTTCAGGGGACACCGATTCCAGGGCCAGAGGCCCTTCTCATCACGAGGGGTTACTCGCGGGGCCCGTTACAATTAACAGGCATTCAGGCGAGAAGCACACTTCATTGGCCCACTCCCCTATAGATGTTAAGACTCTTGAAATTGAATTAAAAGATTACAATAATAAGGATGCGGAAATAATTTTGAACGGTTTTAAATATGGTTTTCATTTGAATTACTCAGGGCCCCGGGAAGCAACTGACTGTAAAAACTTAAAATCTATTTGTGGCAGATCGGAGATTGTAATGCATAAGCTTAAAAAAGAAATTGAGGCTGGTAGAGTAGCAGGGCCTTTCAAAGTTAGACCGTTGCCAAATTTACGAGTATCCCCAATAGGACTAGTGCCCAAGAAATTGCCTGGTGATTTCCGGCTAATACAACACTTGTCGTACCCATCTGGTAATTCTGTAAACGATTTTATTGATGAGGAATTTTGTTCAGTCCAATATACAAATTTTGATCAGGCCATTAACATGATTCAAGAGCTAGGTAAGGGGGCATTGTTGTTTAAAGTTGACATTAAGAGCGCGTTTCGCTTGCTGCCCATTCATCCAGAGGATTTTGAGTTATTGGGCTTTACATTTGAAGACAAATTTTATTTTGACAAATGCCTTCCTTTCGGTTGTAGTATTTCTTGTAGCCTGTTCGAAAAGTTTTCTTCATTTCTTGAGTTTTTGGTACGGAAAAAGGCACATTCAAAGCATTTGTTACATTACTTAGACGACTTTTTGGGTGGCGGCAAGGCCGGTTCAGATGCATGTCAAAAGCTAATGAAAACTTTTATCCGATGTATGACAAGTCTGAAGGTCCCTCTGGCGGATGAAAAAACCGAAGGGCCTGTCGAAGTAATTTGTTTTTTAGGACTTGAAATCGATACAATTGAAATGGTAGTACGGATGCCAATAGTCAAAGTTAGGGAAGCAATTTGTAAGATAGATCATATGCTTTCTTCCACACGTGTCACGCTTCGAGAGATGCAGTCTTTAATAGGCTTACTCAATTTTGCTTGCAGGGCGGTGGTGCCGGGGAGGCCATTTTGTCGTCGCTTAATTGACGCAATTTGTGGCTTGTCTAAACCGCACCACCATTTGCGAGTAACGGGGTCCATAAAAGCTGATTTAACCATGTGGCTGACATTTTTGAAGGAGTTCAATGGGGTGTCAGTTTTTTATAATTCATTCTGGTCTGATAACGACAGGTTACACCTATTTTCAGACAGCGCGGGGGGAGCCGGTTTTGGTTTCGGAATATATTTCAAGGGACAATGGGCACATGGCAAATGGCCTGATGAATGGCATCGGTTAGGCATTACTAACGACATAACACTATTGGAAATCTTTCCAATATTTGTAGCATTAAAAATTTGGGGCAAAAGATTGAGAGCTACGCGACTTTGTTTTAATTGTGACAATAGGGCAGTAGTGGATATAGTTAATTCTATGACATCAAAAAACAAATGGGTAATGGTTGTGCTGAGGCTGATGACCCTTCTTTGCTTAAAACATAGCGTGGTTATTAAAACAAAACATGTGGCTGGTAAATTGAACGGTATTTGTGACGCATTATCTCGTTTACAGTTACAGAGGTTTCGTCAATTGGCTCCCGAGGCAGACCCAGACCCACAGCCCGTCCCGCCAGAAGTGTGGGCCATATTCAAAGGGTAGCACAAGACTTGGTAGACGCTAGTATTTCTGAAAACACTAAAAAATCATATAGAACGTCACTTAGGGTTTTTCAAAAATTCAGGGAGGACAATAGCTTAGAGAGCAATTGGCCTATAACTAGAGAGCATGCAGTGTTTTTTGTCGCAGATTGTTTTGATAAGGGCTACGCGGCAGCCACTATTTCTACTTACATTTCTGGCATAAGCTTTTATCAAAAATTACATGACTGGAATGATCCATTTTGTTCCTTTATCATCAGTAAAATGCTAGAAGGTTGTAGGAGAGTTCGCCCAGCAAACGACCAAAGGGCACCAATCACCCATAATATTTTCAGAAGATTGTTGCCAGTACTTGATAACATTTGTTATTCATTTTATGAAGCATTATTATTCAAAGCATCCTTTCACTTAGCATACTATGGTCTGCTAAGAATAAGCGAAGTAGTAGCTCTTTCGGTCACAGATTTATTAATGGAGCCTAAAAACAATGCTATACAAGTTACTATCGCCAAATCAAAAACATCGCAAAAGCCAGTGACACTCAGGATACCTAAGCAGTATGTAGCTGCTGTTTGCCCAGTCAGAGCACTGTTCACTTACTTAAAGAGGCACCCAACACATTTGGGTCTATTGCTCGTCCATGGTAATGGTAATTGTCTCACCAGGTCTCAGTTCTCGGCGGTCCTTCGTAAGGCAATAGGTGCAATTGGTCTGTCTCACTATACATTTAGAACGCATAGTTTTCGCATAGGTAGGGCTACCGAGCTAGCAATGCAGGGCTACCCCGACGAGACTATAAAGCATATGGGGCGTTGGCAGTCAGCCGCCTTTAAATCATACATCAGGCAGGGTAACGCATAGGTTAACGGTTTGTTTAATTGGGTTTAAAGTCTCACCAACAGATTTTGTTTGGTTCTCAACCCCTGGAAATATTTGTAACTAGTTGTGATATTTTGTAGGAAGAAGTATTTGGTGTCTGGGGGACTCAATAATAAGACGGGCGGGGGAGCGTGCTTCTGCTACCGGTCGAGACCACCTAGGCCTAGAGGGATTCAATGTTACATGGATGGGGAAAGGCGGCATGAGGTGGGGTGAACTGCTTAGCCTTGTTCAGTTGCAGCAAATGTTCCACAGGCCACCAGAGTTCCTGCTCATCAATTTAGGGGGTAATGACCTCGCATATACTGACTTAGCCCATTTGAGATGCAGCATCAAAAGTGATATTGCCTATATAGCTGGCGTCTTTACCCACGCCCATTTAATCTGGTTGGACATTCTCCCACGTCTTAGCTGGCGGGGTGGCCAAGGCCCCAATGCTACAAAAAACATTGACCTGAAGCGCAAGAGGGTCAACCGGGCTGGGCGTCAGGCTGTCTGTGAGACTGGGAGAGGTCATTTTATTGTGTCAAATATAGATGGGTCAACCCCGGGTTTTTATGCAAATGACGGTACCCATTTGTCTGCAGTTGGGGAGGACATGCTTCTCTTATCTATTCAGGAAGCTGTGTCCTCTTTTATTCGTAATCCTGAACTTGTCAAATATGCCGAGAACTGAGTCTAGAATTTTGGTGGACAAAGGCCGTAACAGTAGTCAAGGCCTTTGCTGTGGCGGAAAATTCTAGGCGGCAGTATCCCAGACCTAATTTTAACTATAAATACACTAATGTCTAACCTAAGGTAACACCTAGCTGGACTGTCAATTTGCATGTCCACTCACATTTACCTCCCTTGTCTAAGGTCACACACCTAGCTCGGGGGTTTTTTGTCGAGTGTGATACAATCACCATTTCTCAAATTCAAATTATTCACATGTAGGGCATCGGGTGAAGCCCTTAGAGCCATTATAGGCTAGGTTTCCCGCGCACCTCACATTTTGCTATACATTTCTGGCGTGCTTTGAGATGGTGATTCTAGTAGTAGGCGCCCCGCTCTTAAATGTAACTTGTGGTAACTAAAGGCTAAATGGCCGCGTTTTGTATTTAAAGGCCAAATGGCCGCGTTATATGATTAAAGGCCAAATGGCCGCGTTATATGATTAAAGGCCAAATGGCCGCCTTATATGGTGAAAGGCAAAATGGCCGCGTTATATGATTAAAGGCCAAATGGCCGCGTTAACCTAATCAATGGCCGAATGGCCGCGTTATATATTTAAAGGCCCAACGGCCGCGATAGTCTGGAATTATATTGTCCACATGGACGCAATATTTAGTAAATGCGTAAGGGGCTTTAAGGTTGTCTGGGATCTGCCGCTTGGAATTCTTCCATCTTCTTCAATGGTACCACCTTGAAGATGCATTAAGCATTGTGATCAGTGTTTTCCACAATTATATCTATGATGACGATGTTTCTATATGCTAATTATAAGTAGTTAAAGATATCTATGGTGTTTGTTATTTCCTGTGATTTTATTATGTAGTCTGGCATTATTCATGCAATGCATTTGGCGTTAAATGCATTGTTCGGTTTCGATGTCATAAAATAATACTAATTATGTCCTTTAACATAATTGCTTTTATTTTTGCTTCGAAACCGGGGGCGAAAATATTTGAGTACGATGCGTACACGGGTCGAAAATATAAGGGTACGATGTGGGAAAAAACGGAAGTTGATATTTCGTAGGTCAAGGCCGTCACGTGACTTTCAGCCTTTCCGTTTCCGCTGCAATATCTAGCAGTCGACATAATAAATTTTACCCACCCACCTCCCTTAAAACTAATTTGGGAGTTTATTTTATAACAATATTGTTAGAATCTAACATGTTAGTGATGACATAGTTCAAGTGCAAAGATACTTCCAGGCTGTTATTATGTATTTTCAGTTCATCTGTGTAGATGTTGTTTGGTTGCGAATGATACTGACATATGCAGCTAACAGATCGGTAATACAATCTACTACGTGTAATACCTCATACCCTGGAAGCATCACCAATCTCTGGTACAAGACGTAGCAGCTGTCAAGAATTGGCCCTCGTGAATCAAATTTTTAGACTTTCTGTGATCTGGTGACAATTACATTAACATTTTTAGTGTGAAGAAGGGACCGCTGTTAATGGATTATTTAGACTTTACGTGTTCTAGCGATAGCTATAATTATATTGACAATTTATTGTCGCAATGCGGAAAATTCTAGGCGGCAGTATCCCAGACCTAATTTTAACTATAAATACACTAATGTCTAACCTAAGGTAACACCTAGCTGGACTGTCAATTTGCATGTCCACTCACATTTACCTCCCTTGTCTAAGGTCACACACCTAGCTCGGGGGTTTTTTGTCGAGTGTGATACAATCACCATTTCTCAAATTCAAATTATTCACATGTAGGGCATCGGGTGAAGCCCTTAGAGCCATTATAGGCTAGGTTTCCCGCGCACCTCACATTTTGCTATACATTTCTGGCGTGCTTTGAGATGGTGATTCTAGTAGTAGGCGCCCCGCTCTTAAATGTAACTTGTGGTAACTAAAGGCTAAATGGCCGCGTTTTGTATTTAAAGGCCAAATGGCCGCGTTATATGATTAAAGGCCAAATGGCCGCGTTATATGATTAAAGGCCAAATGGCCGCCTTATATGGTGAAAGGCAAAATGGCCGCGTTATATGATTAAAGGCCAAATGGCCGCGTTAACCTAATCAATGGCCGAATGGCCGCGTTATATATTTAAAGGCCCAACGGCCGCGATAGTCTGGAATTATATTGTCCACATGGACGCAATATTTAGTAAATGCGTAAGGGGCTTTAAGGTTGTCTGGGATCTGCCGCTTGGAATTCTTCCATCTTCTTCAATGGTACCACCTTGAAGATGCATTAAGCATTGTGATCAGTGTTTTCCACAATTATATCTATGATGACGATGTTTCTATATGCTAATTATAAGTAGTTAAAGATATCTATGGTGTTTGTTATTTCCTGTGATTTTATTATGTAGTCTGGCATTATTCATGCAATGCATTTGGCGTTAAATGCATTGTTCGGTTTCGATGTCATAAAATAACAGATGATAAATATAAAGGGTGAAATGACAAGCATTATGTTACTAAATATTTGGAGTAGATTTCACTTTGAATGAACGTTATGTCCGAACATCGTAATATGGTGTGTCTTTTTAATTTTTACATTTGTATTATATTATATTTATAATACCTTGTGTACAATTTGATATGTAGTGGTAGCTTTATAATACCTTGTGTAAAATTTGATATGTAGTGGTAACTTTATAATACCATGTGTAAAATTTGATATGTAGTGGTAACTTTATAATACCATGTGTAAAATTTGATATGTAGTGGTAACTTTATAATACCATGTGTAAAATTTGATATGTAGTGGTAACTTTATAATACCTTGTGTAAAATTTGATATGTAGTGGTAACTTTATCCTACCTTGTGTAAAATTTGATATGTAGTGGTAATGTTATAATACCTTGTGTAAAATTTGATATGTAGTGGTAATGTTATAATACCTTGTGTAAAATTTCACATGTAGTGGTAACTTTATAATACCTTGTGTAAAATTTCACATGTAGTGGTAACTTTATAATACCTTGTGTATTATTTTTTTATTTAATTCAAATAAATTTCCATGACTACGTGCTGCAGTGCCGGCGTTCCATATCGTACTCTAAAACATAGCTGAGTCAAAAAATACAATTTTCGGTACCATTGGGGCTAAACTATGACATATTTGGTACCAACTGAAATATATTTTTAATTTCTGTGGTTGTATATTTTTGTTACATGTATCTCTATTGCATCTTGATGGGTATATAACCAATATAATTTAATTGGTTATAACAAAGCAACATAGCAACGCGCACCGTGCACCGTACTTCTTTTTGACTCAGCATAATTATATTATTTTTTAAACTATCGCGTTTCTATTATCGATCGATTTCGCGGATAAATACCTATAAACGAGTGACAATACAAAACTCAAAGTACTTAACGTGCTTTTAAAAGGTGTTTTTTGACGGATATCAACCTGAATTCAAATTAGCAGTGATTAAAACGAATTAATTTCGATATCCATTGATGCATTAATCAGTAACAAACACAACATGTAGAACCTGTATCGAACAGTCCTGATATGTGGTCAGGTTGAACAATTGATTCAATGTTTTTGGTTGCACCAAATATATCTGGCTTAGTTATCAATGCAGTATCATGTTGCACTAACTTTTTGGCTGGTAAGAGCATTAATATCTGTAAAGATTTTTTTAATTACTGAATTATTTTCAATCCAATACGTAACACCGCCGGATTAATGATTTTAATATTAAATGAATTCTCGAAGACAGTTTAGAAGGTTTTTGAGTCTGACTTTATTGAATCTCTAACTATATATTGATTGAGAATGAATGTGTTTGATAGGGCTAAGTCGTTAAATATGGTTATTGAAAATAATCAATTTCAAATAATCGTGAGAAATATTACATTATTAATGAGAAGCTAGTGCTTATTACCACAGTGAGGTTTCAGGGAGGTTTCAGAGAGGTTGTTTCCTTCATGATGCCTAGTCACATGAATCACTCGAGTAGTTTACGGAGCCCGTAATGACCTAAGCCTTCGGTAATTTTCGAAGATTTATTTACCTGTAGGGGCGCTGTATACTCCATGGCTTAAAGTTGAGAATACGCAATTTTCATGGCTCGGCTAGAGGACACTTACGGATGGTCCCGGGCTTGTATGACACAGGAAATTATACGGGACTATTGCCCGTGGGAAGTCCGTACGAGGTATAAGATATTAAAGAGTCACAACTGAATATTTTGTGTAATTGATGTATGTAAAATGTCTTTCTTTTTACATATTTGGTAGGGAATGACATTCTTGCTGTCGAAACTTTGTTTTATTTCTCCGAACTGGACATACTTTGCAGTATAAAAGACATTTAATTCCTAACTTCTATCGAAGAACATCGCATTCACTGATAACTTAAATGCATAAACTGTTGGAGGAATTCCGACGTGAAATACTGATATGAAAATGTTTTTGATGTAATTACACGCATTATATTTCCCTGGTTTTTTTTATAATGAAAACGATAATTGAGAAAATCCCAATCTATATTAGATATCTACAATCGACTAATTGCGGTTAAGAAACACGACAATGTCAAATTAACAGATGAGTTCATAATTTTATTTTCAAAATACACCTTTTGTGCTGATTTCAAACCTTATTGTACGGATCTAACCTAATTAAACATCGTTCAAAATATAGTTAAAATGAAGTATTGAGTTATAGAACTCCGAGCTGTGTTATAAAACTATCGTCATTATCTTCTCACAATAATGTACATTGAAAACATGTTATTCTGAATACGACAAAAGACTTGAAAACATCTTTTGAGCTTGGTTTTAAATCACTGACACTTACTCTATTTGCTGCAAGATATTTAGGTGGATGTTGATTTATTAGCTATGTATAAAAGCCAATATTTTACAAGAATAATTCATTCAACGTCAACTCCTCATACACCAATAAGTACATTGGCTTTCAACTTTGAGAGGTTAACAACCTCCTTGTGTAGATGACTGTAAACAAAGAAGTTTGCACCGCGCCAATTTTACCAGAGTTATGGCCCTTTGTTAGTTTTTTCTCATTATAGGGAATAGCGAAACAATCTTGTGTGTGCAACTCATCATACGCCAGTAAGCGTATTGGCTTCAAACTTTCAGAGATCAACAACCTCCGCGAGCTGATGTCCGTAAGGAAAGGAATTTCCGCTGTGCCTTTTTATACGCTACACAAAGTGAAGTGGGAGGGGGCATGTAGGAATCATGCACGTTGTCGCGTCCCGTCCCATTACGTCCCGTCCCATTTAACAAAAATATATTTTAGGAAGCCTTGTTGACACAGCAATGAAACTTAGCACACAACTTCGTGGACAGAAGGTCTATCATCCGTGCAAGGCTCTTAACTAATATTTCATAGAATTTTTATATATCAAACATTAGCATATATTGAGGGTTCAGCAAAAGATTCTTATGACTGTTATATATTTGCATTGGCGTTGTAGCAGTTTTGTGTGGAACCTCTGTTTCAAGTATACAAATGCAATTTTAACCTTGCAATAAAACCTCATACAACTTTAGTTATATCAACAAAAATGAGACATGAATAAGAAACAGAGAATGGAGCATATAACCCTGTAAGGAGAAGCACAGAAAAACCTCACCTGAAGACCTTCTCTATAATAAGACCACCTTAAAATTAAGACCACACTTTTCAAGTCCATTTTTACTGTTCGGCTCTTTATTCAACCTCAATATTAAGACCCTCCCCATATTAAGACCAGTTTTCAAGGGTCCCAGGGGTTGTCTTATTATTGCGGCTTTACTGTAATTTGAAATTTGGACTTACTCTGACACAATTCACTAAGTTGAGCTGTGTTATTTTAGGAGGGTTTGTGTCGGGGACACAATTCTAGTTTACCTTTCGTTCACGTCGTCGGGTACCCATAGTGAATCGTAAAGTGAGGTTCACTACGTTTGCCAATGCAGGATAACGGAATAGATCAGTCGTGCTGCATTCTTACATCCAAATCTCTCAACATATTTCCCATTGCTACAAAAAGTATATCAGAATGACGTTATTTTTTAGAGGTAAATACTTACTCAATATTGTCTAACAATGGTTCAGGTAATCCCATATCTATGTAATTAATTTCAATACATTCTATTAAACCTTTTTATGGTTAAAACCCCCGAAAAAAACTCTTTTGAATGGAAACCAATGTGAATAAATCTCGGTGAATTAGACTTTAAACGGTATTTATACTATGCTGCTGATTTTATTTATTTTGGATTCAGCACCATTATTTAAGTAGACCAAAATCGGGGCATTTGAACAAACATTACGTCAAAACATATTAGCGGGATTTTAATTATACTCGACCCACAATTTACATTTCATTTGGCTTTTATGAAAATTGCTATCGAACAAATCTTCTTTGATTGACACCATTGTGAGCATTACATGACGCACGAATGAAAAAAAGAATTTATTTTCTAATTATATTTTCGAAAAAAGCTAAAACTGCGCAAAAAAACAGATAGTTTTTTACAGTTCTGTACATGGTGCAGAAAACATAATTCAGTGATTTAAAAAGTTTTTCTCCTCTGTGTGTGAGATATTCTGAAATAGAACTGAATTGATTTTTTGTTTAATTATTATGTGAAAAAGCAAACACGATCTGTTGAATAAAGGAAAGGTATGATAAAGAAATACAGACCGAAAAATACTTCAAAGTAGTTAGTGAAAGAAATATCCAAAACAAATACGGTATGAAAGTAGACCTGTACTGGGTTATATATTACACTTGATATTTAAAACGCCTAACGTTTCAGTATATAATACAGACATGTTTTCGCTACGATCTCATTTCCATGCCAAAAGATAAAACTCGTATATTAGAAGATATATGAGAAGCCTTTGTGGTTTGGTTCAACATCATGGGGTTCACAATCGCAGTGCATACTACGTTTATTTGATTGGTTAACATTCTGGGGGTTTAAATTTCACAATGAGGGTGCATGCCATGTCTGATTATTTGCATATGTCACATGATAAAGAGAACTGTCTGTTTGTACACACACTTTTATGTGATTGGACTATGATTCAAATCAGATTATGAGAAAACAATATGTATGCCAATAAGCATGCATGGCATGCACCGTGATTGTGAAATGTGACTGTGAATCCCGGGATGTTAAACTAATCTTAGTAAAGTACTGATATGAAATGTCACTTTTTGTCAACAGTGCGGTAACTAACAGAGTGGGTATCTAATACCAGCACTGTTAATTAATGCACTCAGTCCTTTGATAATTAAGTCCCTCCCCTACCACTGGTTAGGATAAAGATCGCAGTGTAGTACTGCTGAAATACGGTCAATCAAACACTGTTGAAACCATACAGGGGTCCGTATCTAACTACGTCTTGGGATAATTGCCCATATATAATATATAATTACACGGATGAAACAATGAAACAGAACCGATCAAACGTTAGGTTATTTTACTCTCCTGTTTTATCTTCCAGGACTAGGCCATCTCATGCAAGACACTGATCTTATAATAGAGTGTTGTGGAATTATAACAGGTTGGCAAGTGAACTTAAACAACGTTGTAAACCCACAGGATCTTGAGTTACAGGTGTGGGACCTTGTTTCAGGGACCACTTTTGAACTTATTGGGCAAAATACATATACAGCTAGTAAGTTACATAGAACTTTGCCACAAATACACTTCGCTTTATGAAAAAAACAAATTCACACTTTTCTCGTGTTTCCCTTATTACATTTGTGCTTGTTTTAATGCTTGTATAATCTTGTCGAACCTGCGATCCCTGGATTATACAGATCTAATCCCCAGTTTATGTTATAGAGGCACTTGTCGTCTGACTTCCGATATGAGCGTCTATAGATGAAGAAGATCTGGATAATCCAGGTGATTTAATTGAAGAAGTCAATTGACATTTTAGTAACATTTTGATGATATGCATGTACGTGTATAGGCCATGGTCTGTAGGCATGAGATTTTATAAATGTTTATCATAAGCATGAGGGTTTATACTTTTATTCCTGTTTAAGCGGCAGATGGCGAATTTACTGTGAACGTACCTGCGTCAGAAAGAATATCTGTAAGGAATGGATATCGATATGGATGGTAAGTTGGACTAATCAATCGGAATAAGATTCATCATTGGCTGAACAAACCATTTGCACTGTTTGCAAATGTCAAAGGCGTTAATCATACAAACGCATCTAAATTGTAATTATTTGGATTTTTATTTGTTGAATTAGCTCACCTGAGCAAATACTCATGGTGACTTTTTAGGATTCCCGAATGTCCGTCGTCGTGTGGTATGAGTCGTCCGTCAACATTTTCTTTAAACAACATCTCCTCCTATACCACTGAATGGATTTTGTCCAAACTTCACAGGAAGACCCCTTGGATGGGCCTCTTTCAAAGTTGCATAAATCGATCCGGTCTGCTGTATAAATAGGTCTCAGGAGCTAAAATAGATTTTAACAGTGTAAACTCTGAAATTCTTATTGTCCCAAACCATAAGATCTAGTGGTCCTCTGTCAAAAAACATGACCGCCAGGGACAGGGCCGTGTTCCCTATATGTAAAAAGTGGAAACTATAAATGACATTTTCTCCTAAACCGCTTGACAGATGTTGACCAAATTTGCACAAATGATCCTTAGGTGATCCTTTTATAGTGTTATGTAAATGATTCTAGTCTATTAACTATTAACGACGTCTCCTCCTAAACAGCTGAATGTATTTGAACCTATACAAATTTATTTGCACATAAGTCTTATTCAGTCAGAATGGCAGTGTACTCAGGTGAGCGATATAGGGGGCCTCACCGTGTTGTGTTCATTGGTCAGATCACACTCCATCAAATGCTGGAAACAGTATTATAGGGGAAAAGTTTCTGATGGAGGTGATTCTTTCCAATACTCGGTGGGGCTCAGGCCCGGATCCACCGGGGGGGGGGGGCCGAGGGGGCCCTGGTCCCCCAGTCGGCTGTGGAGGGACCTTTTTCTATTCCTAATATAAAATTATATCCACTGATTAGGTCTTGAGGTTACTATTCTTTTAGTACTTCAAATACAATACATTGATTTATGGTCGATTTCCTCTTGAATACTACCAGTATAGCGGAAGCAAGTGCAATAAAAGTTGGCCCCCTGATGTGCTCATCGGCCTTGAGACCGTATAGAAAAATCTTGTGCTCTTCACTCTACATCAGACAGTCGCTTTCAATTTCCTTATCATGTTGAAATCGTCTGTAAAACGCTGATTATTGAGCATCAAATGTAACAGAGACAGAGATCTAATGTGGTGTTGTTTTAGTGTGAAACAGTGAAAATAAAATTTCTTAAAATAATTTTAAACAATTCAATAATTTATGGAAGGGAATGTAAAACTTGGGCCTAAAGTTTTGCAAAATAAAATAATTTAGTTTTTCTAGAACAAGCCTTCTTTCATATTTTCACATTTTCCTTTTTAGAATTGCATTTCAAAATGCTTAAATCTTAAATTACATTTTCTTCATCGTATAAAGAATTTGTATTCAAACTAAACACACAATAGTTTTCTTTGTATTTTGAATACGTTCGTATTACCGCGGCTTTACCGAGTCATAAGGAAAATTAAATAATTCAAAATATTGAGTAATAAGACACCATCATAATTGTGGTCCTTTCATACAAGCAAGTTTTGCAGTGTGATATCACGGACCTATATACTTGGAGGTTTGAATACTATATAGAGACGTTCCGAACATTAACTGTCATGTTTCTGAAAGAGATATTTGAATTTGAAACATAACTACTTAGATGTTATTGAGATAGCTAATACAAATACCTTAACGTTAATAAAAACGACAAATTATTCATGTACTGGAGATTACATTTTTCCTTTTGTAATGGTACACCACTTGAAACATGAACATGCATGTATATATATTTTGCGTATTAAGCTACAACGATTGGTATAGAATGTAGTAAATGTATGTTATTGTAAATCACCAACCTACAGTCGAACCTACAGGTCAAATGTATGTCTGCTTAATCGGAACCTGGCTATACAATCGTCCACAATGTAATGTTGCAAAACAGAAGTAACAAATTTCTCAAATCTGACTTTCTTATCGAGCACCAATCTGTCTGCAATCACAAAACTGCATTAAATGAAATTAGATTTTCATGCGACTGTGTCAACTAAATTGTTATGGTCTTCTGACACTAAGTTCGTTTACAATCAAAATCATATGGGTCATTTTTATTCGACTAAACCGTCTGTTTGTTTGCAAATCTTAATCATAACTGGTTTAAGTTTTTCAACCAAACTACAACAAAGCTGAAACCTCAAACCTTAACTAGGTTTTGCAAAACAAATTCGCCCTGTATTTCAGGGAGCATACATAAACCTGTTAGTAGTTTAAGTATATACTTTAGGCGGTAACCAGTTAATACAGTTTATAAGTGTGCTAATGTTCAATTTGGACATTAAAAATAGTCAACTTCTGCCAAATCAGCCCGAAAGATTTAATATCTACACTATTTCACAGAGTTTATGACGAAATGGCCCCTTATTCACTTGTGACAAGGATTTGTACTGAAGGCTGACTGGGAGTAGGTACAGGAGGGGCTGTCCCCTGGAAATTTGTTAAAATGTTGGTACTTGTATCATTTGGACGTTCTGTATTTTTTACAAGATAATACTAGTGCAATTCTCGAGAATGAGTCTTAAAAGTTTGACCCTGAAATACAACAAAAGCCACCATTTCATATACATATATTTGAAAAAATGTTACAGGGAGACCCCGGACCCCCTTAAAGGAGGGGAATAAACCCCTCCCGAACCTACCCCCACTCGGTGCTGTGCACTCAATTTCAGGGCATTTTCATCATGTTTGGCCCCCCAGTCGGGAATTTCTGTATCCGGGCCTGGGGCTCAGGTGGCCTGAAATTTATTCCCTGGAATATAAAATGGACAGGTGCATTACCCGCCTTAGACTCGGTGCAAATCTGCTGTCTGGAGCCGAGGGACAGTATATCCTGGGACTGGACCACATTTGCCCTCAGTGCAGGGTGAAGAACACAACCTGTCATTTTCTGCTACACTGTAATATTCACAGCTCTCCCAGGACTGGGATTATGGGCAATTATTTCCTTTTAACTATATTTACAGTAGGATAGTCTTCTGTCCAAAATAACATTTTAATCTGGCTGTTTGTGTAAACAGTCCCGAATAGTTTTGTAATTTTAGGTGTATATATGTATATACTCTGAGCAAATGAGCCGAGATGGGAAGGAGGAGCACTCTGGCCAAATTTGCCTTGAGTCCTGCATGGATTAAGTCTCTTAGTCCCAGCAAATCTTATCAATTACTCTTTACACTTGGTATGTGGGCTTGGGGCGGCTGGGGTGCTGGATCAAAAGTTAATCTTAGTCCAGATCCAGCGCCTTAGCCGCCTCTGGACCCACAGCACCAAACCAGTCCATTACTTTTATCATTTACAAATTGACCAGCGGAATCTTAGTGATGGATCAATTTATTGACCATTAAATCACAATTTTGCCGGTCAATACACTTTAATTTTCCCTACAACAATCTGCCCCAGTAAATCCTATAGGAAAAACCTCAACTTTAAATATGGAGGGCCTCATCCCTCATCCGGATGGTGGTTAATTCGTTGCCCGTCTGTCGGGATGGGGGCTGTTGGCCCTCCTTTATATTAAGAAACATTAACAATAATATCGTCAGTGCTGGGACGGAACATATCCATTAGCCTGGTTCCAATCGAGCATCGCCGAACCAACAACCCATATACTAGTATATAAATTGTACCTCATTTTTACATAATTATCCTCTCTCTGTCAGTTGTATATTTTATGTTAATATCTCATTTATTCAAGCATTGCAAATGTTTAGGCCCTAAAAAGTATGCCGTTCATTCGCCACGAGTACCTGGATTATATATATAATTATTTCATTTTGTTTTGTTTTTATTTATCAATATCTTGTTGTTTTAGCACTGCAGGGGAGGATTTAAAACTCTTAAACTTTGTCTTTTATGTTATTAAAGCGGCTGGTCCGCAAAATATGAATCTTATTTAATTTTAAAGACGATGAAGTTTGTGAAAATAGTATTATAATATAGAAAACTGCTAGACAGTAATATTAATATTGTAAATTTTTAATAATAGAAAACTATTCTTATGTTAATAAAAATTTTTTTTTAAATAATAGTTATTATAAAAAGGCATACACATCTTCTTATGTGATATAGACACACACACAGACATTCACTATAGTCTTTATTTTATAGTATAGTGTTTTATGTATGAGAGATATGAGTCAGAGTCATAAAACTTTGCAGGAATGTTCACCTGTCTATGTAGTTTTGCACCTGGGGTTTCATGTTTGGTTGTGTCCAGTAAGTACCGAGTTATGTCCCTTGACTTAGTTAAAATATAGCCTACAGAGTATACAATCTTGTGTCGCTCATATCTCCAAAAGTATATGAGCCAGATTAATAAAACTTTACAGGAATGTTAACCAGCATGTGAAGTTTTGCACCTGGGGTTTCATGTTTGGTTGTGTCCAGTAAGTACAGAGTTATATCCCTTGACTTAGTTAAAATATAGCCTACAGAGTATGCAATCTTGTGTTACTCATTTCTCCAAAACTATATGAGCCAGAGTCATTAAACTTTACAGGAATGTTCACCAGCATGTGAAGTTTTGCACCTGGGGTTTCATGTTTGGTTGTGTCCAGTAAGTACAGAGTTATGTCCCTTGACTTAGTTAAAATATAGCCTACAGAGTATGCAATCTTGTGTTACTCATTTCTCCAAAACTATATGAGCCAGAGTCATAAGACTTTACAGGAATGTTCACCCATCTGTATATTTGTGCACCTGGGGTTTCATGTATGGTTAAGGCCCAGTATGTGCAAAGTTATTGCCCTTGACTTATCACCATAATCAGAACAGTTGTTTACTTGGTAATTTTGATATCCATATGGGATATCCCGGTGGCGAGGGTAAATAAACTCATCTCCAAGAGATCACAATTGTGACTTGATTTACATGAGACAATGTCAGAATGTTTATCTCAATGAAATTAAGGCCAAATTCGAAACTGGGTCACAAGGTCAAATTATAGTAAAACCTTGTTTACACTCCAGAGGTTACATTTTTTACTTTATGTACATGAGACTTGGTCAAATGTTTGCCTTAATACAATCTTAGTAAAGATTAAAATTGTGTCATCTGAGGTCAAATGATTCTCGGGAGGCTGCACTTTCTACCGGAACTACATAAAACTTGATCAGAATGTTTGTCTTAATAAAATGCAAGTCCAGTGTTGTACAAATGGGTCATATCGGGTCAAAAAGTAGGTCACGATGTCAAATCATTGAAATCCTCTTGGACTCTCTTGGAGCCAACATGGCAATGTACTCGGGTGAGCGATAAAAGGCCACCATGGCCCTCTTGTTATATAATATGGTGGTAAAATGTAAATTTAACAGAACTGTTCAAATCGAAAACTTCTTGATTGAGAAACAATACTTTCAAATCGGGAATAAAAACAAACAAAATAGCTATTCTGGCTTCCACTTTAGGAAGTTTTTAAGTTCACTGTCCATTTAGCATAAATCGAAAACAAACAGTTCGTTCATATTTTGAAAGACAATAATGGTGTCAAGGCAATAAGCTAGGTCAGTAGGTGACCTTTATTCAAGGTCACATTTGAGGTTTGAGAGGTCATAGTAACAGTGGCTGTAAGTACAAAATCCATTTGCGCTCATAATTTTGATCTATATACATGTATGATTCTAAAATGAGTAAGGCACTCAGGTCATGGGCATTAGATAAGCCCTGTATATTATAAGGTATTTGGGTCAGATACATAAGTACAACCATGTTGTGGCTGTATTGATTTTGAGGTCACCGGGTGAGAGGACAAGTTCATATTGGATGTAAGTACAAAAACTGTGTCTGTTCCGTAACTGAACAACACTTTGATTTATGATCCTTAACTTTGGTAGGCACACTTGTCATGAGAAGTTGTTTACACAGAGTGATTTTAACGCCACTACGTCGGCGCTCAGTGACTCACTGACTATTCAACAAATTCAGTTTCCTATCAATAACTCGAAAGATTTGACCTATATTTTTAGTCGATATACACATCGGTTATTGGCAATAGATGACACCGAATGGATTTGAAGTAACTGGGACATGGATCAAGGTTACAGTTGCAGTTAATGCAAAGTGACAGCACCCCCACAAAACCTGCTCAATAACTATTTATTGCTTTGACCTGTGATTCAGAAAATTAGTCTGAAGAAGCAATGTTAATTACGATAATTCAATAATTTTATTCAATTTATTCAACAAAATCAGCTTCAGAGCTGTCATACATACACTGCCCTCCAAAAGTTCCTTCACACATTGACAATTTCCAATTGCAATTAATGTATTTTCATATTTTTTCCACATGCAATAAATCAAAAATGCGTTTTAACACAGCAATAATTTTCTGTAGAAGTATTTATAAATTTGCAGAGAAACACATTATCTTATTTTCTGCGTCAGATCAATCAGTTGCACACATATATTGGTTTCGGATACAGGCCGATTGATGCTGCTGCCGAGATGTGCAAATTGTTAATTCTTAACTATCCATCGCATGATTATGTGATGTTTTCTGTTATACTTTAATGTTTTACTTTATTATTAAAGGACCAGGTACTATTAGGGGTGTTTTGGGCTTGATTCATTTATTACAATTTTGGGACCAAAAGCACCTCATTGTACCTAGTCAGTCCTTTATGGTTCTTAAAGTTGAGAACAGCAATGACAATTTAGTAACTTCGAATTCTTCAGAGGTTCGCACATTATAGCTCTACATTCTTTCTAATATCTAGGTGGACAAATGGAGCGCCCATTGTCACGTATAAAAGCGCTGGTGCTAGTGGTGATGATGACCACATTCTCATGCCACTTGGAGCACTGTCTGCGGGCAATACTTTTGATTGGTCAGTCAATGATGTGGACGACAGAGATTTTGCAGTCCAAGTGAGATATGGACCAAGTAAAGAATACTTTTTTTTCAGGAAATATTTACGTATATAGTTATTTTTAAATTTAATATAGTTATTTTTTATATTTTATATAGATTTTTTTTTATATTTTAGATAGAGTTTTATATAGAATGTCAAATAGGTATTCGAATATTTGATCACACTAACGAATATTCGAAAGTTCAAATATACGTTGACTTCCCTTATAAAAAGAAGTCTGATTCGTACCATAAGGGTTTATCTCGAATAAAAGCAAAGTTGCCTTATTATATTGATTCATACTTTTGTTTATAGAGAATCCCTTTTGATTCGCACACATCAAAGCTGTAGTAAAAATAAAACATGTATAGGTTAGATTGTTTTTCTCTGAATTTAGTTAAGATGACTTATGTTTTCTCTAGGTAATATTCCATATTATACCAATGTGCCAGACACAGTCACAAAAAGCATCGGCATCGCAACCGGATCTAACATATTTACCGTATTGGCATCAGATGACGATACAGTAGATATCCCAACCCTTACCCTATCCATGATTACAACATCATCAAGCTTCTCATTCGATCAAACATCTGGTAAGTTGTTATTTACTTAAAACTAAAATTATGAATACATAGTTCCCACATCTACAACATTGACCTCCCTTGCCCATTTTGATAGGAGTAATTTCCAAATATGTGACAATTGAGAAAATACCAAGAGAATTTGCAATTTGCATGTGACAACCACTTTTTCGTCAACTTACTAAGCCAAATGCCCACATGAGTATACTGAATAAGCTATTTTAAATATATCGGATTAGTTTATCATCGTTTACAATATATTCCCCATAAACTTTATCAAAATAGCCGACAATTCAGAACAAGGGAGGTAAATATTGTATATATGAGAACTATGTATTAAGTTTCCATTGCGAACTTCTGCGTTATGATAATTTATACGAATAAACAAAAAACAACCAATATATCATATTATGCGACATATTAGAGTTCTACAGTACAAAAAATCCACGTATTTTATACGACATTTTATTTGTATACTGATTATATCCGGTCCATCTGTCTGTCTGTCGTTCATCTGCGGTACAGTTTTTCTTGAATACTTGTTCTCAGCTTCTGGTTGGATTTTAACCAAATTTGTTGGAAAATATCATCATCTAGTCTAGTTTCACATATCAGCAGCTCTTCTACTGGCTCTTCGAATATTTCAATAAATAATAGTTGTCCAAATTACTTCTCACAAACTGCTGGGTAGATCTCAGCATTGAGCCTAGACGCATATTGCACATTTTGTCAGCCTTTTTAGGTTAGAAACGGGGTTAAAGTTGAGTTATCACCATTTGAGCGCTGCTATGGGATTTACAACCTCTTCTGTAAGTGACGTCATTTCAAGAAAACACATGTGATGTCACTACGTGCAAGCAGGAAACAACATTTACTCCATATGGTCACTTCGTTTTCATATTGCCACATGGTGCAAATATTGCTTACTGTCAGTACATGGTGACGTCACATGTGACGTTTTCTAAGAGGTTGGAAACTGTACATCGGCTTTCATTTACTTTTTTAAATAAATCTAACTTATCCTGACTACTCTTTCCACACTGCTGCCTGGGTTCGTATGACAGTCTCCGAGTATATGGGATTAGCTCAACCCGCATTTACAAATGAAATGCCTACTTTTTTGGAATCTTTTACAAGATAATTCATTTGAATATCTATTAAAATGGACTATTTTGTAGTTGAGTGAAGTTGGCGCGGCAATCGTACATCGTACATCAACATTGAATACCGACCCAGATTGAATACAGAGCCAGCTCTGACATCGTTATTCGACTTATATTTTTGAATACATATCTTATATCGAACCCAGAGCTAGCACTGACATCAACATTCGAAACGGGTCCGCGGCGAATACATATCTGGAGCCCAATAACGAGCCAGCTCGTTAATCGTTATTCAAGTGTTTTTTTTTAATATTTGAATACAGACCTAGTAGCGAACCCAGAGCTAGCACTGACATCAACATTCGAACTTGTAAGCGGTGAATACATATCTGGAGTCCAATAACGAGCCAGCTCGTTAATCGTTATTCAAGTGTTTTTTTAAATATTTGAATACAGACCTAGTAGCGAACCCAGAGCTAGCACTGACATCAACATTCGAACTTGTCCGCGGCGAATACATATCTGGAGTCCAATAACGAGCCAGCTCGTTAATCGTTATTCGAGAGTTTTTTTTAAATATTTGAATACAGACCTATAACCGAACCCAGAGCTAGCACTGACATCAACATTCGAACTTGACCGCGGCGAATACATATCTGGAGTCCAATAACGAGCCAGCTCGTTAATCGTTATTCGAGAGCTTTTTAAATATTTGAATACAGACCTAGTAGTGAACCCAGAGCTAGCGCTGACATCAACATTCGAACTTTACCGCGGCGAATACATATATGGATATGAAAAACGAGCCAGCTCGTTAATCGTTATTCGAGAGTTTTTTAAATATTTGAATACAGACCTAATATCGAACCCAGAGCTAGCACTGACATCAACATTCGAACTTGTAAGCGGTGAATACATATCTGGAGTCCAATAACGAGCCAGCTCGTTAATCGTTATTCAAGTGTTTTTTTTTTAAATATTTGAATACAGACCTAGTAGCGAACCCAGAGCTAGCACTGACATCAACATTCGAACTTGTCCGCGGCGAATACATATCTGGAGTCCAATAACGAGCCAGCTCGTTAATCGTTATTCGAGAGTTTTTTTAAATATTTGAATACAGACCTATAACCGAACCCAGAGCTAGCACTGACATCAACATTCGAACTTGACCGCGGCGAATACATATCTGGATATGAAAAACGAGCCAGCTCGTACATCGTTATTCGAGTGTTTTTTAAATATTTGAATATAGACCTATTACCGAACTCAGAGCTAGCGCTGACATCAACATTCGAAAATGACCGCGGCGAATACATATCTGGATATGAAAAACGAGATAGCTCGTTAATCGTAATTCGAGTGTTTTTTAAATATTTTAATACAGACCTATTAGCGAACCCAGAGCTAGCGCTGACATCAACATCCGAACTTTACCTCGGCGAATACATATCTGGAGTTCAATAACGAGCCAGCTCGTACATCGTTATTCGAGTGTTTTTTAAATATTTGAATATAGACCTATTACCGAACCCAGAGCTAGCGCTGACATCAACATTCGAACTTGACCGCGGCGAATACATATCTGGATATGAAAAACGAGCCAGCTCGTACATCGTTATTCGATTGTTTTTTAAATATTTGAATATAGACCTATTACCGAACCCAGAGCTAGCGCTGACATCAACATTCGAAAATGACCGCGGCGAATACATATCTGGATATGAAAAACGAGCCAGCTCGTTAATCGTTATTCGAGTGTTTTTTAAATATTTGAATACAGACCTAGTAGCGAACCCAGAGCTAGCGCTGACATCAACATTCTAACTTGACCGCGGCGAATACATATCTGGATATGAAAAACGAGCCAGCTCGTTAATCGTTATTCGAGAGTTTTTTAAATATTTGAATACAGACCTAATATCGAACCCAGAGCTAGCACTGACATCAACATTCGAACTAGTAAGCGGCGAATACATATCTGGAGTCCAATAACGAGCCATCTCGTTAATCGTTATTCGAGAGTTTTTTAAATATTTGAATACATACCTAATATCGAACCCAGAGCTAGCACTGACATCAACATTCGAACTAGTAAGCGGCGAATACATATCTGGATATGAACACGAGCCAGCTCGTTAATCGTTATTCGAGAGTTTTTTAAATATTTGAATACAGACCTAATATCGAACCCAGAGCTAGCACTGACATCAACATTCGAACTAGTAAGCGGCGAATACATATCTGGATATGAAAAACGAGCCAGCTTGTTAATCGTTATTCGAGAGTTTTTTAAATATTTGAATACAGACCTAATATCGAACCCAGAGCTAGCACTGACATCAACATTCGAACTAGTAAGCGGCGAATACATATATGGATATGAAAAACGAGCCAGCTCGTTAATCGTTATTCGAGAGTTTTTTAAATATTTGAATACAGACCTAATATCGAACCCAGAGCTAGCACTGACATCAACATTCGAAATAGTAAGCGGCGAATACATATCTGGAGTCCAATAACGAGCCATCTCGTTAATCGTTATTCGAGAGTTTTTTAAATATTTGAATACAGACCTAGTAGCGAACCCAGAGCTAGCGCTGACATCAACATTCGAACTTTACCGCGGCGAATACATATCTGGAGTCCAATAACGAGCCAGCTCGTACATCGTTATTCGAGTGTATTTTAAATATTTGAATATAGACCTATTACCGAACCCAGAGCTAGCACTGACATCAACATTCGAACTTGACCGCGGCGAATACATATCTGGATATGAAAAACGAGCCAGCTCGTTAATCGTTATTCGAGAGTTTTTTAAATATTTGAATACAGACCTAATATCGAACCCAGAGCTAGCACTGACATCAACATTCGAACTAGTAAGCGGCGAATACATATCTGGAGCCCAATAACGAGCCATCTCGTTAATCGTTATTCGAGAGTTTTTTAAATATTTGAATACAGACCTAGTAGCGAACCCAGAGCTAGCGCTGACATCAACATTCGAACTTTACCGCGGCGAATACATATCTGGAGTCCAATAACGAGCCAGCTCGTACATCGTTATTCGAGTGTATTTTAAATATTTGAATATAGACCTATTACCGAACCCAGAGCTAGCGCTGACATCAACATTCGAATTTGACCGCGGCGAATACATATCTGGATATGAAAAACGAGCCAGCTCGTACATCGTTATTCGAGTGTTTTTTAAATATTTGAATATAGACCTATTACCGAACCCAGAGCTAGCGCTAACATCAACATTCGAAAATGACCGCAGCGAATACATATCTGGATATGAAAAACGAGCCAACTCGTACATCGTTATTCGAGAGTTTTTTAAATATTTGAATACAGACCTATTACCGAACCCAGAGCTAGCGCTGACATCAACATTCGAACTTGACCGCGGCGAATACATATCTGGATGTGAAAAACGAGCCAGCTCGTTAATCGTTATTCGAGAGTTTTTTAAATATTTGAATACAGACCTATTACCGAACCCAGAGCTAGCACTGACATCAACATTCGAACTTTACCGCGGCGAATAACGATGTACGAGCTGGCTCGTTTTTCATATCCAGATATGTATTCGCCGCGGTCAAGTTCGAATGTTGATGTCAGTGCTAGCTCTGGGTTCGGTATTAGGTCTATATTCAAATATTTAAAAAACTCTCGAATAACGATTAACGAGCTGGCTCGTTATTGGACTCCAGATATGTATTCGCCGCGGACAAGTTCGAATGTTGATGTCAGCGCTAGCTCTGGGTTCGGTAATAGGTCTATATTCAAATATTTAAAAAACACTCGAATAACGATGTACGAGCTGGCTCGTTTTTCATGTCCAGATATGTATTCGCCGGGGTCAAGTTCGAATGTTGATGTCAGCGCTAGCTCTGGGTTCGGTAATAGGTCTATATTCAAATATTAAAAAAACACTCGAATAACGATGTACGAGCTGGCTCGTTATTGGACTCCAGATATGTATTCGCTGCGGTAAAGTTCGAATGTTGATGTCAGCGCTAGCTCTGGGTTCGCTACTAGGTCTGTATTCAAATATTTAAAAAACTCTCGAATAACGATTAACGAGCTGGCTCGATTTCATATTCAGATATGTATTCGCCGCGGTCAAGTTCGAATGTTGATGTCAGCGCTAGCTCTGGGTTCGGTAATAGGTCTATATTCAAATATTTAAAAAACACTCGAATAACGATGTACGAGCTGGCTCGTTATTGGACTCCAGATATGTATTCGCCGCGGTAAAGTTCGAATGTTGATGTCAGCGCTAGCTCTGGGTTCGCTACAAGGTCTGTATTCAAATATTTAAAAAACACTCGAATAACTATGTACGAGCTGGCTCGTTTTTCATATCCAGATATGTATTCGCCGCGGTCAAGTTCGAATGTTGATGTCAGCGCTAGCTCTGGGTTCGGTAATAGGTCTATATTCAAATATTTAAAAAAACACTCGAATAACGATGTACGAGCTGGCTCGTTATAGGACTCCAGATATGTATTCGCCGCGGTCAAGTTCGAATGTTGATGTCAGCGCTAGCTCTGGGTTCGCTACTAGGTCTGTATTCAAATATTTAAAAAAACACTCTAATAACGATTAACGAGCTGGCTCGTTTTTCATATTCAGATATGTATTCGCCGCGGTCAAGTTCGAATGTTGATGTCAGCGCTAGCTCTGGGTTCGGTAATAGGTCTATATTCAAATATTTAAAAAAGACTCGAATAACGAGGTACGAGCTGGCTCGTTTTTCATATCCAGATATGTATTCGCCGCGGTAAAGTTCGAATGTTGATGTCAGCGCTAGCTCTGGGTTCGGTAATAGGTCTATATTCAAATATTTAAAAAACACTCGAATAACGATGTACGAGCTGGCTCGTTTTTCATATCCAGATATGTATTCGCCGCGGTAAAGTTCGAATGTTGATGTCAGCGCTAGCTCTGGGTTCCGTAATAGGTCTATATTCAAATATTTAAAAAACACTCGAATAACGATGTACGAGCTGGCTCGTTATTGGACTCCAGATATGTATTCGCCGCGGTCAAGTTCGAATGTTGATGTCAGTGCTAGCTCTGGGTTCGGTTATAGGTCTGTATTCAAATATTTAAAAAACTCTCGAATAACGATTAACGAGCTGGCTCGTTATTGGACTCCAGATATGTATTCGCCGCGGACAAGTTCGAATGTTGATGTCAGTGCTAGCTCTGGGTTCGCTACTATGTCTGTATTCAAATATTTAAAAAAACACTTGAATAACGATTAACGAGCTGGCTCGTTATTGGACTCCAGATATGTATTCACCGCTTACAAGTTCGAATGTTGATGTCAGTGCTAGCTCTGGGTTCGCTACTAGGTCTGTATTCAAATATTAAAAAAAACACTTGAATAACGATTAACGAGCTGGCTCGTTATTGGGCTCCAGATATGTATTCGCCGCGGACCCGTTTCGAATGTTGATGTCAGTGCTAGCTCTGGGTTCGATATAAGATATATATTCAAAAATATAAGTCGAATAACGATGTCAGAGCTGGCTCTGTATTCAATCTGGGTCGGTATTCAATGTTGATGTACGATGTACGATTGCCGCGCCAACTTCACTCAACTCTATTTTGTACGGGTTTGAATGGCACATTGTATTTTAACATTTTATAAGGCCAGTGTATTGGAATATTTTATTAGAATGCATTTCAATACATTTGTATTTCTACTATTGAGTATTTCATGGTTGTTTTTCAGGTGATGTCACCACAGCGCAAAGTTTTAGCGGAGCATCATTTTCTGAAGAACTTGTATTTCACGTTGTTGACGATTGTGACAAAACTGGTTCAGCGACATTGACTGTATCTATTATGAATCTGGTATAGTGTATGCAAATAAAATATGTGGATGGGTGGGGGGTCTATGGTGGTATAGAAGTGACATGTGTGAAATTATTTTTATCTCGTGGCCACGACTTAACTATCTCGTCCCCACGACATATCTATCTGGTTGCCACGACTTACTAACTCGTTCCCACGACATACTTAGTCGTTGGATGAGAACATTTTTTTACACATGTTACCTCTATGTAACCGCAGGTATCGGTACGTTTCCTGTATACTGTACACAAACGATAGACTAAGTTATAATAAATGTAATGTAGATGATGGTCATATTCTAAGTTACTATATATAGCTGATTTTATACTCGCTTACAAATTCAAAAGTTGTTGTAATAATAATTATTGTTATTATTTCAAGCAGAAAGCAATGACAATTTAGCTTTGTCTAATCTATCTTTCTTTAAAGTAATATTATGCTTATGATTGGTTCATTTGTTTACCTAATCAATCCTGAACAATTTATTTCCTTTAGTCAAAACATCAATGAAGAATGAACTCATAATATATCGATCCGTGTTTGTTGAAGAAAGGTGTTTGTACATCATAAAGTTAAAAAAACAACTTCCAGTTTTTTAACAATCAGGCTATTTAACAAGTTTTGTCTGTTAGTAATATGGCAAAACACGATATTTCAATCGGTTATACATTGCGATGGTTCTTATAAGAGATGTTTTAGCCAATGAAACAACAATACTGCAAGGAGCCAATTCAAATGTTTTCTGTTCAGATGAGCCAGATACATCTTTAATACATGATGAATTATATTTGGTAAGTGATTCACAATGCTGCCAGTGTAAGCAGGAGCGTATTGAATCAAGATAAATGAATTTAATGACATTGCAAAGTGACATGACATATCCTTTATGCCAGCAGTAACAGCAGTTATACTGCTGGAAGAGGTAGCAGCATTACTTTTATCACTGCTGTAAATCAATGTTACTAGTGGTAATAAGCATCAATGCAGATAATACTGTTAACAATAAGAGAATGTTCAGATTGAGGTTCATTGTTGATACTACAACCAATAAGAGGGAGGGATATGAGTGAGAGGGGTGTACGATGTACTGCTGCTAGCAATATTATCTCCATTGATGTTTGTTACTGACATTGTCATTGATTTACAGCAGTAATAGCAGTAATATTGCTACCTCTTCCAGCAGTACTAGCAGTAATACTGTTGTAACTGCTATTACTGTTAACTTCACACCGGTAAAATTGACTCTTTTTTTATTAGCCTCCAGTGATGTACGGCTTTCCAACCGCTGTAAATGTATCGGAGGACACCACGGATGAGTCGCAGCTGCTCGTGATAAACGCAACAGATCCCGAAGGCATGTATTCATGCGATCTGGCTACCGGCACTCCATTTGATGTTCGTCTGCAGGCAGGAGGTTCTAGTAAGTAGAAGGCAGCTATTTTTTTTGAAATTCTGTCATTTGGTGAGTCATGAGCAAATGGCTGTGAATAATTGAATGACTTGTTTCAAGCGAGTTAATCGTTTCACGGCATCCAACTGATTGATTAGTATGTTAAGCAGTACTAACGACGCAATAGGTGCAAATTCATCAAATAACAATACCAGATTACATATATGTTTTAATTCAGTTCAGTATTTTCATGTTTTTATTAACGAAAAAAATTCAAAATTCATTCCATTAATGATTTATTTATACAGTAATACTGAACACAATAAGAATTGTCAGTAAGTTTGATGATTTATTTATACAGTAATACTGAACACATTAAGAATTGATACTACGTTTGATGATTTATTTATACAGTAATATTGAACACATTAAGAATTGATAATACGTTTGATGATTTATTTATACAGTAATATTGAACACATTAAGAATTGATGCTACGTTTAATGATTTATTTATACAGTAATATTGAACACATTAAGAATTGATGCTACGTTTGATGATTTATTTATACAGTAATATTGAACACATTAAGAATTGATACTACGTTTGATGATTTATTTATACAGTAATATTGAACACATTAAGAATTGATGCTACGTTTAATGATTTATTTATACAGTAATATTGAACACATTAAGAATTGATACTACGTTTAATGATTTATTTATACAGTAATATTGAACACATTAAGAATTGATACTACGTTTAATGATTTATTTATACAGTAATATTGAACACATTAAGAATTGATGCTACGTTTAATGATTTATTTATACAGTAATATTGAACACATTAAGAATTGATGCTACGTTTAATGATTTATTTATACAGTAATATTGAACACATTTAGAATTGATACTACGTTTAATGATTTATTTATACAGTAATATTGAACACATTTAGAATTGATAATACGTTAGATTATTTGTTTTTACCAATATAAGGATATAAAATCCTAAGAAATATTTAATTTCTCGAATTAATTCATAGTAAATTTCTGTACGTGTAATATAATAATTTAAATAATCAAATTATTATTTTGAATAAATGCAAATTGAAAGAGACTTATGAATGTCAATGCTAAAAATCTAAATATTGAATTACAACAAAAACAGTTACTAGTTACTTCATTGTACTAATTCCACGTGTGAAAAATATTGTGCCTGATGAGTGCTCGCTGATTGTTTGTACCTTCCACAACAACATTCGATATAATCCAAGTGAAGATGTGTATAGAACCATATATTTACGCACATAAGGTCAAACTAGGACTGTGTTCATTATCTAAATGACTGTTGTAGAGGAATGATTAAGTTGTTACAGGGGAACGCCACACACTAAAGACAATGCCCCCACCCCCTCACAGACCCAAGGAACCATCAACCTATGACACGTTAGGAGTTGATGAGGTGTAAGGGCAAACATCTATGGGTGTGTGGAAGTAAGGAATATCTGGCTGACAATAAAAAAACAACCCTGGATAATTGGAGGGGACACAACGAGGAGCACTGGCATGGCATGGATGGAATACACCACAGCACAAGCTCTGAAGAAAGGGTCGCGGGAGGATCATGAATATTATATCAAGTCAATGAACTGCACCAGGGGAAGGGGAACTTAACTTTCGTCGAAGAACATCATATATAGCGATTTACAGCTTTGGAATTGTCAGTAAAATGCTGGGTGTTTAAATCGATTAAATAGCTAGCTAACCTCTCACTTAAGGGCCTTATGGTCATTAGTATTCATTTCCAGAAGGTCGTCAACCATAGACTATCTTTAAGTTGGTACTACATTGCCACTCACTTACCATGTAAACTCATTCAATACCTACAATTACACACGAATTTTCAATAATGAACATGGTTCCGTTTTCCTTAATTTTGCTGAATATAATGTTGTCATTTCAGATTATGAGTTAATAAATACATACAATCCAAACTTCAACTATTCAGTTACGAATGATTATCAGTTGAATGTTACGTGTACTGATGGTGAGTACACTGTGTCTGGCCTAGTGTACGTGTACGTGGTAAAGAACCAACCACCATCGTTTGTAAATTTACAAAGTAAGTCATATTACATTGCCTGCAAAGGTATCTAATTGAATTTCGTGTACCACATTTCATTAAGATTGAACTCAGACTTATTAAAAACATTTCATTTTGGGTTGTTTATTGAATTGTTTAAAGCAGTAATTCATGTATGTCACTTAACGATGGCAAACCTATAATTCCAACCAGTTCTGTCTTGTTTTTTGACGAACCTGATCTGATAACATCCTAAACATTGAATAACAAATGGCCTCATACGTATCATGCTCATTAAAATCAACCCTGCTTGCTCGTGTTATATAACATCACAATACTCGTAACGGTGACCCTTGGCCGAGTGGTTAAGGCATCCGCCTTTGGGGTGGGAGGTCGAAGGTTCGAATTCCGGTAGGGGTCCCATCTAACATGGCCGGTTGGTGAACCGCCAGCTAGTTAAATAATGGTTACCGTATGACAACCTGTCTGGTGCCTGGAATTAAAGGATAGGAATCGGGAAGTAAATTTGCTCAGAAGGTTGATGTCTCATAAGTCAGGGGGTGACAATATCATAAATAATTAATTTACTTTTTGCGTATATTTGCGCCCAGAAACTCCACCGACATAGCTTACCGGCGAGGTTCAGAACTGTTAAACTTTGGATTGAATATTTCAAACACTGATATCCCTCTTGTTTCAGACAACGCTGTTATATCAACAACAAATGGCATTGGGTCGTCAGTGTTCGTCGTAACTTGTTCTGATCCAGAAAGTGACGTTCTTCAATACGCTATGACATGTGACCCTCCAGGATGTGACTTTGAGATATTTGATTGTGAGTATATGTTAGATAGCTCTGGATAAATGAAAATACCGTCTGTATATATAATGCTTAGTGTAAATCACTTTATTTTCGCGACAACGTAATTTTCGCGTTCATTCGCGAATCTGGAGACTCACGAATTCAAAACCCTCGCGAAATTATGCTCGTTGCGCAAAAATCATGTTTGAACAAAATTGTGTATACTCTGTTATGTATACAGAAGCGATGTGAGTGTATAACGATTTGATTTGTGTTAAATAACTAGCATCAAACAGATAACAAAACATCACTGAAAGTGACGCGAATCATTTCGCGAAATACTTCTAGGCAAGACTTTCGCGAAATTTTATCTCACGAAAATAAAGTGATTTACGGTATAGTTATCTAATATAGTGGATATTATTGAATTGAGATAGATTACATTATATAATAAATTCTAGATTTAAATTCAATTTATGAATATGAAATCTTGAAATTGCGAATTGTTGAAGCGGAAAAGGCACCACGTAGTTTACTGATGGAGTACTGCAGTATTAAATTCCTGTATTTATTTCCCAGCTGGAGAAATCCAAGTGAATGCAGATTTGTCAAACACATCAATTGTTGGTTATGATATCTACGTCACGTGCTATGATGGCAGAACCACCGTGGGTCCAAATACTTTGACGGTAACATTTGCAGGTACGAACAATTGACTGTACATTTTAATGCATGTGGATCCTTAAGAATTCTGCTATACGAAAATAGTATAAAACTTTTTATGCCTCGAGTAACATGACAATACATGATCGTTTTTTCCTTAACTGACTTTACAAGTCATTTTCAAACTAAACGTGATCAAAAGTCTTATATTAAAAAGTTTTAGATGATATTACAGTCAGACCTCGTTCATTCGAATTCATCCCGGGTCCGATATTTTCGAAAATACATTGTTTCGAATAGCCCATTTCAATTCGACGTGCGTAAGAATATACATCGGGAACTGATATTTATTTCGGATTATACCGTGTATTCGGATAGAGGATTGTCGAATAAACGAGGTCCGATTGTTCATTGTAGACCATGTTATTGATTGCCCCAGTTAGTGATCTGACCTGATTTAATCTGCATTAGATGAACAGAAAATAATATTTGTCCTGAAACATAGTGTTTAAGATATATTTCATGAAGATGCTCTGTTGATTATATTGTTAGAACTGAAATGTAATACGTAACAGCATGAGTGTTCTTATTGAGTTGGTCTTATAATGCTCTTAAAGTCGACATGACGGTGCAAACTTTACGATGACAAACATGAAGTAAAGTATATCGTAAACTTAATGCTTTGTGTGACAGTTTATATGAAAGATTTTCAGAGCCTATCAGGGCTCTAGAAATCCACTAGCCCGAGGTTTTAGACAAGTCTAACAGTTGAGTTGAGTTAAAGTTAGTCCAGGACAAGTCTGTTTTAAAGCCACTTTACATTGGACATTGTAAATATTGAATAAAAAGCATGCATTACTGATGCCTTGCTATTGGTCAAACTATCAACAAATTTTCTCGGACAACTAGTCTCCCATATCGGACAAGTCAAATCTAACATGTACACTTGTCCCGGACAAGTGTATGTTAAAACAAATTTTGGAGCCCTGCCTATATAATTTTGTATATATTTTGTACATTTTATTTACTATGCTCGCACACAGTGCTTTTGATTCCACTCTTGTTACATGGAGGTATCGAATAAGTCCCCGGTGGTGAAGGACAGTACATATTAACATGTTAACCATGTATGGAGTGAATAAACCACTGTACCGGTATGGTATGTCAGCAAAAATCAACAACACATTAAAAATAATTAAGCTGGTAGCTTGCATTAACAATATCCATGCACATGTGTGTGCATTCTATGAATGTGTGCGGTATTCCTGAATGAAACAGTCTATGACTAACACAATTTTATGTATATCTTCTCTTGAAACAATATTTACTGCTAACTTCTGCATGGTGATTTGCAGACAAAATTGTCTAAAAATTACTATTAGAGCTTTAACAATAATTTTCAAAAATCTGAAGATAAAATTTATAAATGAATAGAAAGCTAACGTTCGACTTAATTATTTCAGACTTGAACAACCCAGTAACCTTGTCAAACCTACCAGGTTCTGTTGTAATACCGGAGAATTCTCCAGTTGGTTCAAGTGTGTTAGATGTCACATTCGCTGATCTAGACACGTCACAAACGCATACCTTCTATTGGTCATCTGGTTCAACGGAAGGGCTTTCACTGTTCAGTATAGATCCAAGTAAGTAATATTGCTGTACTCATGTGTGTGCAGAGTTTGTTAACAATACCTATAAGGTAAACTCCACTTATACCGATATCGCGTACTGCAATATTCCCACTAGTCTTAAGGTCCTAGCCTGCTTGCTCTATACTTCTATTAAATATTCCTCAGATTCTACAATATCAATATTTCAAATACAGCGCCATGTTCTTTGGATGCCAAACTATTTACTTTTGACATTTATAACACTATTTACGACACCTTTCATACCTGCGAACACCATTAACCAATTGGGTCCATCATGTGAGCGCTATATGTGTATAATTCCAACCTTTATTACTATGAATTAATGTATTACATGAAAATATGAGAGTGGTTCAACATTATTAATTAAGAACGAGGCTACAGAAATAAACTAGGCTACTTAAGTTAGTTCCACAGGATAAAAAATGTGTTTATGTCAATTTGTAATCGAGATAAGCATAAATTTCGGTAATGCTGAGATTGTGATATGATGGGGAGTCACGATATACATTAGTAAGAGCTAGTATAATTTTAAACCACTATGACAACAATGTGAAGAAAAAAAACTTACGTTGTAAAGCGCTGCCCTGACACAGATTCCAGCTGTATTACAGCTCTTGTGAAAAACATGTTCGGTTTATCGTTATAATGCGATTAAGTGTAGTTAATCTTATCTCACTTTATAAGTTAAATGTACACGAAAATAACGTTTGGTCGCTGTGGTGTTATGGTTTGCGTAAAGGACCGGCCATCCGGAGACTCGGGTTCGAATCGCGGTAGGCGCCTTTGACCGATTTTTCTTGTTCCTCAAAACATGATTTTATATTATGTACTACATTTAATCTTTACTAATTTTTTGTACTTCACAATGGATGAGGGGTCTTGCTCAAATCCAAAATAAAATTTCTGTTCTGTTCTGTTTATCAAAAGTCAGTGGTTTTGTATTTTTGTACAGTACGATTTTATTAACCGCGAACGCATGAATATTACCTGGACCAAAATGAAATGTTCGTGTTTGTCCGTAAGCATGATGGAGAAAACTGCGGTTTGGTTTTAATAGAAAAGTAAAACAAACAGCAGTTATAGCTTTTTACGCACGAGAGAATTTCCTAACCTAAATTGACATGGATCGGTCCTGAAAAGTCATATACCTGTTCGCGGTCAATCGAACAGCACTATTCGCAGTATTTCAATGCCTGTGTAACTCTGTCTATTAATTAAATTGGACAAATGTCTATGTTTACAGGTCTAGGTTTGATTTCCATCTGAAGTGTGATCCGTAAATTATGGCATATGCATGTTACTAAATGTATTTACACATTTGCATCGTATATTGACGTGTATGGACAACATAGCTCAATTTCGACAGTCATTTGACCTAGTGCGTCACATATAATAGTTGGCATACTTCCAGTGTGACCTCATTGATGACATGAAACATTGAACAGTTGACTGATGTTAAAATGGTTAATCATCCTGTTAGAATTTTGATATCGATGTTCGTCATTAAAGCATGTCAAAATCTATGGAGGGACTTCAAACATGATGATTACCGGTACAGTAAGACCTCAATAATGCGACCAACTGTTGGACCTTTGAAAACTGGTCTTCTTATTGAGGTGGTCTTAATATTGAGGTTGAATAAAAAGCAAAACGGTGAAAATGGACTTGAAATTGTGGTCTTAATTTTGAGGTAGTCTTCTTAATTAGTCTATCATGACGTTTCCGACAAACATTTCCGACCTGCATTGAACATAAAGCGTAACTACTATTTAGAACATAAAAACAGAATTATGTTAATTATTCTTTGAACATGTAAGCAATGTATATTAAACATCGATCGTTAGTGGAACTTAAAAGCAATGTATAAAAAATTGAGTTCATTTATCATATATTGTAGATAGTGGATCTATATACACATCATCTCCTTTGAACTATGAATCGCTTTCGTCTACATCATTCACCTTTGACGTCACAGTAGCAGATCCTGTTGTTTCTGATACACAGACGATCACCATCGATGTAACAGATGTAAACGAAGCTCCATCCTTCAGCCAATCCAGTTACAGCATATCTACCAACGAAGGCGGGGTAAGGCTTAATGATGTCACGATTGTGTCGTCTCTGTTATCTATTTTGCTGTCAGTTGAAAAGTGTTTCTCTCCATCAGCTTCAGCCTCTGTATAACTAGTATAATGTACTTGATCTAAGCAGTATATTCGTAATAACACAGGAACACGATGGGCAACTACAAGGAGGTGTTAGTTTTATTATGGTCGTTGTTTCGTGTTTGTGATTAGCTTTTTTTGAACTGCCAAAGCGACTTAAAGATGTGTCTGGCTCATCTGAACCTAAAACTTTTTAACGGACTTCATCCAGTATTGTAGTTACAATTAATAAGAACCATTGCTGTGTTTTATCGTTTCAAACAATCTTGTTTAATCATATAACTAATAGACAAACTAGTAAAACAACCGCTTTTTTCAATTTTATGATAATACACTGAATGTCTTTTTTACACCAATACAGAGAAAAACATTATAAATGTAATCTGTAATAATGCATATTTATTGAAGTTTTTTTTATTATAATTAATTATATCTTTCATGTTTATTTAGGTAAACAAATGAACAAAAAATGAGCAAACTACATCTTTAAATGTTATTGCTAAGCACGCGTGTGATGCAGCTACATTTGTTCTCGTGTGTTATCAAGCAGTGATTCTTTTTGAAAATAATTTTACTGCCTGCGTCTTTTCAATTGGGAAAATGTGCGCTATCAGTCCCAAACTTGGGGAAATGATTTTACTTATAAATGTTTTAATTTCCTCCTTTTGCTTTCACCTTAAAGTGAACTTTTCAGGATGGCAAATAAGTCTTTACTTTTTGGGGAAAAAGGAGGCTTTATTGCCAGGTGAAACAGCCGAAATTCGGTAGTAAAATTGAACAAAATAATCACTGGCAAGTCAGAACTCAATTTGGCATTAAGTTTCTCTTATTTTTACCCTCATACTTATGCTAAAATAGTTGATTGCTCATCATGACTCTGAGTGTTTACATTTCGCTGGAAAGAAAATTGAACTTGTTGAAGCCATTGATGCAAAGTGTACAGTGAAACCTCTATAATGCGACCACCCGTGGGACCCTTGAAAACTGGTCTTATTATTGAGGTGGACGTAAGATTGAGGTTGAATATAGAGCAAAATGGTGAAATTGGACTTTAAAATAGAGTTGATTATTTTGAGGTGGTCCTATTATTGAGGTGGTCTTTAAGTGAAGTTTACTGTATTTTAATTCCAGGCCAACACAATTATCGGTTCCCCTTCATTTGGAATAACCGACCCAGACTCCGACGCTACATCAGTCGAACAAGACTGCGGTACAGAAGATGCATATTTCTACATGGATGCTTCATTAAATGTGTTATACCAGTCTGACTATGACCTTGACGCAGGATTACTTCCGTCAACTGTCACGTGTTCATTGACTGTTACTGATCCGGACGGTTTGTCAGACACAGCAACACTTTATATTTACATAGGTTGGTATAATAGTGCACACATGAATAGACACTAGATAGTTAGAGAATTCGGAAATCAGTATTATGTTAAAAGAAAGTGTTTTACAATGTGCTATTTATAATTATCTGAACCCAACACAACTTATCGGTAGAGCTACTAGTACTAGTGTATGATAGAGCTACTAGTACAAGTGTATGATAGAGCTACTAGTACTAGTGTATGATCTGTAGAGCTACTAGTACTAGTGTATGATCTGTAGAGCTACTAGTACTAGTGTATGATAGAGCTACTAGTACTAGTGTATGATCTGTAGAGCTACTACCAGTACTAGTGTATGATAGAGCTACTAGTACTAGTGTATGATCTGTAGAGCTACTAGTACTAGTGTACGATATAGCTACTAGTACTAGTGTATGATCTGTAGAGCTACTAGTACTAGTGTATGATAGAGCTACTAGTACTAGTGTATGATAGAGCTACTAGTACTAGTGTATGATAGAGCTACTAGTACTAGTGTATGATAGAGCTACTAGTACTAGTGTATGATCTGTAGAGCTACTAGTACTAGTGTATGATAGAGCTACTGGTACTAGTGTATGATAGAGCTACTAGTACTAGTGTATGATCTGTAGAGCTACTAGTACTAGTGTATGATAGAGCTACTAGTACTAGTGTATGATAGAGCTACTAGTACTAGTGTATGATCTGTAGAGCTACTAGTACTAGTGTATGATCTGTAGAGCTACTAGTACTAGTGTATGATCGGTAGAGCTACTAGTACTAGTGTATGATAGAGCTACTAGTACTAGTGTATGATCTGTAGAGCTACTAGTACTAGTGTACGATAGAGCTACTAGTACTAGTGTATGATCTGTAGAGCTACTAGTACTAGTGTATGATCTGTAGAGCTACTAGTACTAGTGTATGATCTGTAGAGCTACTAGTACTAGTGTATGATAGAGCTACTAGTACTAGTGTATGATAGAGCTACTAGTACTAGTGTATGATAGAGCTACTAGTACTAGTGTATGCTCTGTAGAGCTACTAGTACTAGTGTATGATCTGTAGAGCTACTAGTACTAGTGTATGATAGAGCTACTAGTACTAGTGTATGATAGAGCTACTAGTACTAGTGTATGATAGAGCTACTAGTACTAGTGTATGATAGAGCTACTAGTACTAGTGTATGATAGAGCTACTAGTACTAGTGTATGATAGAGCTACTAGTACTAGTGTATGATAGAGCTACTAGTACTAGTGTATGATCTGTAGAGCTACTAGTACTAGTGTATGATCTGTAGAGCTACTAGTACTAGTGTATGATAGAGCTACTAGTACTAGTGTATGATAGAGCTACTAGTACTAGTGTATGATAGAGCTACTAGTACTAGTGTATGATCGGTAGAGCTACTAGTACTAGTGTATGATCGGTAGAGCTACTAGTACTAGTGTATGATAGAGCTACTAGTACTAGTGTATGATAGAGCTACTAGTACTAGTGTATGATCTGTAGAGCTACTAGTACTAGTGTATGATCTGTAGAGCTACTAGTACTAGTGTATGATCTGTAGAGCTACTAGTACTAGTGTATGATCTGTAGAGCTACTAGTACTAGTGTATGATAGAGCTACTAGTACTAGTGTATGATCGGTAGAGCTACTAGTAATAGTGTATGATATGTAGAGCTACTAGTACTAGTGTATGATCTGTGAAATACCCGGTAGAGCTACTAGTACTAGTGTATGATCTGTAGAGCTACTAGTACTAGTGTATGATCTGTGAAATACCCGGTAGAGCTACTAGTACTAGTGTATGATCTGTAGAGCTACAAGTACTAGTGTATGATCTGTGAAATACCCGGTAGAGCTACTAGTACTAGTGTATGATCTGTGAAATACCCGATAGAGCTACTAGTACTAGTGTATGATCTGTAGAGCTACTAGTACTAGTGTATGATCTGTGAAATACCCGGTAGAGCTACCTGTACTAGTGTATGATCTGTAGAGCTACTAGTACTAGTGTATGATCTGTAGAGCTACTAGTACTAGTGTATGATCTGTGAAATACCCGGTAGAGCTACTAGTACTAGTGTATGATCTGTGAAATACCCGATAGAGCTACTAGTACTAGTGTATGATCTGTAGAGCTACTAGTACTAGTGTATGATCTGTGAAATACCCGGTAGAGCTACCTGTACTAGTGTATGATCTGTAGAGCTACTAGCACTAGTGTATGATCTGTAGAGCTACTAGTACTAGTGTATGATCTGTGAAATACCCGGTAGAGCTACTAGTACTAGTGTATGATCTGTGAATACCCCAGTACTTACAATGATATATCAACATTTCGTCATTATTGTCTAAATCGACCTAAATCAGTTAGTATTCTGATCATAGAACAAGAACAAAACAATTATATATACAGTAGCAGCTAAACTTCCATCGTTACTACCCATAGATACAACGAGTAGATGTTTTCAAATATCAAACTATCCTTTGTGCATAATAAAAATAATATATGATAATCTGTTTGGATGAAACTAAAGTTCATTATTATAGCACCAACTGTTGCAGCTTACCGGAAATCTGAGATCATAAGTGCAAATAATATGTAACAAATTACATCGTTCGGGCACAATTAGCAATAACAATGAAAACACAATGGTAACCATTCTGAATCAACTGACAATCTTAGATAACTATTTTATGCCCATTCAATAACAAATCGCCTAATTATCATTTTAAATTCTATCCAGCTAACATCAATGACAACGTTCCTGCTTTCGGGCCTTCTGAGTACTTCTACCATGTGAGTTACTATGCCACGGCTGGTACCAATGTTGGTACACTTACTGCAACTGATGGTGATAGCGGAAACTTTGGCGTTCTTACATACACACTAGATCAAAGCTCTTTTCTGGTTCCCCATTTCGCCATAGACAATTCCGGACTTCTAACGGTGCAGACGACTCCACTCGGAAGCGTCATGGGATACGGCACAACTGTGTCATTTAACGCTATCGTCTCAGATTCTGGCGGGCAATCTGATACAGCTACAATAACAATAACCATTTCAGGTACAAAATATTTACGTCCTATTTTCTTGCTACGTATACTTAAAACATTATAATTGTCGAAATACAATGGGTCAAATTGATGACCACATTGTCAGTGACCGAAATAGTTATCACATTAAACTGTTTATACTAGCGATGTCAACGAATATTCGGATATTCGAATATTCTTGTGTACGTCCGAATATTCGAATATTGATTCGGCATTCGAATATTTGATACAATATATATTTTCTTTTCAATATAAAAGCTGAATGCAAGTGTATTTAATTTCAATGATGGGCGTGAACACATTTAATGACATTTTACGTTTGACAATAATATCTAGGTGTTTATTGGCATGTATATTAATTAGGGGGCAAGAGAGATATAACACTCTGGTGATGACACTTAGGCCCTGAAATTATTAGTAATCGCGGGGGGGGGGGGGGGGTGCAACTTGAGTGATCAGTTTAAAACACAAAATTGATAAGCATTAAAATTTTAACTTCGAATTTCTAATGTATTATTATTAAATAAGAAGGTCGAATGTTCGAATATTCGTTCGGAAGGTTGACCGAATATTCGATTACCACAACGGTCATTCATTATCATCCATAGTTTATACTGATTGTTTTCAAGTAATAAACATTACAGTCGGGCCTCGTTTGTTCGACTACCCTATATCCGAATATTTAGTATCGTCCAAAATATATATCAAGTACTGATGTATCTTCTTGAACACGTCAAATTGAGATGAGCTATTCGAAACTTTGTATTATTCGAAATAAAAGTTCGTACATGGAGTGCTCAAGGTGAGCTTTTAGGATCGATGAACGTCCGTCGTCCGTCGTCGTGCGTCGTGCGTCGTGCGTCAACATCTCCTACTATCCTACTGAATAGATTTTGTCCAAACTTCACAGGAATTATCCTTGGGTGGACATCTTTCAAAGTTGCATAAATCGTTCCGGTCTGCTGCATAAGTAGGTCACATGAGCTAAAAATAGATTTTAAAAGTGAAAATCTTCTTGTCCAAAACCATAAGGCATAGAGCTTTGATATTTGGTGTGTAGCATTGTCTAGTGGTCCTCTTTCAAGTTTGCATACATTATTAAGTTCCGTCAAAAAACATGGCCGCCAGTGGCGTGGCCTTGTTCCCTATATGTATATAGTGGAAACTATAAACAACATCTCCTAAACCACTTAATGGATTTTGACCGAACTTCACAGGAATGATCCTTAGGTGGTCCTCTTTCGAAATTATATAAATGGTTCCGGTCTGTTTCAGAAGTAGGTCACCGGAGCTAAAAGTAGATTTTAAAAGTGTAAACTTTGAAGCTCTTCTTGTCCCAAACCATAAGGCCCAGAGCTTTGATATTTGGTGTGTAGCATTGTCTAGTGGTCCTCTTACAAGATTGCATAAATCATTAAAATATGTTGAAAACATGACCGTCAGGGGACGGGCCTTGTTTCCTATATGTATATAGTGGAAACTTTAAACGTCATCTGCTCTTAAACCCCTGAATGGATTTTGACCAAACTTTACTGGAATGATCCTTAGGTGGTCTTCTTCCAAAGTTACATAGATAATTTTGGTCTGTTCATAAGTAGGTCACGGTAGCTAATAATATATTTTAGAAGTGATAACTTTGAAAATCTTCTTGTGCAAAAACCATAAGGTATAGAGCTTTGATATTTGGTGTTAAGCATTGTCTAGTTGTCCTCTTAAAAGATTGCATAAATTATTAAGTTCGGTAAAAAAACATGGCAGTGTATTCAGGTGAGCGATATAAGGGCCATCATGGCCCTCTTGTTACTGTTTATCATGATTGCCTTATGGAAATGCATAGACTGTCAGATACATCCAATATCATTCACGTATGACTTATTGCTTTTTAAACTGCAATATATCCCCAAGGCATCAAGACCACATGAGTTATTTCCCTTTATTTTCCCTTCTAGAGATCTCCCTTTGTCCCTTCTATATAATATTATGTATCATAGGGGAATAACTCAATATGGGAAATAAGTGAAAAGAACTCGTGACAATCTCCCGTGACCAAGACCCTTTGCTTGATCCTTTTTTCTTCTTCAGACACAACCACTACAAGTACAACAACAACAACCGATTTTTATCTTAAGTTTTTCGATGACAAGAGGAACATCGCCTGGTTCACGATCGCTATGGTGCTACTCAGTGCCGCTACCGCCACGTTGATCTACATTATATGTACTTGTAATGGTGCCTTAGGGTGTCGGGATCTGTGTAGATGGTAAGCAATTGTAACGATTTTATGACTTTCAAAAAGTTGTCGTTAACTTTCATTACAGTCATATTTTTTGCCACTTTCTCGGATTCTAATTCGAAACATTTCGGTAAACTTTCCGTAAGAGGTTAGATAAATTATTTCATTTGCCGGTCTATGAAGGTGTTCCGAATTTGTAACTTTAATATGTAAGCAGTATACGTGTTTGAGTCTGAATTTGCATATAGGTACTAATGCGTTTATGTTTTCGTAATTTTTGGCCAGTTATATAACTTTAGAATCATATACGTATAAAGCGTCAATCACTGAAAAGAAATATTTCAAACTGATCCGAGTACTGCAAAGAATAAATAGTTTAACCATTATTACAAATGCATTCACCCCTCACTACAAGATAAAGGTGTATGAAAACGGTACATATATAGTGAATAGTCTGTGTTTGTAAGTACCTGACAATAACAACGTAAACTGTCTATTTTTAGAAAATAGATTTTCTTTTTGAATAAACAAAAATGTGGATAGTGCATTCCAAATGTCGGCGATGTAATATACTACTGTGAAGTTCAAATACGGATTAATTACTTAAATGGTGTCTTGTTCTAATAAAACTAAAAGTTAAACATTAAGATTATGTAGGACATTTGTATACACACATACATACAGAAAATACTTAATATTTTATTGAAGGAATTTAAATATATTACCGATATATCGTCGATATTTGTCTTTCGATACACCTACATCGTCGACATGCAAAAAGGCAATCAATGGCAGCCTTACCATGAGGTTGGTTTATTTGTATGTGTGAAACTGAGGCATTTTTCTTTATTCTGAACCATTGCATTACTATTACTTTAAGGCGTGGTCGAAGGTTTGATTTCAAATATCCTCCGGAAGATTGGGATGGAAACAAGCGTAACGTTAACATGGGTATGCTATGTTTGTTGTTACATAAATGTTTTTTTCCACATGCTGTTATTATGACAGAAAAGAAATGCATGTATGGATTGTATGTGCATCGACCGTTTACAGCTCGCTGTCCTGTTTTTGTTACAACTCATAAAATACGTACCAAACTACAGTTTTATGATTGTTTTGCTCAATTTTCCTCAATTGAAGTGATGTAGTTTTGACTTTTTATTCAAATCGAGAGTCGAGACAAATGCAGATAGACTAGTTTGCTTAAATGCTGCTGTTTGTGAAAGCATATGATATTTTTATATTTTGGAAGAATACGTGTTGTAGATCTAGAATATTTGTAACATCGTGTGTACCGAAAACGTATTGTTACTGCCGACCTTGCCATTATCAGTATGGGGAAACCACGTGGTTAGTGAAATCATTTTGCTAACATGTTCTACCCCCGGGTCAGACTCGTTGGCAAATGTTTCTCGAAGTGTTTCGAAAAACGAAAGGACGCTGTGATACATGCTGGCTGATCACGGTTAGCAGCAGATCAGACTGCGCTATATTTCGTAACAATCAGTAAAGAAATAAAACAAAAACAATCTCAACTTGAAGTACCGAATGCAGACAAACTCGTCTGTCTGCAGTGGTGAAATTAAAGTAAAGTATCAAAGTACGTGGTCGAACTAAATCGTGTCTATGTTACGTATTTCCGTTAATAAGAAGCTTGTTTGGAGCATTGCTTTCGACCTGAGAAGGAAAGTGCGTGTTGGGGTTTGAAGCACATAAACAGCTCAGTATATGTAAGTCAGACGTTCAAACCCTTGGCGAATCACGAATTTCACAATTCCTAAATTTAACGCGAGTTCTGGTTGGTAGCAGTAATAGAGAGTGGATTAGTATAACTTGTTTCACAATCGATGTAAAATAAAAAAGTTTTAACTAAACCCTGGGCGACAATCTGATGAAGATACACTCAAAGTTAATATCCTCATTCATTAATTCATGTAGGCAATTGTCTGTTGCTTCCGGAAAACCGATTAATACTGGTTGGTAAGCTGAAGGATATAGGTTAGGTCAACTTACGGGTGTTGTAAAGCCGGTCTTTCCCGGACTTCTAGTGAGAGAAAAGGAATTTATATTTCATAGCTCCTAATGTAGGAGGCGCAGTGGTCGAGGTGTATATCGACTGACTCCTGGTCCCAAGGTCGTGAGTTCGGGGCCCGCGTTAAGTTTGGTTTGATCATGAACTTCACAATCCCTTAATTAGGCGCAAGTACTGAATGGTAGCCAGGAAGCAGTCTGAACATTCATTAATTCAAACAGGTTGGTAAGCCATGGACAAAGGTTAGGTCAACTTATGAAACGGGCCCATTGTCCTGTTGAAAAATGGCTTAAAAACCATTGAACACAGATATTGAAATATGGGCATTGTTTACAGCCTTATGGCATCATGACTGATTATTATAGTTTATTATTGTTTTGTACATACGTCCAGGATGCCGCTTTCTAGAATGTGGGTTGTATGGCTTTTATGGCACAACACTAACTGTCTAATGTTTTTATTTCAATACTTAAGTTCACGTATCAACCATAAGTAATAGTGATTTCTCGTTACATTGAATAGTCGTAGATTTGCCGGCAAACTTTTTACCGTCTGGTTATATCATTTTTTTCAGTCTCAGCCAGAAATTGTCCGCCACCTGTCAGTAAGTATTTTAGCATTCATTTTTATTTAAGCGCTTTTATGCAAAAAAGTCATGGAAACTATGGACTGCTCTTGTTGTTTTCCCCGGAAAATCTATATTAATAATTATTATTTATAATTGTAAATTACAGAATTTTCCCAAAATGTTCTTATAATTTTGATATTTTGAAAACAAAAGACAATCATGTCTTTATTGCAGGCGTTTTCTCTTTTCAATCTAGTTCCAGTAAGTTCATGAAACGGGTTTTTTATTACAAAACGTGTTGTAACAGCGCTGACATCGTAGGGATGGTGGGTTTGAAACTCATGGCGATGACTAACAATGCTACTGTCTGGGGCAGTCGTTTAAGTCATGTGAGACGTCTGAGTGTGAGACATGTCAACTTTGTGCTTGCATAAAGATACTGAAAAAAGGCATCCAATAAATATACGTTTTAATGACATTCAGAATGTCTAGATAATTTTAATTTATTGACAATTGATCTCCGATGGAGAGCCTTGTTATCTGCATGTACTGACCTATGGTATGTTTGAATTATTTCAGATAACCAAAGCTGGCGTAATGGGTGGACTGGAAAGTCTTCAGTAATATGATACACCCATTGTGGACATACGTTTTGTTACATGTTTATGTGGTATGGCCGGTGGCCATTATCACAAATAAACTTTGAAACTTGTAACCCATGTCGACAATTTCACTACAAGTTGAAATAGACTATTTATTTAATTTCACGGAAGAACTTGTATACCAGTATTATAATTATCAGTATTGTAATTTATATTATCCAGATTCGTAACATCTGTTGTGTTAACAATTATGAAATCAGAATGAGTTTTATAGATGTAAGCTATACATAAATGTGTTAAAACACCGAGCCTTTTGGTTATGGTGAAATCTCACTTAAAGACCACCACGATATTAAGATCACTTACTGTGCTTGCAAGGACCTGTCTTGAATATTTCTTCCATATTTTAACTCCATAATCAGACCATGTCACAGCTAAGACCTACATTCTTCACCAGTGATAGTCCTATTAGTGAAGTTTTACTGTATTTCAATATCATATGGACAGTAACAGAACAGTCTGCAGTTCAACAATATCCCGAAATTATCGATGAATACGTTCAGTAAAATAGGGATACATTGCAACCTAAACCTACTACCGTATTTAACACATTTACAGTCATAATATAGTTGATGGTTTAAAGGTAGATTAAATGTGCTGAGTAATAATTTTGTTAATACCTTCACACAGACGTAATCAAAATACTGCATTGTAACTTTTCTTAAAAGTTTCATGGAACTACAAAACATGATTTCAATACACGATTTAGATGTTCTTCGCATAACTTGCTTATTGAACAAGGTCGTCAAAGAAATATGGACAGAAATCAAATGTAAATAAATTATATTGAAAATGAGTACCCCTTTTTGCTAGTTGTGCATTTTACTGAATTATAAAAATCGAATGTTTACCCAAATCATTATTGCAACTGGCCAAATGTGCATAAATTCAAACTACATTTGTATCATTAAATTTGTCACAATGTAGTTTACTAAACAAATTAGCAAAATATATTTTCTTGGCAAACCTGTATAGAGGAGAATTATATTATACGATTTATTATTCCTTTCTTATTACAAGCCAGCTCTATGTCAATATTATATGTTGTCCATACTCTACGACTTTGTTTCTGTACTATGTGTCTTTGTTGCACAATGAAATGATTTATGTCTGTTTTTGTAAATGTAAACTTTACAGGCTTTTTCTGCCTCATGTATTATCGCCATCTTGTTATTATTAAATTATAAATGGCGATAAACTTGTAAAATGTTTTTCTAATTAATAGATGTATGTAATACAGGTATTTCCTATAATAGTGCTATCTCGGCGCGTAGGCCAAGATAGAAAAGATTGGTATTAGACAATTATATTTGTGGTTTTGGTAAACATGTAAGAAAAATGACAAAGCAGTTTTGCATAGTACATCTGTATGAAGTAAATTACCACAATTTCCTAATAGTTGTAACTAAGAATATGTTGTCCAACAACTAAGACTATGTACCTTCAAACCTTCTAAATTGCCACTTGGGTATGTGTACTACTTTTCTGAAAATATTGATTCACTTATTACGGCAGATCAACAACAACAACACAAACATTTAAAAGTCATAAAAAAGTAATATACGGTATGGTCCCTTCATTCAAAACAAAGTGAGCAATTATAAGTTTTGCTGAGTGTATACCAGAAAGTATATATATATATGACCTACAATTCTTGACTATAATGCAGAATGATCTTCCCCTAAATATCGAATCACAGGAAAGGTAGAAGTAGTAGTAGTATCGGTATCTTCAGTGTTATTGCTATATTACTTTATGCTTTATCCTCAATTATTTTTTTATTAGTATCAGCGTTAAAATGAATTGAAGTATACACAAATTGTCTCAAAAATGTCACAACAGACACATTGAAACGATCACGTCGTTTTGTCATTTTAATCGTATCATATAGGAAATAAAGAGAAAATTTATCTGTATTTGATTTTCTAGAAGTTTCTATACAAACTCCATTATTATATACTCGATGGTTCAGTCCGTATTCACGAGGTAACCGGTATTTTTGGATATGTTCTACCATGTTCTATCATTTCATTAAACACCCAGTATTTTTACTGACAGTTCCAAGGCTGTAATTCGCTGTATGGATATTATTTCTGTTTGTGTTTTGAATGTATTTTACATTTCCCTTTCCCCCTTTGCAACTATGTCAGTTTATATAGTGTTCAGGTTATTTCCTGCCCAGTTTCGGCCTATTGCTGCCAGCTGTCTTAACTTGTCCTGTGATCTTTTTCATCCATTGACCCCCCCCCCCCCCCCTCATTCACTGTCCACTTTGATTCTCCTAGTTATTCCTTAAAGTCTGTCAGGCCATTCCTTGTGCCTCTGTTCCTTAACGTATGTACCCTTTAACCTCCTCGGGGGCCTTATGTTTTATGGGTTGTTGTTTTCAATTTTCATTTATTTTTGTTAACCTCACTGAAACAACTTTTACGAATGAAAACAAAAAATTACATAGTTGTTATGCAATAATGACAATGTGCGCCACCAGCGACCTATTTTACAGAATACATGTATATCGAAACTTACGTAATCTATCTTCAGCATGACGGATCAGCATGACTGTCTATTGTTTACAGCGTCACTTAAAACGTCTCCCGTGGCAGAGTGGTTATGGCATCTGCCTTGGGAGCAGGAGGTTCATATCCCGGTGTAAATTACACAAATATGCCAAACAAAATGATACAATTTTACTCAAATGTTTAAACTTTAATTGCCACGCATCAGCAACTTTCCAATAAAGTCTTACTTTTTGGAGAATACCGGACACCAGTCTAGTATTTCACTACTGTTAGCAGCAGCAGCAGCAGCAGCAATATTGCTTCTGGTTCCACTAGCAGTAATGCATCAGTATTGCCGCTGTTGTTGTAGTTACTGCTGCTTACTTCTAGCTCATTGTTAAACTGTTTCTGTTTATGATGTTTGTTTGATTAGTGTGCATTTATTGTTATCTCTCAAATGAAAATAATGTTACTCATTTTATGACCATTCATTGCTTGTGTTGTCTTTATTATACCATCGACGTTGTCTACATCGCCTGTGTGGTCTTTAGTATTCCATCGGCGTTGCCTTCATTGCTTGTGTTGTCTTTATTATACATTCGAAATTGTCTCCATAGTTTTTGTTGTCTGTATTACACCTTCGACGTTGTCGTCATCTCTTGTGATGTCTTTATTATGCCATCGAGTTTGTCTCCATCTCTAGTCTGGTCTTTATTATACCTTCAACGTTGTCGTCATCGCTTGTGTTGTCTTTATCGGACATCGAGATTCCCATAGTGAGCACATACATTTATTGTAATTGGCTTTATTGTAAACATGTCAAGCTTAATGATTAATCACATTTGAGATAATTCAAACTGACTATAATATGAACATAAAACATCTCCATTTGTATTGAGCCCTTATTGAAACAATCGTTTTTTTTCTCTAAAAAACAATAAAATAGAACTTTATAATAGAAGTAATTTTCAATAAGTGTCGTTAAATAGCAAATGATCTCATAAAACAATGCAGAACGCCCCATGTACATATTTAATGAAGAACTATTAGGCCCAAGTAGAACACAAGATATAATCTACAATGTTGCGTAGTTTAATTGAATATTGACGTATTACTTTTTATACAAAGCTCAGCAAAGCGAAAGGTGAAATAAATGGTTAATATATTGTTACAAAAAGCTTTCTCGCTAGCATATTATTATTATTATTAATGTTGCTAACCACTATGTATTGAACGTGTAGTTTGTGAGCTTATTGGTTAATTGTTCATTACACGATATGAACCACTCAGGTCTTACTTAAAACATGGAATTCTATTATGGATAGCAACACCATTTAAACACACAACAATACTACTATACTCATCCAAAGTTCTAACGCATCATATTTAAATTTGATATAATTTTCTTAATTCTGTACTAAATGTTATGATCAAAAAGCATTATTATTTTAAAAACCTTTCGCATTTTTTTTGTTCGATGTTAAGTGCAGTCATGCGGAACGAATGACCGAATTTCGGTACTTTGGACTTGCTGCTTTTACTTTGCTTTCTTTCACACGATTTCTTTTTCTACGTGTTTTTTTGTATTACAGTCGTTAAATCAATGCTTTGAGTGAAAGATAAATGGCCCAAAAGTAATATGAGAGAGCTATTTGTCCACTAAAATGATGAACAATAGTAAGCCCTTTCATAAATGTGGCTAACATTGCATTTTCTGTAGGACTAGAAATAAAGCATTTTGTACTCCTACAGATAATTAATTGAATCTAACAACGGCGTTATTGATGTGAACTTGTTACTCGAGATTTTTACGAGGATCCAAGTAAAAAATGTAAATATTAAAAGACCGGAAGTGGAACCGGAAGTTTCCGCGCTCTTCGTCTCGACATCAGTTAGGGGGACTCATGTAATGCTGCACATAGGCAGAACAACATAACTGCCACCAGTTAACTACTTAATTAACTAGATAATCATGTGGTTATCACGTTAAAGAAATTAGATAACTACTTAATTAACTAGATCATTATATGGTTAACTAGATAAGTATCGTGATAAATTTTCATACCAGATAAATATCTTAACACGAAAAAATGTCTGATAGTGCCCACAACTGCCAAGTTAACTGGTGGCAGAAATATGCCACCATAGGACCTTATTCAAGCACTTCTTTTTTGTTATCTGTGTGATTTCACCGTGTTGTTTTCTGCTACAATGGCCATCAATTTCCAACCCCTTATTCGTCTTTTCGAAACCCAAAGTGATGCGGTAGAACTTCGGGTGAGTTGTATAACACACATTCAGTCAAGACATTCAATCAAAGGAAATACTACAAATATATGTATGACCTATACAGTAAACCCACACATAAAAACCACCTAAATAACCAATAATAAGACTGACCACCTCAAAATTAAGTACACAATTGTCAAGTCCATTTTCACCGTTCTGCTCTTTTCTCAACCTCGATATATAGAAGACCACTTTTCTAGGGACCCAAGGGTGGTCTGATTATTAAGGGTTTACTATATATATGCAAGTAATAACATTTTGAAAAGACATACAAGAATGAGGGTTATTTTGTCAATAGATGGTCTTTAAGTCTTTTTTTACAAATTAACAGACGAAGCTGATCTGATATTGGGAATTTTATTCCAATTGTTCAACTGTAGAATAATAATATCTTTATTTCATAAGCTACGGGTGTAACTGTTTTACAATGTGGTATTCAAACAACAGCAATGTAGTAATAGTAATATTGATTTTTATTTAATGTAAGTAATCAACATTAAAAATTATCTGCACATCTACACAGTCATGTTCATACATACAACATAATTATAATGATAAATTCGAGATACGAACGTTACGATGATCAGAAAATAAAACAACCACAGACACCTCGCATAAGACACATGTATGCAAGAATGAAACATTATTGATTCAGCATTAAATATTTCCTGGGATCTCTTCTATTTATATCATATGTTTTCATGTATATTAATTAGTATTCTTAGTTGCCTGACAACGCGCAAGTCGTTTTTCACTGATATTAAGCTTGGGATTTTAATTGCGATGAACTTAGTAAAAATGTCTTGAAAATGATAAAACAGCGATTTTAAATTATATTCACTTCACCTAGAGCGTTTTCTTACCGTGTGATTTTCCACCAGCACCCTAAACGGTGCAACAGTACTATATATGAATCAATTGAAGAAAGCATATATGAGCGCTGCTAAAGGATTTACAACCTCTTCTGTAAGTGACGTCATTACAAGAAAACGCAACATGTGATGTCACTATTTGCAAGCAGGAAGCAATATTTACTCCATATGGTCACTTCGTTTTCATATTGCCATATGGGGCAAATATTGCTTACTGTCTGTACATGGTGACGTCAAACATTTTGAACAGAAACTGTTGCATTTTGTAATTTAGTTTACAAAACCCATGCATAAATTATAGCTAAATTCAGTATCCATCAGAGACTACTGACAAACAGAAGACGTAATAAAAGAGTGCGTGGTGTTATATAGAGGATCTAACATGAGTGTTTATGGTTTATTGAATTAATTAACGAGCCGGTCAAAATGATATAATGCGAGGTTTTACAAAATATCTTTTTGACCGGCGAGTTTAGTAAGTTCAATAAAATATGAACACGATGAATGCTAGATTCTATTTATCACACAACTTGCAAACGGATTTTAAACAAACAAAATCTTACAGACTCCTTTCTCTAGCAGCTCCAGCATTGACTCGTCTTTAGTGATTCGGTCGAAAAAAATAGTATCAAATCAAACCAGATTTAATGTCAGTCTATGTTGAAACTGAACACAACACAAATAATTTACAAAACTTTTAAGGGAAAAAATGAAGAAATTCAAAATTTAGTGCATATGCGCTGCTGTGACAACATGAGGCCGTGACAACATTAAGTCAATTCTAAAGTCAAATCATCGGAGGTCCCTTCCCAAATGAAAAATATGTTTTTTTACCACTGGAAACTTCATATTTTACCTAGAAAAACCCACATTTAACCCGGTGCCATTATCGCTGTGTTTAACTATGATTAAACCCAGTTTAAAAACGGGTTTTGCTCACTTATTTGGGAAGGAGTATCTATGTTGACACAATTGGATATATGCCACTCTGAGACGCTATCGCTCTCAATCATTCGTACTCGTTTTCTCGGAGGATGGATTGCATAAGTATGTGGGCAATTCTGAAAGATTCACATAAATAATTTCACCTTGGATGATGGTCAGGACCAAATAGTTGATACATCCAGACAGGCTGACATGTGCACACGGATCGAATTTGAACCACGTGTTCGTCTCGCATTAGAAGCTGTCTGGCTTCAAGACGATTGCAAAATGCTACATAGTTGTCGTAATCCCATACATGAATGTTGGCCATGTTTATTTGGGTTTCTGACGGCACGAATTAATATGTGATGCGACTCTAATTTACAATATTAACCCATTAGTGGATTACGAGAAATAATGCATATATTATGATAACTCCCGCGCAGTATGTTATGTGATAAATCAGTTTTAATCTGACGGTTCTCTCTGATTCTACACGTTTTAAGCCGTACATATTTCTTCTGACACCTTTCAGCTGCTTCATTAACACCTAGATTTGATTACATTGCTTCAATTTTTGTCTTAAGCCCGGTATTCAACAAATTCATCATCTGTTGAAGCATCTAAGGCGGTGTCACTATGCCAACAATGTGGAATATATCACTGTCGAAATGTTTGAAGGCCGCCATGTGGTTGTTGATATACACTTCTTTCACCGGCAAATTCAGCGATTTTTCTCGATTTAATCACATTTATACAAGGAATAATAGCAAACTCAATATACACATCATGGGTTTTTGAAATAACACAGAATCTGCACAACAATAGCCACAGTTTTACGCATCATCTCTGAATAACCATACTACAGTGACATTTCTGATAGCATTTGAAGTTTTGTGCAAGCAATATAAACGCCTGAAATGTTTTGAAATAATTCCCTAAGGAATTTGTAAACTTCCAAACATTCTGACTGATCAGTACCGACATTGAGAATGCTCAGTAACCTTGCCAGCTAAAGTTCATAATCAGTTGCATACATTCATGTTCAGTTTAAATCTAGACAGTGTCTTCAAACGTGTTGATTAAATAATAGAAAACGTAAAATTATACATTCGGATTAACATTCGGATTCTACGCGATGGATTTAACTGTAAAATATGATTGATTGCACGGAGTCACAAGAACAATGAGAGACGCATTGTTGGCGAAATCTATAAATAATAGGTTCATTAAAAAAGGTCAGGATCAGGATAATTTGTTCGTGTGTGTGAGCTCCATCCCCACACCAAAGTCATTATGTTAACACTTATCATTGTACATACATTTATCAATTTTATTTGCTCACATGTTATTGCAAAATATAAAGTTGCAATCTGTGTTTAAAAAATAAAATATATATTCATTTCTAGGCGCACCAGGCAGTTCTAGAAAAAAACCGCTTTATGGACTCTCCACAATTAAGCCAACAAGCGGAAAATTCTGACAATATATACAAACAGAGAAATGTTACAGTGATATGGGCTCTCCAGTATGTCGGTACTACGGAAAATGCTCAAAGTAATATCGTAATTAACCATACAAATGGGTTTCTAATTAATTGCCACTATAAGATCAGATCGAGAACACAAACATGTTACAGAAGAATATTACATATATTAGAAATCAGTTAATTGAAAACTAAGTGTTATATATTCAAAATTTTAATTATTTCAGTCATTGAACCGAGAGCAATATTTAACAGTTTTATACTGACGTCACTTAATTAGCACTACTAGATATGTTTTTATCAATTTGGGAAATCAGTCAATATGTTCCCAATTGCATTAACATTTAATGATACGCAAAGTAGTTTATTTCCTGAGCCAATTAGTTCATCTCGTTAAAAATATTTTCTCATAAAGTTTAATCTGCATAAACTACAAGCATTATTACGTCTGCTTGAAGAGTCCAATTGCTTTAGAACCTAACGTGATCGAATAGACTTCTTGTCCGTGCTATCATACTCGTACATACACGCTTTATGACCAGATATCGAGCCCCATAGCTAGATGAAATAACCACAAGCGTTTCTGTCCGATATTAGTTTGCGTTTGTTATGACTTACAAATTACTAAGAGAGCCGTTCTCTGTAAGGACGTATTGTTTCAAACTAAAGGGTGGTCAGTCAAATAGTATTACCAACATAAGCTGGTGCACCTGTGTATTCTATAAACTACACTACCAGAAGATTTCAATATTTCTAGAATTATTCTTCTGGAGGTCAACGTTATGCCAACGTGTCTCTCGTGTTTCATAGCGTGTTTGTTAATTACATGACGCATGGGCAAACATCAATTCCAAATCCAATCCAAATCCAAAATATTTTATTACATAAAACATTTTACAATGCTTATAGTAATGCATATATATAATACATGATTATGTGAGAAAAACATGGAGATAATTAATAACTGTTTTTCGTAGAGGTCATTTGATTACAGTTGCACCAATAATTAACATGTTTCAAAAATCTATTAAACTGAATTAAACCACAGTAGATGTATATATGTTGTTGTTTTTTTGTTTTTTTGTTGTTTTTTAGAACTTTTATATTTTAACTCTGATCTTATCCGCAAAGTAAATATATTTTGCCAGATTGTTAATTTTTACTTTCGATGTACAATTTAGAAGTGACGCCATTTTGTTCAAATTCGGCCAGTGGCAAAAGTATTGTTTCAAGTATTTTCTTCTCAGTTCATTATATTTGGGACACACCAGAAGAAAATGGAATTCTGATTCCACCTGATTCATATTACACGACCTACAGATTCTCTGATCCCGAGGTATATTTATAAATCGCCCGGTTTCGATAAATAAGTGATGCGACGACACGCGAAATCTTGTTAACGCCAGTAAATATCTTTTGTCCTGTATATATTCTAGGTATTTTTCGCGCTCAAATTTATGTTTAAAGATAGAGTACGATTGCAAACGAGGAGTGTTATTAATGTCTGAGTACCATGTCTGATAGTACTTATCAAATATACGTTGTTTTATTAATGCCAGAGTATATGAATCTAAAGTTTGTTCTCTCCATACATACATAAAGCCGTGCTCTTCTAATATATTTTTAACATGCGACGCCCAATTTTTTTTATAGTATGTCACGTTATTATCAGCGTCATGTTTTAACAAGGAATATAATTTAAATGGCAGTGATGATTCGTCCTTCTGCAACAATTTCCCCCAATATTTTAGGATTATGATTTTACGAAAAATATACAATGGTATTCTGCCTAGTTCTCCGTAAAGAGTCGATAAATTAGTCGATTTTTTAACTCCGAGTATCCGCCGCATAAATTTGGTATGAATCATTTCAACATCCGGCGCACTATGTATTCCCCAGATGTCTGAGCAGAAATTTAATACTGAACCCACTAGTATATCAAACAGTTGAATTTTTCTTGACAGCGGTAGCTCAATTTGCTGGAATACAGAGAATAGGTTATGTAGTGAAAATGAAGCATGTTGGGCAATATTTCTTTGCGTGCGCAGCCAATTACCATTTTTGTATAATGTGATACCTAAGTATTTAAAAGAATTTACGTTTTCTAACTTTGTATCATAAATAAACAGATTAACTGATGTGGGTCGACCATTTTCGAATACCATAACTTTTGTCTTGTTTACGTTAATTTTTAACCCCCAAGTTTGACAATAAATTTCTACATCTTTAAGCATAGACTGTAGTGACTCGGGTGACCGTGCGAAAAGGACCATATCGTCCGCATATAATATCAGAAATAATTTTAAATCGTTTATAGATATAATATCTTCAAGGTCAGAGTTAATGTTTTGAATAATATCGTTTACGAAGAACATGAATAGTAGCGGAGAACTCGGGTCTCCTTGTTTCAACCCAATTTCTGAATCGAAAAAGTTAGAAAGCTTAGATTTGTATTTTACACAGGATCGAACCGTACTGTACATAGCGCGTAGTGCTTTGACAAAAATACCACTAACATTTTCTCTTAATAATTTATTCCATAAATGATGCCTATCAATGGTGTCAAAGCACTGTTGGTAATCAATAAATGCGCAATAAACTTTTCGTTTCTCGTTAAGTACTTTTGATATTATAGAAGATAAGAAGATTTCAATATTTCTAGAATTATTCTTCTGGAGGTCAACGTTATGCCAACGTGTCTCTCGTGTTTCATAGCGTGTTTGTTAATTACATGACGCATGGGCAAACATCAATTCGCACCACTCGCTAATAACTAGACAAACAATGTTTCACATTTAAAATATGGAAACTACTTTGGAAGTTTGATTTATTGGCAAACCACTTTCACATTACAAAGGATTTCATTCTTTATTTATGAATAAAAGTAGGAACACACTCTATCATCTGAATAGCTTTGCTAAAAACCTTTCAATATGAGCCAGAAACAATTGAACGCATACTCAGAAAAAATCAAGAAAAATCTGGATGAAAAAAATGTACATGTATCTTCACTTTGTCCCATTCAACAAAACGAGTTTATATTACTTGTAGTTGGTGTTTCAACTTTATGTACTGCCTGTAAGCCGAAACACATCAATTAAAGGCGACATCTGTAATATTCCGGTAACCTTCAGTTCGGGGATTACTCTGATATCACACGAACATAACCAATATACATCCGAGAATTGGAATACATAGTTTAGCGCTGATTTGTTTCGATATGTCAGGAATGACATGATAATCAACAATCTTATGTCCATCACTCACGTACAAGCTGTCAGGATTGCCTGCTGTTTATCTTGAAGCACTGTCAATGGAAGGTGGTGATGAGAACAAAACACTAAACAAACGTACACATGTGCTGAATTCTTGCCGATTATCTTGTCTGATGCTTGTACAAGAAAATAAACTTAAGTTGAATTGTTGATGATTAAGTGTGATACTATCCTCGTTTGCCATTTTCCGATAACACACAATGCACGGTCATGCTAGATAAAACCTTATGGTACTATCTTGTCTATTAGTTGTGTCTGTTTGTATATATCTACACTGAACAAATTTTCTAAACATCCATGTTATAAAGTACAAATTTAAGAAAAGTTTGTACATGCCGACTTGAAATTTGGCATTCTAATATTATACATAGTTCTCTATTGACTACACAAAAAAATACCTCTTTATCGTCATGGTTGACCACGCGTGACGGTGAGTACGATTTTCAACTTTCGACACGAGGAACACGTGTACTGTGTAGTAAGCGGTAAATTGCATTGCAATGCAATCCAGGTTGTATGTCCAACATAAAAAACAACAGAAAAAGATGCCGACGAAGACCACTGTTGAACGCGCCAGGGCCGTCGGTATGATTGATGCTGTTACTCCGATTCGACAGGTATAAGTAACTTTATAAATTAATTAATCAACTCGAATAGAATTTGGAAAATAATTATGAAAATATATGTTTGTATTATTGACTACTTTTTATAAATATTTAGTGTATACATAGAAGGATAAAAGCTATAGTCGTCGTACTAATGCGTACCGTGTTCAATGCAATACTTTTTGATTTATATTATATGTAATTTTATTGTGTTGATTAAGGCAATTGACACTTATATTATGCAAATGTCCACGGAAGTGAATCTAGTATTCAGATCATGATAAATTTACACAGCAATATTACGTATAACTTATTAATCAAAACACAAAGTCATTTTGTTAGATTGTCTATATTGCCATGCTGTTAGAAGCGTTGTGTGATATGTAGAGTTTGAGTAAAGTGGACATATCATCACAAAATGATATTCATCTTACAACTTTACATACACTTTTAAGTCCCTGGGTACACTAGTATATCTCTATCGCACAATCATTAACGTATGACAACCACTTCTCATTGGTACCCGGTTTGATCTATTTTAGCTACATCAATATCAAGAATGTAAGTTTCCGCATGAAAATCAGTTTTAAAATACACATAGATGTACAATTTACAACTATCATGGCCATAACTTTTCAACTGACCATGGTTGTTTTTACAGATCAATAAGTGATTGCATGCAAAACGGGATTATTAACACATTAATTGTCTCAAATGAACACAAAACCATTAACATTTGTGCATATAGTGTAAGTAGGACGGATGGCCATCACACGATCATAAATCATCACCATGTCTAGCTCAGGAACGCTAAATATAATATATTATATGGAATGATATGATAAACTAAGGAAAACATTTTGGATATTTTTGTATTGAAATCCGCCTCTCACCTATCAGTATGATGGCATTTTAGGAACACATCTGCGACAACGTATTTGACTCACAGCATTGCACATTAATGTAATGTACGAACGTATCAAACGGTTTAGTGAGGGAAGATACGACCTCGTTTTACTGTAGCACAATGTATGCTTGGTGGTCGACCCCTTCAAAGTTGGCCATCACGTGCTTGTGTGACGGAAGGACGGGTTAAATATTATGTGATAGCAACCCCTTCAAAAACAAGAGCCTAGACGGAAGTAATGCGTCAGATGTTTGCATTTCGCCCTACTGTTACATGTCCTTAATGGCTTCTCTTCAGTTGCTCTGACTTTTGATAATTCATTGGTACATATTTGACTGTCTTCGCGTGCCAATTGCTATATATATCAACATTGTTCATGCACTATCCTGTGTTCACCGTCTCTTATTTTGGGGACTTCTCCATCGGGATTTCTCATTGAAATTGTTCGTTTTTACGATTGAATTTAGGATAGGTGAGTGGTTGGGCGACCCTGAAACAATTAGTGTTTTTGCCCCTGACTGTTCTAAGCCGGTACCAATTCTACGTCATTTATGCTTATGTTAAGTGTCCCCTATGCCTTTGTATGAACATATCGTCTCCTAGCGCTTTTTGGGGTGGTTGTGTAATTTGTAGTTGCCATGTCCAGCTCGACTTCTTCATTCATTTTCGTGCATTTATTGAACACAGTGTGCCAATTAATGATTAATTTGTTTAATTGGTGTTTGATGTTTTACCGTCATGTTAAATAACAAAATCAGTTCATATAAATCAGTATAATTTGCACAGAATCAGGATCACAAAATAGTGGTAACGCGAACGTGTTGTCTCCCTATGACGTATACTTATGTTTAAAAATTCACTACGAGCGCTTATGGATTTGAGTTTATCTATCCTCGCCACCGGGATATCCCATATGGGCGAGTGCTTTTTGGAACGGCTGCTTTAAACATTAGTGGGATGAATGTTCGGCCTTTGAAATAAAAAATCTTGAAGTATTTAAACGCATGAATAATAACAGTTACTATACTCTTTTAAATGGATCCTAGAGTTAATTGTGTGATTGATCGAACAACAACTATGTAATGACGCATACATGTTATGGTTGAACATTATTTTTTTATGTTTACTTTGATATACTGTTCGTCTTGCTGGACAGTGATTTCTATAACTCTGCAACCACACTATCTTACATGTGGATACTAAGGCATATGTAGATACCTGACAACAATGGATATTTAATATGCTAAAGAAGTACCATTCAAAGGTATGATTCAAGTTGTTTTAGGGATGTTCAATACAATTAAATGTACTTTCTTAGTGAGCAGTATTTGGTTATTGATAGATTTTTACAAGGATTGTGAATTCAACAAGGATTACTTTTTACCTCATTTTAGATGTACTCGTATATATCAAAACCATATTAGGGTACATTGATAGATCGATTGGATATTTAATGATAAAGTATATATGATCCAATCTGTCGTATAACAAATGACGTTTATACTATATAAACTTCCTAACAATTATTGATAATATGAGTCAATTTCAACTGTTAAGTTTAATTAAACATCAACCAGTAACATTTTTCATGATTTCAGTGTTAGGCCGGAACGGGACTCAAGACAACTGCCCACATACCCACTGACCACTGAAAAAGTGTGTTACGGAAATTGCATTTATAAATAGATCTTATGTAGAGCAAATATCCTTTATAAATATGATTTACTTGAACAAATATTTTCATTTGTCGGTATGCAAAATATTCTCCTTGCTGATACGGGATTACCGCCACGATAGTATAGACACTCTATAGGCACTTAAGCGGCGAATCAGGTGATCTCATCTGGTCCATATGGAATAAATTCCGTAAAAACTTTCATTAATTAATCCTACAGTCGTAAATTTTGCGTATTTTCTGTCAGTTTGCAAGCAGCATGTTTAAAGAACCAGCCACGTCAAGTCTTGTTTGTGTTTATCAAAGTCATGCAGCTATATATAAAATAACTGATCAAACGTAAATAATGTTGTTTAAGCGCTTCAAGCTTGAACGGTTTACAAGGGGAATAAGTATTGTACGTTGCAAGACGACGGTCCGGGTTTTAACCAACCCCTTCCTTTCCGACATTTTTTCTCAAGCATGTACGTTGGCACGTCACAGAAACAATCTACAAAGTTACTGTTTGTGGAGTTGGCAGGATATTTTTGTTCCTAAAGAATTTACGGCAAAGTGTGCACATTACGTTGATCCCCGAGAACTACTTTATATTAATGCGCGCGGCTGTTATTGGGTTAAGCGTAAGATCCAACACGACTGCCGGAATTACGGTATGGTAATTCTGGGAATTTGATAAACAACTGTTGGACTCAATAATTTTTAAAGTATTGATAGGAGCAAAGGTTTGGTCAATAATAGCAAGTATGTACATGTATGTGAGATCAAACTGCCGGAGATTGGAATTTACTTTGTGCTGATCGGAAACCAACCTCACCATTATGTAAACTAATTCTCTCGAGAAATTCTGTATCTTAGGATTTATCTTAGATACAATCAAAGCACGCTTCACAGCTGGAAAAAAACGCGCGCCATTTTCTATTCATCCTTTTATTCCCGTTCTATTAATTGTCCTGCAATTCTACCCTCATCTTAACCACATAAAATGCTAGTATTAAGCCTTAGTCCTAAATATTCACCGTATACCACATTGTCCGACATATTAACAAGCCTGAAATATCAGTAGTCAGCTACCACGAGTTACTTTGATATTTAAATGGAGCTGCCAATTGTTATTGACATTGATGTATCTGACCATAGTTTCCATATTCTAATTACATTGTTAACGACATTCAGACACGATTTTACATTATCACCTTTAAATGTGAATATTACAAAACAAATATCACTAAAACCATTAACGTTCAAATTCAATCAAAACATGTGGAGTCTTTCACTGTATGATGTTAAAACATGGCGTTCTAAAGGAATTGATGACTGTATATATTACTTTAATGCCTTGGAAACTGTGTTGTATTAACTTCAATGGACGGTCAATTCATATAACATTTAACATAACGTAATCGAGACACTTATTGACAAACTTCACTGATGAACATTTGCGGATCTATCTGGATTTGTACAGAATATCAACGTTGGTACATTTGATACATTATTTTTGTTCCAAATTTGTTTGAATTATCCTAAGATTTAATATATTGTAAAGCATTTAATGCATATTTAATCATTTAATGTAAATTTGAGTATTTTTAAATCAAAGTTTAAAATATTTACAAAGCGCTAAAATTGATATATTGGTTACATGTCACGAAATTTGATTTTGCTGTTAATTGCATTCTCTGTCTCTCCCGAGAACGCATGTAAAATACCAATATCATGTTCTGACTATTTAAAAAAACAACAAGCAAACCATGCTTTATATTTCGATATAGTTGAATTTTATAAATTCACAAATAAAAACTACATGCTTGCTAGCCATTTTTCACGCTGTGCATTATTGTAATAATGATTATTGTTGCTTTGTAAAAAAAACTCTTTTCAGTGTTCAATATGCAAATAAAATATCCATATATCTATGTTGGGAGTACCATAAAGTAGCATAACTATCAGTTTTACCCAGGACATATGTTTATTTAAATCATTTTAGAAACCTTTTTATTGGAATAAGACATCCAAGTTATGAGACCCGCATCGGAATTACTTAAAATACATAACAGCATCTTAATTTAGTAAACCATGTTAGTAGCACCATTTAATATTTGATTGCAGATTTGGAAATTTTGTAAATACGAAAGAAGATGATGTTTTATTTGTTTGTGACACTGAATTGCGCATGGTCTCTGGTATATGTAAATGGCTACACGATGAGTGACGTGAAACAGTTACTAAATGACACTTTAGATAATTACAACAAAGATATTCGACCCTTGAAAAATCAGTCAGAACCGTTAATTTTAAAAATCGACACGGAACTTGCTGCGATTATTGAATTTGATGAAGTGAATCAAAAACTTACGTATACATCGGTGATAAAAATGCAATGGTACGACGAGTCGATGGTGTGGAATCCTGAAAGTTACGGTGGACTTGATAATTTTAATATCAACAGCAGGCATTTCTGGACACCATCTCTCATGCTCGCTAATACATATGAGAATATGAAAACGATAGGGGAATCCTTTTTCGATGCAAGAATCAGATATGATGGCCAGATAAATATGGCTCCCGGTGAAGTATTTTCTGCTACATGTGATCCAGATGTTACATACTTCCCATGGGACCGCCATGCGTGTGTATTGCTTTTTGTTCACCTAGGAAATGAGCTTTTACTTGTGAATGTCTCAAACAAAGTGGGCACACACTTTTATGCTGAAAACCGCAGTTGGAAACTTGAAGATACCATCGTACAGATATTAGACGGCGATATTAATGGTGGAAGTTACTATGAAGTGACACTTTATTTACGTAGAAAGCCCTTGTTTGTTATCGTGAACCTGATATTACCAGTCATTTTAATGTCCTTTTTAAACATATTAGCATTTCTGATACCAACGGAGACTGGTGAAAGATTGTCGTACAGTATCACGATTTTGTTAGCGATATCAGTATTCTTTACAATTGTTGGAGATGACCTTCCCAAAATATCAAGTCCTATGGCAATATTTAGTTATTATCTGCTGGGTGTTTTATTAATGAGTTGCTGTGTAATTTTTGCCACGCTTTTCAGCTTGAATATATATTATAAAGACGAGGAAAACGCAATCAACGGTTTCTGGAAAACTATGGTTGAAAAGTTTATTCGAAAAAGAAAAACATCTAGAGTAGTGCCAGGAATATTTATTAAACAATCGGAACCAAACGGTACTGATGACTCAAACAAAAGTATGACCCAAAGTAAACCGGAGAGCATCGAAACACCAGTTGAATTATGTAGAGATGGGGTACCTGACAAGGTAACATGGAAAGAATGCAGTGGAGTTTTAGACACAGTTTGCTTTATCCTGTTTTCCCTTTTCCAAGCGTTAGCAACGACCATATTCTTCACCGCCTTGTATGCGGCAGCGAATTGAATGCGCTACTAAATGTCTCGACGATAGCAGATAATGGTATGAGCGAGTGGAATTTATGTAACAAGATCTAGTATACATAATTTTGAAAGACAATATCAAAACAAGCAATTAATGAACAGAAATACATGTATTTTACTTGGTTGATATCGAAGCATGTTTTGCTAGACATATGTCTAAATTCAAAAGTGTAACCAGTGAATATAGTATGTGCATGTATTATGAGTCGGTGTATTTTAGACCGTAGTATTGAATGAACGTTTTATCATACAAATCACCAATCTCCTACGCAGTGATTAAATAAAACACATTGAAGTATGCTTCGGCATGATACATTATGGAATAGCGTATACATGATTATCTATTGTAAAAAAGCAACTGTTTAGTGTAGAGATGTTAGATAGAGTAAAAGTAGAAGAGTTATTAAATCACTTTCCGTCAAGACGAGCTTTATATCGACGTAAACATATAATTTAATATTTACGCCCCATGCCCAACACACGCAACAAGTATGCGCTATTACCACAATAAATGAAACGAGGATAAAATTGCACCTTTATAGTATATTAAATGACAATTTTACAAATAAACGATTCATTCGTTGGAATATTAAAAGCTTTTTATTTCAAGCAATAGTCGAACAGTCCTCTCACTCGTATACAAATTGAAACCAACCGTTTCTATAAACACTGGCAGTGCTTTGATTATTCTTTTGTTAAGGAAAAAAGCAATAAACTACGAAAGTCCCGTACATCGTTATTTCCCTCTTGGTAAATATTAAAAAGATAAAATCGTGAATTCGTGTAGTTGAAATCGCGACAGTACGTGTCAACAGGGTCATAAATGCCTGATATATGATATAAAATTAACAATAAATTTTAAGCGGGCGATCATTTTATTGATATATAGACTTAACTTTTCGTTCATCGTTAAGTGGTTGGCTATGCGTTTCTTTTATTTCACTCATTTCAATGCATGTGTAGTAAAATGACACGTGACACATTGTTGAAAACATTTCAAGAATGCCATAACAAGTGTTCTCTTAACGAAAACAAATCCAGAATGTTAGCTTGTTAGAAATTGTAAACATACGTCTAAAGACGTAACTTTTATAAGTGTAAATAATGTCAAACATTTTCGTAATGCCATTGTTGCAAACTTTATATATCTGAGAATCAGTTGCTAATTAGTTCACTCTCGATCTGACCGAGGCTGATAATTGTTTTTCTAATATTATTATTGAGATGCGCATTTGCGCCTTTTTTGTACTTCAGTATCGTCATTGTGTTTTATTTTATTACAGTTAGCGACTGTTTTACCTTGTAAATATTGTTGAATCGAATGTGATATTTATTGCACTATGATAAAAGTCTCTTATAATTCTATTTAGAATTGCGATGTACTTTTGTGTAGTTCTATTGTTTCAATCTATTGTTTTTATTATGTTGTACTGTGCATAGATGAGACTGACTTAAAGAATATATACATATACGTAAATGCATTTACATTTTAAATGTGAGAATATGAAGTGTCAACTAAGTGGTGTCATAACATTTACTCTGTGTATGATACTTAAATTAAAAGTAATCCTGCAAGTAGCCTCTACATAGGTAGTTTCCCGGAAATGGTCTTTGCTTTCAACGTTTCTATTGATCATGCTTCATATCGAAATATATGTATTTCTGTGTACATGTATGTACTGACTGTAGTTTCCCTGTGGTCTGCGTGGGGAGGCAGGCATAGTCTTATGTATATGGCTTTCCCTAGATAACTACGTTATCGCTCTTTAACTAGTGACATGTATTATCATGTCGAAGATATTTAGGTAAAAAATACGTTTTGCATTTTGACATGGCCATGCTGCAATATAAGGTTATATCGAATATACGTAATAACACGTCAAAAGTATACTTTTGTCAACTTCCTTTGTCGGCCACCGTGCTATTTCGGCACATGCGATTAGTTCCCTTACAAGTAAATCACCCCAGTGCGTCTTTGTCCTAAGTTCAAAAGTTATTTAGATACTTTGAACGAATATTGAAACGGAACTATTCATACTGGTCTGGTCAAAGTTAACGTTTAAATTGGGATGAAATGCTGCAAATATGAGGCTTACGCCCAACCATTATTCTTTTGTTTTGTCCCTTTTACATCTGTATTTGTTTACTAGTATCTATATATGCTTCATGTCTGTGTGCGGTAGCGTAGTGGTCTGCCTTTGAAAATTTCTAGAGATCTCTGTCATCATCAACATTTATTGATGAATTCGTATTCCTTTTCATTCTTTTTAAATAAACATTTTATAAGCTATAGCTAGATGATTTGATGGTGCGTTAAACCCACATGGAAGAAAGTATTTCGTTATTTTTAGACGGCTGATGTGCGTACGACATCAATTATCAGAAGTAAGGGCCTCTTGAACGTAATGTTGAACAAGGAGGGTCTCGTGCATTATCTTGCTTTTATTTTTTATGTCTATTGTGTGCCTTTTTAATCATTTTGACGTCGTTTTCACTTCGTTTGATTATTCATGATATATCTGCATCTGAGTCATTTGGATTTGAAATTCAGCAAAACCGTATATAGAAAATTACGCCACTTGAAACAAAGTACAATAACAGTCTGAAACATTTGATCATGCAACACGATGCAAGTTTGCAACTCAAACCAACAAGAAATTCTTCTCAAATGAACAACCATTATATTGAAATCAAAATCTATGCTAAGCACTCTGTGCGTTGTCTGCAATTGTACATGCCTTATTGTAGATGGTTTAAAGGAAGGTATTAGTTTGTAAGCTTTTGAACAATTCGGAGAATAAACCACCAAAAACATTTCAGTGCATACAGAGATTGATGTATGGTTGATAGACAAGTTGTACTGTATTGTGTATTTAACAAACATAAGAAGAAACGCCTTCGTGTCTGATATCTGGGCTGTGCTTCTGTACTTTCCAATCTGTTTGCAGAGATATTCGTCTAAGTGATGAAGGTCATCATTTCGGTAGCCATTTCTTGCAAGTCAGCTAAACATGAATGTAAACTATGTGCACAATTTTAAATTATGTAAATCGATTGTGTCTAATGGTGGACTTCACCTGTTCATCATTTCTGCATTAGAAATAATTGGACCAGTCTTAGTTAAGATATTACAATCTTTGTGCCCCAACACGTGGATGTGAATTTGGCACCGAGACTGATTAAGTTGAATACCACCTTTTATTTGCAAACGTCTCTTTAGTGGCGAACACTCATCTATAAATAAGTCATTCATGCTAAGTTTTCGAACTTTCAGATATTGTTATGAGTGTCTCCCAAGGTTCTTGCATATTTGACAGAAACACAATCTGGCAGACGTGGAGAACATTCACACAGAGACACTAATGGAGTTGTACTTAAAACTTAAGTGCTTATATTATTCATGATAATTATTCATGCATTCTTATAGCTCGAGACGAAAGTCTGAAAATGTGAAAAACATGCATTTATCTGACCCACTTCGGACATATATTATTGGAAGAAAGTGTGTGTAGAAAGTTAAAGTCAGCTGAAATGGGAAGAATGCTGTCCTGGTGTATTGTGTTCTTTATCAAGTCAAATGGAGTCAACATTGTGTCAAAATGATACAAACACAAAACAGGCTTTAAACGTCTAAAAGAATTGCCGATATGTAAGAGAAATTGCTGACTAATTGACGGAAATATGTATGGGCGTAGCTCCCTGAACGCGAAGTACGCAGTTGCGTAGGCATGATTATGAAAAACTAGAAAAAGTGCAATAACCGACAGTTGAGCATTTGTATGCAGTTTGGGATATAAATTTTTTGAATAAATAACGCTTTATAATTTACTATATTGCTTGTGAAAATGTTATTTGATTGATCCACGAACGTTCTAGAAAACACGTTTTTCCGAAATATTATGCCCTTAGACCCGCTAGATTGCTTTATTTTGAACAATTAAAATTCTACCAGCTTTGGCTACGCCCCTGATATGTATCTGTTTTTATGATTTATTTCAATTGGAATTTGAAACCGAGTTTATATAACATGAAATCCATTACCATATTGTAGTTGGAATCAGCTTTCACAATATTCAAGGCCGCACAAGATGTATTTCTAAAGCAAGCTTAACAAATCAATCTGATCAAATTGTATATAAAATGTCTATATAGTGGAATAGTATACACAATGTACTTGCAATATAAGAAGTCAACATTAGAGAACATGCATTATCATTCGTGCCATTACTTGTTACAGACTGATTTATTTCTTCTAATCTTAGTGTTTCCTGTAATGAAATTTGCTAGAAAGTACACGTCTGCTTTAAACATTAGTGGGGTGAATGTTCGGCCATTGCTTTAAAATAAAAAATCTTGAAGTTTTTAAACGCATGAATAATAACAGTTACTATACTCTTTAAAATGGATCCTAGAGTTAATTGTGTGATTGTTCGAACAATAACTATGTAATGACGCATACATGTTATGGTTGAACATTATTTTTTATGTTTACTTTGATTTCTATAACTCTGCAACCACAATATCTTACATGTGGATACTAAGGCATATGTAGATAGCTGACAACAATGGATATTTAATATGCTAAAGAAGTACGATTCAAAGGTATGATTCAAGTTGTTTTTAGGGATGTTCAATACAATTAAATGTACTTTCTTAGCGAGCAGTATTTGGTTATTGATAGATTTTTTACAAGGATTTTGAATTCAACAAGGATTACTTTTTACCTTATTTATGATGTACTCGTATATGTCAAAACCATATTAGGGTACATTGATAGATCGATAGGATATTTAATGATGAAGTATATATGATCCAATCTGTCGTATAACAAATGACCTTTATACTATATAAACTTCCTAACAATTATTGATATTATGAGTCAATTTCAACTGTTAAGTTTAATTAAACACCAACCAGTAACATTTTTTTATGATTTCAGTGTTAGGCCGGAACAGGACTCAAGACAACTGCCCACATACCCACTGACCACTGAAAAAGTGTGTTACGGAAATTGCATTTATAAATAGATCTTATGTAGAGCAAATATCCTTTATAAATATGATTTACTTGAACACATATTTTCATTGGTCGGTATGCAAAATATTCTCCTTGCTGATACGGTATTACCGCCACGATAGTATAGACACTCTATAGGCACTTAAGCGGCGAAGCAGGTGATCTCATCTGGTCCATATGGAATAAATTCCGTAAAAACTTTCATTAATTAATCCTACAGTCGTAAATTATGCGTATTTTCTGTCAGTTTGCAAGCAGCATGTTTAAAGAACCAGCCACGTCAAGTCTTGTTTGTGTTTATCAAAGTCATGCAGCTATATATAAAATAACTGATCAAACGTAAATAATGTTGTTTAAGCGCTTCAAGCTTGAACGGTTTACAGGGGGAATAAGTATTGTACGTTGCAAGACGACGGTCCGGGTTTCAACCAACCCCTTCCTTACCGACATTTTTTCTCAAGCATGTACGTTGGCACGTCACAGAAACAATCTACAAAGTTACTGTTTGTGGAGTTAGCAGGATATTTTTGTTCCTAAAGAATTTACGGCAAAGTGTGCACATTACGTTGATCCCCGAGAACTACTTTATATTAATGCGCGCGGCTGTTATTGGGTTAAGCGTAAGATCCAACACGACTGCCGGAAATACGGTATGGTAATTCTGGGAATTTGCTAAACAACTGTTAAACAAAATTGGACTCAATAATTTTTAAAGTATTGATAGGAGCAAAGGTTTGGTCAATAATAGCAAGTATGTACATGTGTGTGAGATCAAACTGCCGGAGATTGGAATTTACTTTGTGCTGATCGGAAACCAACCTCACCATTAAGTAAACTAATTCTCTCGAGAAATTCTGTATCTTAGGATTTATCTTAGATACAATCAAGGCACGCTTCACAGATGGAAAAAAGCGCGCCATTATCTATTCATCCTTTTATTCCCGTTCTATTAAATGTCTTGCAATTCTACCCTCATCTTAACCACATAAAATGCTAGTATTAAGCCTTAGTCCTAAATATTCACCGTATCCCACATTGTCCGACATATTAACAAACCTGAAATATCAGTAGTCAGCAACCACGAGTTACTTTGATATTTAAATGGAGCTGCCAATTGTTATTGACATTGATGTATCTGACAATAGTTTCCATATTTTAATTACATTGTTAACGACATTCAGACACGATTTTACATTACCACCTTTAAATGTGAATATTACAAAACAAATATCACTAAAACCATTAACGTTCAAATTCAATCAAAACTTGTGGAGTCTTTCACTGTATGATGTTAAAACATGGCGTTCTAAATGAATTGATGACTGTATATATTACTTTAATGCCTTGGAAACTGTGTTGTATTAACTTCAATGGTCGGTCAATTCACATAACATTTAACATAACGTAATCGAGACACTTATTGACAAACTTCACTGATGAACATTTGCGGATCTATCTGGATTTGTACAGAATATCAACGTTGGTACATTTGATACATTATTTTTGTTCCAAATTTGTTTGAATTATCCTAAGATTTAATATATTGTAAAGCATTTAATGCATATTTAATCATTTAATGTAAATTTGAGAATTTTTTAATCAAAGTTTAAAATATTTACAAAGCGCTAAAATTTATGTATTGGTTACATGTCACGAAATTTGATTTTGCTGTTAATTGCATTCTCTGTCTCTCCCGAGAACGCATGTAAAATACCAATATCATGTTCTGACTATTTAAAAAAAACAAGCAAAACATGCTTTATATTTCGATATAGTTGAATTTTATAAATTCACAAATCAAAACTACATGCTTGCTAGCCATTTTTCACGCTGTGCATTATTGTAATAATGATAATTGTTGCTTTGTAATAAAAACTCTTTTCAGTGTTCAATATGCAAATAAAATGTCCATATATCTATGTTGGGAGTACCATAAAGTAGCATAACTATCATTTTTACCCAGGACATATGTTTATTTAAATCATTTTAGAAACCTTTTTATTGGAATAAGACATCCAAGTTATGAGACCCGCATCGGAATTACTTAAAATACATAACAGCATCTTAATTTAGTAAACCATGTTAGTAGCACCATTTAATATTTGATTGCAGATTTGAAAGTTTTGTGAATACGAAAGAAGATGATGTTTTATTTGTTTGTGACACTGAATTGCGCATGGTCTCTGGTATATGTAAATGGCTACACGATGAGTGACGTGAAACAGTTACTAAATGACACTTTAGATGATTACAACAAAGATATTCGGCCCTTGAAAAATCAGTCAGAACCGTTAATTTTAAAAATCGCCACGGAACTTGCTGCGATTATTGAATTTAATGAAGTGAATCAAAAACTTACGTATACATCAGTGATAAAAATGCAATGGTACGACGAGTCGATAGTGTGGAATCCTGAAAGTTACGGAGGACTTGATAATTTTACTATCAACAGCAGGCATTTCTGGACACCATCTCTCATGCTCACTAATACATATGAGAATTTGAAAACGATAGGGGAATCCTTTTTCGATGTAAAAATCAGATATGATGGCCAGATAAATATGGCTGCTGCTGAAGTTATTTCTGCTACATGTGATCCGGATGTTACATATTTCCCATGGGACCGCCATGCGTGTGTATTACTTTTTGTTCACCTAGGAGAAGATAAAAATGAGGTTTTACTTGTGAATGTCTCAAACAAAGTGGCCACACACTATTATGCTGAAAACCGCAGTTGGAAACTTGAAGATACCATCGTACAGATATTAGACGGCGATATTAATGGTGGAACTTTATATGAAGTGACACTTTATTTACGTAGAAAGCCCTTGTTTGTTATCGTGAACCTGATATTACCAGTCGTTTTAATGTCATTTTTAAACATATTAGCATTTCTGATACCAACGGAGACTGGTGAAAGATTGTCGTACAGTATCACGATTTTGTTAGCGATATCAGTATTCTTTACAATTGTTGGAGATGACCTTCCCAAAATATCAAGTCCTATGGCAATATTTAGTTATTATCTGCTGGGTGTTTTATTAATGAGTTGCTGTGTAATTTTTGCCACGCTTTTCAGCTTGAATATATATCATAAAGACGAGGAAAATACAATCAACGGTTTCTGGAAAACCATGGTTATAAAGTTTAATCGAAAAAGAAAAACATCTAGTGTAGTGCCAAGAATATTTATTGAACAATCGGAACCAAACGGGACTGATGACTCAAACAAAAGTATGACCCAAAGTAAACAGGAGTGCACCGAAACACCAGTTGAATTATGTAGAGATGAGGTACCTGACAAGGTAACATGGAAAGAATGCAGTGGAGTTTTAGACACAGTTTGCTTTATCCTGTTTTCCGTTTTCCAAGCGTTAGCAACGACCATATTCTTCACCGCCTTGTATGCGGCAGCGAATTGAATGCGCTACTAAATGTCTCGACGATAGCAGATAATGGTATGAGCGAGTGGAATTGATGTAACAAGATCTAGTATACATAATTTTGAAAGACAATATCAAAACAAGCAACTAATGAACAGAAATACATGTATTTTACTTGGTTGATATCGAAGCATGTTTTGCTAGACATATGTCTAAATTCAAAAGTGACAAAAGTACACGGGATGTGTATAATGACATTCTCAATGTGTTAACTTTAATGTTACGATGCTACTAAACAGAACATAGCTTAGTGTTACCATGATATTTAAATCCGATAAATATAATTTCATAAATCAATCGTTTCATTTGCATATTAAGGCAACTTTTTGTTTTCATTCAATATAGTTTGTTAACACAAATGTATAGAAATTATATCTGCACATCAGATGGTCAGTAGTGGTCAGTCATCTGTGTACTTTAGCACCGCCCTCCTGTGTAACCAGTGAATATAGTATATGTGTGCATGTATTATGAGTCGGTGTATTTTAGACCGTAGTATTGAATGAACGTTTTATCATACAAATCACCAATCTCCTACGCAGTGATTAAATAAAACACATTGAAGTATGCTTCGGCATGGTACATTATGGAATAGCGTATAAATGATTATCTATTGTAAAAAAGCAACTGTTTAGTGTAGAGATGTTAGATAGAGTAAAATAGAAGAGTTATTAAATCACTTTCCGTCAAGACGAGCTTTATATCGACGTAAACATATAATTTAATATGTACGCCCCATGCCCAACACACGCAACAAGTATGCCCTATTACCACAATAAACGAAACGAGGATAAAATTGCACTTTTAGAGTATATTAAATGACAATTTTACAAATAAACGATTCATTCGTTGGAATATTAAAAGCTTTTTATTTCAAGCAATAGCCGAACAGTCCTCTCACTCGTATACAAATTGAAACCAACCGTTTCTATAACCACTGGCAGTGCTTTGATTATTCTTTTGTTAAGGAAAAAAGCAATAAACTACGAAAGTCCCGTACATCGTTATTTCCCTCTTGGTAAATATTAAAAAGATAAAATCGTGAATTCGTGTAGTTGAAATCGCGACCGTACGTGTCAACAGGGTCATAAATGCCTGATATATGATATAAAATTAACAATAAATTTTAAGCGGGCGATCATTTTATTGATATATTGACTTAACTTTTCGTTCATCGTTAAGTGGTTGGCTATGCGTTTCTTTTCTTTCACTCATTTCAATGCATGTGTAGTAAAATGACACGTGACACGTTGTTGAAAACATTCCAAGAATGCCATAACAAGTGTTCTCTTAACGAAAACAAATCCAGAATGTTAGCTTGTTAGAAATTGTAAACATACGGTCTAAAGACGTAACTTTTATAAGTGTAAATAATGTCAAACATTTTCGTAATGCCATTGTTGCAAACTTTATGTTCACTCTCGATCTGACCGAGGCTGATAATTGTTTTTCTAATATTATTATTGAGATGCGCATTTGCGCCTTTTTTGTACTTCAGTATCGTCATTGTGTTTTATTTTATTACAGTTAGCGACTGTTTTACCTTGTAAATATTGTTGAATCGAATGTGATATTTATTGCACTATGATAAAAGTCTCTTATAATTCTATTTAGAATTGCGATGTACTTTTGTGTAGTTCTATTGTTTCAATCTATTGTTTTTATTATGTTATACTGTGCATAGATGAGACTGACTTAAAGAATATATACATATACGTAAATGCATTTACATTTTAAATGTGAGAATATGAAGTGTCAACTAAGTGGTGTCATAACATTTACTCTGTGTATGATACTTAAATTAAAAGTAAACCTGCAAAGTAGCCTCTACATAGGTAGTTTCCCGGAAATGGTCTTTGCTTTCAACGTTTCTATTGATCATGCTTCGTATCGAAATATATGTATTTCTGTGTACATGTATGTACTGACTGTAGTTTTCCTGTGGTATGCGTGGGGAGGCGTAGTCTTATGTATATGGCTTTCCCTAGATAACTACGTTATCGCTCTTTAACTAGTGACATGTATTATCATGTCGAAGGTATTTAGGTAAAAAATACGTTTTGCATTTTGACATGGCCATGCTGCAATATAAGGTTATATCGAATATACGTAATAACACGTCAAAAGTATACTTTTGTCAACTTCCTTTGTCGGCCACCGTGCTATTTTCGGCACATGCGATTAGTTCCCTTACAAGTAAATCACCCCAGTGCGTCTTTGTCCTAAGTTCAAAAGTTATTTAGATACTTTGAAAGAATATTGAAACGGAACTATTCATACTGGTCTGGTCAAAGTTAACGTTTAAATTGGGATCAAATGCTGCAAATATGAGGCTTACGCCCAACCATTATTCTTTTGTTTTGTCCCTTTTACATCTGTATTTGTTTACTAGTATCTATATATGCTTCATGTCTGTGTGCGGTAGCGCAGTGGTCTCCCTTTGAAAATTTCTAGAGATCTCTGTCATCATCAACATTTAAATAGTATCGTGTCCCTTCGCTTTCTTATATCTCTTGATTTTATATTAGACATTGAAAAATTTGTAGTAATATTTTAGATACATAAGACGAAAGCAGGTGGTGAAATAAACAATGAATCCTACAGAATGAATTAACAGCTGTATTATAAGATGTGACCGTTATTCAACTCTAATATCCATGAACACGTGACATTCGTAAAGGCAGTAATAAATGTTCAGCTAAAGGAGATAAGCATTGTTAAGAGTATGATAGTGTGTGTGTGTGTAAAAATGAACAGTGGGCATGCAGTTTAAGCCCAACAAAAATGGTGAAATGGTGTTTATGTAAGGATTCCATTTTCCCAAGTTTCGTATCCAACCATTTGCAGCAAAAAACTGATTCATTTCATATTGTGATATTTTGGTTGCATAATTATTGTTCATATTGTTGTAATATTGTTTAAAACGAATATGAAATTGATGAATTCGTATTCCTTTTCATTCTTTTTAAATAAACATTTTATAAGCTATTGCTAAATGATTTGATGGTGCGTTAAACCCACATGGAAGAAAGTATTTCGTTATTTCTAGACGGCTGATCTGCGTACGACATCAATTATCAGAAGTAAGGGCCTCTTGCACGTAATGTTGAACAAGGAGGGTCTCATGCATTAATCTTGCTTTTATTTTTTATGTCTATTGTGCGCCTTTTTAATCATTTTGACGTCGTTTTCACTTCGTTTGATTATTCATGATATATCCGCATCTGAGTCATTTGGATTTGAAATTCAGCAAAACCGTATATAGAAAATAACGCCACTTGAAACAAAGTACAATAACAGTCTGAAACATTTGATCATGCAACACGATGCAAGTTTGCAACTCAAACCAACAAGAAATTCTTCTGAAATGAACAACCATTATATTTAAATCAAAATCTATGCTAAGCACTCCGTGCGTTGTCTGCAATTGTACATGCCTTATTGTAGATGGTTTAAAGGAAGGTATTAGTTTGTAAGCTTTTGAACAACGGAGAATAAACCACCAAAACCTTTCAGTGCATACAGAGATTGATGTATGGTTGATAGAAAAGTTGTACTGTATTGTGTTTTTAACAAACATAAGAAGAAACGCCTTCGTGTCTGATATATGGGCTGTGCTTCTGTACTTTCCAATCTGTTTGCAGAGATATTCGTCTAAGTGATGAAGGTCATTATTTCGGTAGCCATTTCTTGCAAGTCAGCTAAACATAAATGTAAACTATGTGCACAATTTTAAATCATGTAAATCGATTGTGTCTTATGGCGGATTTCACCTGTTCATCATTTCTGCATTAGAAATAATTGGACAAGTCTTAGTTAAGATATTACAATCTTTGTGCCCCAACACGTGGATGTGAATACTGATTAAGTTGAATACCACCTTGTATTTGCAAACGTCTCTTTCATTGCCAGAAATCCCAAGCAAATCGCTGGCTTATTGATGAAATTGTCTCCCTTGAAAATACGCTATCGGCGGTATCGATTTGTCAGTTCGCTCAATTTGTGACTATTGAAATATAGAGTAAACAGTTTTTTGAATTATCATAATGTTTTTGTTATTTAATTCACATAATTTATTCACATATAAGCACAAACTTCAATGTTTCCTTTTTAAAATGATATAAATTATTTTATGATTGATTATTATCTTCATGCTTCCCTGTTTGATTTAAAATTGTTATTATTGATCCTTATTGATCCTTATATCTTTAACTGAAAAACACACGAAAAACTGTAATTTCATAAAATATCCCATTTTTAGATACATATTTAAAGTATATATATTTAACGTACAATATTTATTCACATATGTGCAACAACTACAAAATATAAATATTTTAATGGTGATTTTAAAAATTAAATCAAATGTGATCTTCATGCTTCCCTGTTTGATTTAAATTAGCACTGTATTTGAAAAAAACTGAAAATACCATTTTTTTTTCAATTATTTTGAATACACAATACATCGTGGTGTACGCGTGATCGGTATCCAACAGTGCGTGTACAGAATGACATCTAACTTAAGTGATCAAGCCGGATGCAGCGATTATACAAGCTGTTACAATTAACAATTAGTGCTCTTTATAGGGAAAAATTGGGGGGAAATGTGACATTTTATAGAATAGCCTTGAAATAAAATATTGGAGTGGTTAATTATAAATTGACTTTTTAATCTGTAAAGGTGTAAACTTTAAAACAGTATAACACGATTACAATAAATATATTTTTTATAATGATATTGTTTAACTTGATATTTAAAAGTGAAAATATGATATTAATATTGTAATACAGATGTTACAGTTATTTAGACAAAGAACCTGCATAACTTTCACTTCAATAGTAAGACAACGTAGCTTGATGTTTTTTTGCAAAAATGACAAAATTTATCACTTATACTTTATTCAAACTACAGGCGTAAATGTTATACTTATTGTCCGGCGTACACAGTTGTACATAATATATCACAATTATTTCAATTAGATATTATCACCAATGCACATGTATATGATGACGGTATAAATAATTGCATTCCATGTTTTTAAATGTAACATACAAAATAAGTAGTTGTATTTTTTCAGTGTCATTATAATTTCTCTTGAAAAAAGACAAATGTAGCTTTGCGATGCTAGAAAGCTAAGTAAAAACCTTATCATGGTGCATGATTCAATTTTAAATTATTTGTTTCGAAAGAGGCTACAATATAAGTATCATAAATGTATAATACATTCTGATAAATTAGTACAGCCCGGGGCAATTTCATTATGCTGATTAAACACAGCGGGGTGGCTAATCAAGGCGCGAACGAATATCGACCCATTATTGATTTTTTTATCCGTGACGCATTCCCCGCGATCGATGTCTAAGGGAGACAATTCAATTCGTCTCGCACCTTGGAGAATCGGGGATAATCAAGGGAGACTATCAAGAAAAATTGTTAAATATTTCTGGCAATGAGTGGCGAACACTCATCTATATATAAGTCATTCATGCTAAGTTTTCGAACTTTCAGATATTGTTATGCGTGTCTCCCTAGGTTCATGCATATTTGACTGAAACACAATCTGGCAGACGTGGAAAATATTCACACAGAGACACTAATGGAGTTGTATTTAAAACTTAAGTGCTTATATTATTCATGATAATTATTCATGCATTCTTATAGCTCGAGACGAAAGTCTGAAAATGTGAAAAACATGCATTTATCTGACCCACTTCGGACATATATTATTGGAAGAAAGTGTGTGTAGAAAGTTAGTCAGCTGAAATGGGAAGAATGCTGTCCTGGTGTATTGTGTTCTTTATCAAGTCAAATGGAGTCAACATTGTGTCAAAATGATACAAACACAAAACAGGCTTTAAACGTCTAAAAGAATTGCCGATATGTAAGAGAAATTGCTGACTAATTGACGGAAATATGTATGCGCGTAGCTCCCTGAACGCGAAGTACGCAGTTGCGTAGGCATGATTATGAAAAACTAGAAAATGTGCAATAACCGACAGTTGAGCATTTGTATGCAGTTTGGGATATAAATTTTTTGAATAAATAACGCTTTATAATTTACTATATTGCTTGTGAAAATGTTAAGTCAACATTAGAGAACATGCATTATCATTCGTGCCATTACTTGTTACAGACTGATTTATTTCTTCTAATCTTAGTGTTTCCTGTAATGAAATTTGCTAGAAAGTACACGTCTGCTTTAAACATTAGTGGGGTGAATGTTCGGCCATTGCTTTAAAATAAAAAATCTTGAAGTATTTAAACGCATGAATAATAACAGTTACTATACTCTTTTAAATGGATCCTAGAGTTAAGTGTGTGATTGTTCGAACAATAACTATGTAATGACGCATACATGTTATGGTTGAACATTATTTTTTATGTTTACTTTGATTTCTATAACTCTGCAACCACACTATCTTACATGTGGATACTAAGGCATATGTAGATACCTGACAACAATGGATATATGGATATTTAATATGCTAAAGAAGTACGATTCAAAGGTATGATTCAAGTTGTTTTTAGGGATGTTCAATACAATTAAATGTACTTTCTTAGCGAGCAGTATTTGGTTATTGATAGATTTTTACAAGGATTGTGAATTCAACAAGGATTACTTTTTACCTTATTTTAGATGTACTCGTATATGTCAAAACCATATTAGGGTACATTGATAGATCGATAGGATATTTAATGATAAAGTATATATGATCCAATCTGTCGTATAACAAATGACCTTTATACTATATAAACTTCCTAACAATTATTGATATTATGAGTCAATTTCAACTGTTAAGTTTAATTAAACACCAACCAGTAACAGTTTTCATGATTTCAGTGTTAGGCCGGAACGGTACTCAAGACAACTGCCCACATACCCACTGACCACTGAAAAAGTGTGTTACGGAAATTGCATTTATAAATAGATCTTATGTAGAGCAAATATCCTTTATAAATATGATTTACTTGAACACATATTTTCATTGGTCGGTATGCAAAATATTCTCCTTGCTGATACGGTATTACCGCCACGATAGTATAGACACTCTATAGGCACTTAAGCGGCGAAGCAGGTGATCTCATCTGGTCCATATGGAATAAATTCCGTAAAAACTTTCATTAATTAATTCTACAGTCGTAAATTTTGCGTATTTTCTGTCAGTTTACAAGCAGCATGTTTAAAGACCCAGCCACGTCAAGCCTTGTTTTTGTTTATCAAAGGCATGCAGCTATATATAAAATAATTGATCAAACGTAAATAATGTTGTTTAAGCGCTTCAAGCTTGAACGGTTTACAAGGGGAATAAGTATTGTACGTTGCAAGACGACGGTCCGGGTTTTAACCAACCCCTTCCTTTCCGACACTTTTTCTCAAGCATGTACGTTGACACGTCACAGAAACAATCTACAAAGTTACTGTTTGTGGAGTTAGCAGGATATTTTTCTTCCTAAAGAATTTACGGCAAAGTGTGCACATTACGTTGATCCCCGAGAACTACTTTATATTAATGCGCGCGGCTGTTATTGGGTTAAGCGTAAGATCCAACACGACTGCCGGAATTACGGTATGGTAATTCTGGGAATATGCTAAACAACTATTAAAAAAAATTGGACTCAATAATTTTTAAAGTATTGATAGGAGCAAAGGTTTGGTCAATAATAGCAAGTATGTACATGTATGTGAGATCAAACTGCCGGAGATTGGAATTTACTTTGTGCTGATCGGAAACCAACCTCACCATTAAGTAAACTAATTCTCTCGAGAAATTCTGTATCTTAGGATTTATCTTAGATACAATCAAGGCACGCTTCACAGCTGAAAAAAACGCGCGCCATTATCTATTCATCCTTTTATTCCCGTTCTATTAATTGTCCTGCAATTCTACCCTCATCTTAACCACATAAAATGCTAGTATTAAGCCTTAGTCCTAAATATTCACCGTATACCACATTGTCCGACATATTAACAAGCCTGAAATATCAGTAGTCAGCTACCACGAGTTACTTTGATATTTAAATGGAGCTGCCAATTGTTATTGACATTGATGTATCTGACAATAGTTTCCATATTTTAATTACATTGTTAACGACATTCAGACACGATTTTACATTATCACCTTTAAAGCTGAATATTACAAAACAAATATCACTTAAACCATTAACGTTCAAATTCAATCAAAACATGTGGAGTCTTTCACTGTATGATGTTAAAACATGGCGTTCTAAATGAATTGATGACTGTATATAGTACTTTAATGCCTTGGAAACTGTGTTGTATTATCTCCAATGGACGGTCAATTCACATAACATCTAACATAACGTAATCAAGACACTTATTGACAAACTTCACTGATGAACATTTGCGGATCTATCTGGATTTGTACAGAATATCAACGTTGGTACATTTGATACATTATTTTTGTTCCAAATTTGTTTGAATTATCCTAAGATTTAATATATTGTAAAGCATTTAATGCATATTTAATCATTTAATGTAAATTAAAGTTTAAAATATTTACAAAGCGCTAAAATTAATATATTGGTTACATGTCACGAAATTTGATTTTGCTGTTAATTGCATTCTCTGTCTCTCCCGAGAACGCATGTAAAATACCAATATCATGTTCTGACTATTTAAAAACAAGCAAAAGATGCTTTATATTTCGATATAGTTGAATTTTATAAATTCACAAATCAAAACTATATGCTTGCTGGCCATTTTTCACGCTGTGCATTATTGTAATAATGATTATTGTTGCTTTGTAAAAAAAACACTCTTTTCAGTGTTCAATATGCAAATAAAATATCCATATATCTATGTTGGGAGTACCATAAAGTAGCATAACTATCAGTTTTACCCAGGACATATGTTTATTTAAATCATTTTAGAAACCTTTTTATTGGAATAAGACATCCAAGTTATGAGACCCGCATCGGAATTACTTAAAATACATAACAGCATCTTAATTAAGTAAACCATGTTAGTAGCACCATTTAATATTTGATTGCAGATTTGGAAGTTTTGTGAATACGAAAGAAGATGATGTTTTATTTGTTTGTGACACTGAATTGCGCATGGTCTCTGGTATATGTAAATGGCTACACGATGAGTGACGTGAAACACTTACTAAATGACACTTTAGATAATTACAACAAAGATATTCGGCCCTTGAAAAATCAGTCAGAACCGTTAATTTTAAAAATCGACACGGAACTTGCTGCGATTATTGAATTTGATGAAGTGAATCAAAAACTTACGTATACATCAGTGATAAAAATGCAATGGTACGACGAGTCGATGGTGTGGAATCCTGAAAGTTACGGAGGACTTGATAATTTTACTATCAACAGCAGGCATTTCTGGACACCATCTCTCATGCTCGCTAATACATATGAGAATATGAAAACGATAGGGGAATCCTTTTTCGATGTAAGAATCAGATATGATGGCCAGATAAATATGGCTCCTGGTGAAGTATTTTTTGCTACAAGTGATCCAGATGTTACATATTTCCCATGGGACCGCCATGCGTGTGTATTACTTTTTGTTCACCTAGGACAAGATAAAAATGAGGTTTTACTTGTGAATGTCTCAAACAAAGTGGGCACACACTTTTATGCTGAAAACCGCAGTTGGAAACTTGAAGATACCATCGTACAGATATTAGACGGCGATATTAATGGTGGAGGTTTCTATGAAGTGACACTTTATTTACGTAGAAAGCCCTTGTTTGTTATCGTGAATCTGATATTACCAGCCATTTTAATGTCCTTTTTAAACATATTAGCATTTCTGATACCAACAGAGACTGGTGAAAGATTGTCGTACAGTATCATTTTGTTAGCGATATCAGTATTCTTAACAATTGTTGGAGATGACCTTCCCAAAATATCAAGTCCTATGGCAATATTTAGTTATTATCTGCTGGGTGTTTTATCAATGAGTTGCTGTGTAATTTTTGCCACGCTTTTCAGCTTGAATATATATCATAAAGACGAGGAAAACACAATCAACGGTTTCTGGAAAACCATGGTTGAAAAGTTTAATCGAAAAAGAAAAACATCTAGAGTAGTGCCAGGAATATTTATTGAACAATCGGAACCAAACGGGACTGATGACTCAAACAAAAGTATGCCCCGAAATAAACAGGAGTGCACCGAAACACCAGTTGAATTATGTAGAGATGGGGTACATGACAAGGTAACATGGAAACAATTCAGTGGAGTTTTCGACAAAGTTTGCTTTATCCTGTTTTCCGTAATTCAAGCGTTAGCAACGATCATATTCTTCACCGCCTTGTATGCGGCAGCGAATTGAATTGAAATATTAAACTAGACTTACCTTCGTAGAAGGGAAGGCGACGGTTGCGCTACTAAATGTCTCGACGATAGCAGATAATGGTATGAGCGAGTGGAATTTATGTAACAAGACATAGTATACATAATTTTGAAAGACAATACCAAAACAATTAATTAATGAACAGAAATACATGTATTTTACTTGGTTGATATTTGAAGCATGTTTGCTAGACTTATGTCTAAATTCAAAAGTGACAAAAGTACATGGGATGTGTATAATGACATGCTCAATGTGTTTAATTTAATGTTACGATACTACTAAACAGAACATAGCTTTACCATGATATTTAAATCCGATAAATAAAATTTATAAATCAATCGTTTCATTTGCATATTAAGGCAACTTTTTGTTTTCATTTAATATAGTTTGTTAAAACAAATGTATAGCAATTATATCTGCACATCAGACGGTCAGTGGTGGTCAGCCATCTGTGTACTTTAGCACCGCCCTCCTTTGTAACAAGTGAATAGAGTATGTGTATGCATGTATTATGAGTCAGTGTATTTTAGACCGTAGTATCGAATGAACGTTTTATGATACAAATCCCTTCTTGAGTCTGTTATATACTATCCCTTTTAAGGGTCTGCAATATATCTTTATACTACAGACATTGTATACATTACAAAGTCGATTTGTCAATGGATCACAACATGGTTTAGACATAAAACAATGTCTCTGCATTTAGGTGAATGTAAAATGTAAAATGTTTATCATAGGTCAATTTATGGTCGCTATGTAAATACAATGTATTGCATTAAACATTCAATAAAACAAATTGAAGTATGTGACGGCATGGTACTTTATGGAATAGTGTATAAATGATTATCTGTTGTTAAAAAGCAACTGTTTAGTGTAGAGATGTTACATAGAGTAAAAGTAGAAGAGTTATTAAAATCACTTTCCATCAAGACGAGCTGTATATCGACGTAAACATATAATTTAATATTTACGCCCCCATGCCTAACACACACAACAAGTATGCGCTATAACCACAATAAATGAAACAGTGGACATGCAGTATAAGCCCACCAACTAAGCGCAATAATTCAGTAATGGTGTGTATGTAAGATTCCATTTTCCCAAGGTTCGTATCGAACCATTTGCAGCAAAATACTGATTCATTTCATATTGTGATATATTGGTTGCATAATTATTGTTCACATTGTTGGAATATTGTATAAAACGAATATGAAATTGATGAATTCGTATTCCTTTTCATTCTTTTTAAATAAACAGTTGATAAGCAGTTGCTAATTTGATGTTGCGTTAAACCCACATGAAAGAATGGCTTTCGTTATTTCAAGACGGCTGATTTGCGTACGGCATCAATTAACAAAAGTAAGGGCTCTTGCACGTAATGTTGAACAAGGAGGGTCTCTTGCATTAATCTTGTTTTTATTTTTTATGTTTATTGTGTGCCTTTTAAATCATTTTGACGTCGTTTTATTTTGTTTGATTCATCATGATATATCCGAATCTGAGTCATTTGGATTAGAAATTCAGCAAAACAATATATAGAACATTACTCCACTTGAAACAAAGTACGATTACAGTCTGAAACAATGGATCATACAATAAAACAAGATGAAAGTTAGCAACTCAAACCAACAAGAAATTCTTCTCAAATGAACAACCATTATATTGAAAATCTATGCTAAGCACTGTGTGCGTTGTCTGCCATTGTACATGCCTTATTGTCGATGGTTTAAAGCAATGTATTAGTTTATAAGCTGTTGAACAATTCGGAGATTACCCCCCCCCCCGCCCCATAGAATTTCAGTACATACAGAGATTGATGTATGGTTAAAAGACAAGTTGTACTGTATTCTTTATTTAAAAAACATAAGAAGAAACGCCTTTGTGCCTTATATCTGGGCTGTGCTTCTGTGCTTTCCAATCTGTTGGCAGAGATATTCGTCTGAGTGATGAATGTCATTATTTCGGTAGCCATTTCTTTCAAGCCAGCTAAACATGAATGTAGGCTATGTGCACAATTTTAAATTATTTAAATCGATTGTGTCTAATGGCGGATTTCACCTGTTCATCATTTCTGCATTAGAAATAATTAGACTAGTCTGAGTTCAGATATAACAATCATTGTGTCCCAACACGTGGATGTGAATTTGGCACCGAGACTGATTAAGTTGAACATAACCTTTATTTGCAAACGTCTCTTTAGTGGCAAAAACTAATCAATATGTAAGTTAATCATGCTAAGTTTTCGAACTTTCAGATATTGTTATGAGTGTCTCCCTAGGTTCATGCATATTTGACTGAAACACAATCTGGCAGACGTGGAGAACATTCACACAGAGACACTAATGGAGTTGTACTTAAAACTTAAGTGCTTATATTATTCATGATAATTATTCATGCATTCTTATAGCTCGAGACGAAAGTCTGAAAATGTGAAAAACATGCATATATCGGCCATATAATATTGGAAGAAAGTGTGTGTAAAAAGTCCAAGTCAGCTGAAATGGGAAGAATGTTGTCCTGGTATATTTTGTTCTTTATCAAGTCAAATGGAGTCAACATTGTGTCAAAATGATACAAATACAAAAGAGGCTTTAAACGTCTAAATGATTTGCCGATATGTAACAGAAACTGCTGACTAATTGACGGAAATATGCAGGCGCGTAGCTCCCTGAACGCGAAGTACGCAGTTGCGTAGGCATGATTATGTTAAACTAGAAAAATGTGCAATTACCGACAGTTGAGCATTTGTATGCAGTTTGGGATATACATTTTCTGAATACATAACGCTTTAATATTTACTATATTGCTTGTGAAAAATGTTATTAGATTGCTCCTATAACCTTTTAGAAAACGCGTATTCCGGGTTATTATGCCCTTGGACCCGCTAGATTGTTTGCGTACACATTCTACCAGCTTTGGCTACGCCCCTGATTTGTATCTGTTTTTTATGATTTATTTCAATTGGAATTTGAAACCGAGTTTATATAACATGAAATCCATTACTATATTGTAGTTCGAATCAGCTTTCACAATATTCAAGGCCGCACAAGATGTCTGTCTTAACCAAGCTTAACAAATCAAGCTGATCAAATTGTATGTAAAATGTCTATATAGTGGAATAGTATACACAATGTACTTGCAATATAAGAAGTCAACATTAGAGAACATGCATTTTCATTCGTGCCATTACTTGTCACAGACTGATTTATTTCTTCCAAATCTTAGTGTTTCCTGTAATGAAATTTGCTAGAAAGTACACGTCTTGCAAGTTTAATTGTTGTTTTTGGAACACTACCAGTATCACTAGACATTAGCAGGTTTTAGTTCAAATCAGCTTTCACAATATTCAAGGCCGCACAAGATGTCTTTCTAAACCAAGCTTACCAAATCAAGCTGATCAAATTGTATGTAAAATGTTTATATAATGGAATAGTGTACTCGCAATATAAGAAGTCAACATAAGAAAATATGCATAATCGTTCGAGCCATTACATGTTACAGACTGATTTGTTTCTTCTGAATGTTAGTGTTTCCTGTAATGAACTTTGCTAGAAAGAGAAAGCATACGTAACTCCAGGGAACGCCACATACACAAGACAGTGCTTCCCCACGCAGACCTCCGGGAAGACAACAAACCACAAAATATAAGGCACTTAAGGAGGTCAAAGGGTACATACGTTAAGGAACAGAGGCAAAAGGAATGGCCCGGCAGACCACAAGGAATGAATAACTAGGAGAATCAAGATGGACATTGAAGGAAGGGCGAGGGGAAGAAAGTACACGTCTTGAAAGTTTAATTGTAGTTTCTAGAAGATTACCAGTATTACTAAACATTAGCAGGTTTTTTATCGGGTAATAACTTTATTTAGAGGGACCTTTATTTTATGTGTTGAATTTACTTATATTCTGCAAAATCGGTATAACCTATGAATTTATCTCAAATTAACAGCAGTATTATATAGTACGGCCACGATCTGATGGCACAACAATATTTACTTACGCTAATTAACCGTCAGTTTCACTTTGAATAAAAAGGGGTACTCATTTAGAGACCCGGCCAATAAAGGCTTTTGTCGTACAAAATGTTCGAAATATGAACAATTATTTACGTATGTATTTACCTGTGCCTCTATAGCTCAATTAGGTTAGCGGTCACTTAGCAATCTAGAGGTTACTGGTTCCAGCCTCACATATATGTTTTATCTTTTATTCACAGTGATACAATATTTTATACTTCTATGTACGTAACTTATTATCTCTCCTCTAGAAAATACTTATTCTTAATTGATCCTTCTACAGGTAAATTATTAAGTTATATTGTTCTTTGTTAACATCATAAATATATTTGTTTTATTGTGAACAATTAAAACAATAACATTAGCATATTAGCAAAATATTGCTTAAGCATACATACAGTTTAGCATGGCTCATCAGCAGTGTCTGTGCTGGACATATTAAAAGGCTGATGAATGTTGTTTTAAATCATATCATTCTTGCGAACCTGAGCGAGATCAAAGCAATCCAATGATTTCTTGTTTTTCTTGAAACGTTTTTCACTGTCGACCTTTTAATTTGCGACACCGTCCTTTCTGGACAACCAGTCATAAAAAGTCATGGGAGTTGTTTTTCTTGGGCAATACGACAGAATCATAGGCTGCTTCATAGCAGCCTAATGAAGCAGCCAAATGTACACAGAAGTCGTGAACTTTTGAAACAATGTCTCTGTCTTGCAGCGACAACACAAAACACTTTTCAATCTTTTCTGCTAAATAGTTTTATGTTTACACATATTTATCTAGTTTGCTGCGATGCACTCACACGTATTTCGTAAAAAGCATGATACTAAAAATGATGCTAAACTATTTTATGAAAAAATATGAATGTCAGGAATGGGACCCGAATAGTCTGCGTTGACATTCGGATGCGTATCCATTACGCTATGTAGTAAACACACTAATTTAATATCATTGCTTTTATATGTTCTTTTTCAAAATCAGAAAATGTGCCTATTTGATCATGATCATTGAACTAACCTACAATTTGATATGGACTGATCCAACCAATGACGTTTTGTCAATGTTATTGTGCCTTCAGATCATTACGGACAATTACATATATTCAAATTTATGCAACTCTTACTTTGCTTCTTCAGATAAGTACTTCAGGACTTGTTATTGTGTAAGTAGTGCAGTGTAGACTGATTTTTTCATTTTTATTGCAATTGCTTGGTGGAGGTGTCAGATAGAAACTTTGCCGACCTGACAGTTTTTTAGAATAGTATGTTCTATATCTTTTAATATTCTGTGATGGCAATCCCTTCGGAAACAAGATTTGGAAGTAACCCGTCGGATGTTTGTATTTCGCCCTTTTGTTCGGATCCTTAATGACTGAATCATTTAGTTATTGACCACATTTTTACTGTCTTCGCGTGCTTATAGCTGTTTATATAATTATCTGCATTATCCTGTGTTCGCCTTCTCTTATTTTGTCCACCGGGGTGTTTCTAATTTACTCTGTTCGTTTTTAATCATTAATTTGTTTAATTGGTGTGTTGTTGTAAAACCGTTTATTAAAACAAATCAATTCATTTAAATCAGTATATTCTGCTCCGAATCAGGATCACAAAAAAATGGTAAGGCGAACGTGTTGCCTCCCTATGATGTAATTGTTTTTATAATTCACTGCGAGTGCTTATTGGAGCGATTGCTTCACATATTTGTGGGAGAAACGTTCGGCCATTGCTTTTAAAGTAAAATTGATGAATTTTAAACGAATGAATTATAATTATACTCTTTTAAATAGGTTCTAGTGTTAATTTTTGTGCCTGCTCGAGCAATAACTATGTACACACGCATACATTTCATGGTGGTAAACTATTTGTTTACGTTTACGTAAATATGCAGTTCGTCTTGATGAACAGCGATTTCAATAACTCTGCAAGAACACTATCTTACATGTGAATACCAAGGCATATATAGATACACGACAACAATAGCTAAAGAAGTAACATTTCAATGTATGATTGAATTTGTTTTAAGGAATGTTCTATGCAATACAAATTACTTGCATGGCGATCAGTACATGATTTTTGGCAAGGATTGTGAATTCTACAATAATTACTTATACCTTATTTAAATGACATGTATACTATATAAACTTCCTAAAAATTGATAATACAAGTCAATTTCAACTGTTTAACATCGTTAGGTTTAATTAAACTTCAACCAGTAACATTATTTCATGATTTCAGGGTTAGGCTGGATCGGGCCTCGAGACCACTGCCCACTTACCTTCTGACCACTGTCCACTGCAAAAGTGTTTAGCGGAAGTTCACAAATCGATCTTAAATATGATTAACTAGAGCGAAGACTATAAGTCTGTTTACAAGCAGTCTGTTTGGTTTTAAAGAAATCACCAGACGAAGCTTCGTTTTTTGTTTATCAGAGTCACGTAGTTAAGAAATAACTGACCAAATGTAATTCATGAAATTTACCTAGAAGTGTGCATATTATGGTGGACCCCGAGAACTACTAATATAAAAACGCGGCTGTTATTGGGTTTTCGTTTACGAGCCAAAAACGACTGCCGGCACTACAGTAACTTAAGTATTGATAGAAGCAAATGTTTGGTCCATTCGACATCAATTATGAACATGCAGTGGGTGAGGTCAATGTTATGTGGTTTATCAAACAGTCGGAGATTGTTAATTATGTCGTGCTGATCATAAACCGACCTGACCATAAGTTAAAACTAGTTCTCTCGAGAAAGGTTGTGTAGCTATGATTTATGAATCACCTAATACAAACAATGCACGCTTCACAACTGTAAGAACGCACACCACTATATATACACCCTCTCATTCTCGCTCTATTAATTGTCCTGCAATTCCACCCCTCATCTTTACCACATTAAAACTACTAGTATTAAGCATTATAACTAAATATTCACCGCATCTAACATTGTCCGACATATTTACCAACCTGAAATACCAGTAGTCAGCTACGATGAGTTACTTTGATATTTAAACGGATCTGTCATTAACTACGTAACAAGATTTGCCATTGACGTATCTGACCACGGTTTCCATACGGTCAACAATTATTCAAAGTACATCGTTAATGACAATCATTCACGATTTTACATTATCACTTTTGAAGGTAAATACACAATGCGTTTAACAAATGATCAATATTACAAAACAAATATCATGTGATGTCTTTCGTTTTATTATGTTGAAAACATTGACGATCTTAATTAATTGATTAAAGGATCTGTTACGTTAATGCCTTGGCAACTATGTTTCATAAGCTTGATCGGACGGTCATGTTATATTACATTACATTAACATGACCTAACTCGACTCTTATTATATTAACCTAATGGCTAGTAAGCGAATGACCCACACTTGCTGATCTGTCTGGATATGTATTGAATATTAACGTTGGTACATTGCACACAAGTACTACTGCATGAAGATTATGACTCAAGGTATTTATATTATTTTCGCTCCAAATTTGTCAGAATTAATGTAAACTGGAATATATTGGAAATCATTTAATGGGTATTCAATCATTAAATGTAAACTTGAGGATTAAATTCAAATTTCGGCTTTAAAATAATTACAAGCGCTACAATATATATGTTGGTAATATGTATTCTTAGTCATAAAATTTGATTGTGCTTTTTATTGCATACTCAGTTTTTCCAGATAAAGCATGTACAAATATCAATATCCTATGCTGATTACTTAGATAACATACAAACAAAACATGCTTTATATCTCGATATAGTTGAATGTTTTAAACTTCACAAACCAAAATCAAATGCTTTCTAGCCATTCATTAGTGTACATGTAATAATAATTATTGTTGCTTTGTTAAAAAAACTTTTCAATGTTAAATATGCGAATTAAATATCAATATATCTATATTGAAGTACAATGAAGTACCATAATTATTAGTGCTTCCCAGATAATATGTTAATTTAAATCATTTTAGAAACTATTTTTATTGGAATAAGTCATCCAGGTCATGAGACCCGCTGCAAAATGCGTTTGTAGCACACTGTAATGTTTTGTTTGCAGATTTCGAAGTTTTGTAAATACGAAAGAATATGATGTTTTCTTTGTTTTTGACACTGAATTGCGCATGGTCTCTGGCATATGTAAATGGCTACACGATGGATGACGTGAAACAGTTACTAAATGACACTTTAGATGATTACAACAAAGATATTCGACCCTTGAAAAATCAGTCAGAACCGTTAATTTTAAAAATCGCCACGGAACTTCCTGCGATTATTGAATTTGATGAAGTGAATCAAAAACTTACGTATACATCAGTGATGATAATGCAATGGTACGACGAGTCGATGGTGTGGAATCCTGAAAGTTACGGAGGACTTGATAATTTTACTATCAGCAGCAGGCATTTCTGGACACCATCTCTCATGCTCACTAATACATATGAGAGTATGAAAACGATAGGGGAATCCTTTTCCGATGTAAGAATCAGATATGATGGCCAGATAAATATGGCTCCTGGTGAAGTATTTTCTGCTACATGTGATCCAGATGTTACATACTTCCCATGGGACCGACATGCGTGTGTGTTACTTTTTGTTCACTGGGGAACAAATAAAAATGAGGTTTTACTTGTGAATGTCTCAAACAAAGTGGCCACACACTATTATGCTGAAAACCGCGATTGGAAACTTGAAGATACCATCGTACAGATAGTAGACGGCGATATTAATAGTGGAGGTTTCTATGAAGTGACACTTTATTTACGTAGAAAGCCCTTGTTTGTTATCGTGAACCTGATATTACCAGCCATTTTAATGTCCTTTTTAAACATATTAGCATTTCTTATACCAACGGCGACTGGTGAAAGATTGTCGTACAGTATCACCATTTTGTTAGCGATATCAGTATTCTTTACAATTGTTGGAGATGACCTTCCTAAAATATCAAGTCCTATGGCAATATTTAGTTATTATCTGCTGGGTGTTTTATCAATGAGTTGCTGTGTAATATTTGCCACGCTTTTCAGCTTGAATATATATCATAAAGACGAGAAAAACACCATCAACAATTTCTGGAAAACCATTGTTGAAAAGTTTAATCGAAAAAGCAAAACATCTAGTGTAGTGCCAGTGATGTTTATTGAACAATCGGAACAAAACGGGACGGATGACTCAAACAAAACTATGCCCCAAAGTAAAAAGGAGTGCACCGAAACCCCAGTTGAATTATATAGAGATGAGGTACCTGACAAGTTAACATGGAAAGAATGCAGTGGAGTTTTTGACAACGTTTGCTTTATCCTATTTTCCGTTATTCAAGCTTTTGCAACGATCATATTCTTCACCGCCTTGTATGCGGCAGCAAATTGAATGCGCTATAAAATGTATCGACGATAGCAGATAATGGAATGAGCAAGTGGGGTTTATGTAACAATATCGAGTGTGAATAATTTCGAAAGACAATTCCAAAACAAGCAATTAATGAACAGAAAAACATGTATTTTACTTGGTTGATATCGAAGCACGTTTTGCTAGACAGGTGTCTAAATTCAAAAGTGACAGAAGTACATGGGAGAATTGTATAATGCCATTCTCAAAGTGTTTAGTTTAATGTTACGATGCTACTGAACAGAACATGTCTTAGAGTTACCATGATATTAAAATCCTATAATTACACTGTCATAAACCAATCGTTTCATTTGAATATTTAAGCAACTTGCTTCTTGTTTTCATGTATAATATTCAATATAGATTGTTATAACTGTATATAATTTATATCTGCACATAGGACGGATGTAGTGATCAGTCATCGGTGTACTTTAGCACCGCCCTCCTGTGTCACCAGTGAATAAAGTATGTGCATGTATTATGAGTCAGTGGGTGTTAGACCGCAGTACTGAATGAACGTTTTATCATACAAATCCCTTCTTGGGTCTGTTACTACATACCATCCCTTTTAAGGCCAGCTGTTAAATCGATTTGAATCCCATTATTTTACTGACAGTCCCAAGGCTGTATATTGATGTATGATTAATATTTCTTTTGTGTTTTAAAGGTATATTATTGCAAACTGAAAGCAACCGTTTCTACAAATACTCGCAGTGCATTGATTATTCTTTTGAAAAGGAAATGAATAAATTAACTACGAAATACACATGGTGACATTCATACGTCATAAGTTAAAATCGTGAATTCGTGTTGAAGAAATCGCGAAATTTTACCGACAAAAAATGCGTGATGTATGATATGAAATTAACAATATATTTAAGCGCGCGATCATTTTATTGATACTTTTACGTACATTTTCGTTCGTCCTTTTTGTGGGTGGCTATTCGTTTCTTTTATTTCATTTGTTTATATGTGACTGACCGAAGAGGACTATTTGTTTTTAATCCTTAATTTATACTATTTTTTTGTAAATACGTATGATTTTCATCAGAATTCAGAATCAAAACATTGTCGCATTAAATACAAATCATTTATAAATTTAGATTTTCGATTGATACGAATTCAGATTGAGATTGTTTGATTCTTCTTTCGTTGATAAAGCATAACATAATTAATTCCGATCGTGTAAAAGCTTCACTTGGGTCAAATACCTGAATGCGGAAAGTTAAAAATCTGAATATCAACATGCTTTCAATTTGACAGAAGACAAATGTTTCTGACTATGTTGTTAACTCGCTAAAGCGATTTCAACTGAATTGCTATTAAATGATTAATAAGTCAATCTAGACAGAAACACCAGACAATAAGTATGGACACGTGACACATTGTTGAAAATATTGCAATAATATCATAACAAGCGTTCTCTTAACGAAAACAAATCTAGAATGTTAGCCTGTAAGAAATTGTAAACATACGTCTAAAGACGTAACTTTTATAAATGTAAATAATAACTAACAAACTTTAAATATCTGAGAATCAGCTGCTAAATAGTTCACTCTCGATCTGACCGATGCTGATAATTGTTTTTCTAATATTATAATTGAGATGCACATTTGCGCCTCCCGTATCTTTATTGTGTTTTGTTGTATTACATTTTTACTAAATATGCAATTAGCGACTGTTTTACCTTGTAAAGATTGTTGAATCGAATGTGTAAATGTGTAAATGTCACTTGTGTATCTTTTTTTAATGATTTATTGGCGCCGCCCATGAGGGCGGGGCCTTTAATGGAATCACGAATTTTTTAAGACTAAGGGAGGAGCATCTATTTATAACTGAATCTATTTTTTTATTAAGGGTTAAAACTGCAGTAAATAGTACATGTTACTTTTTGTATTTTTATGATTTAGAAATAAAATATTTTCAATGCATTTGTATTGTCGAATAAATGTCTTTTACAAAGTTAAAACGATATTTTTATGATAAATACTTGCTGATCCCCGATTCTACATAAACAGCATGTGTGTTAGGTGTCGAAGATAAAATAATAAAATAATAATTATAAAAATATTTATTTTCACTTAACTTAAATCAATATTAACACATTGGTACTTGTAACGTGGATATTTATGCAAGTTACGGTGTTTAAAAGGAAATACACGCCAATGATAGTATGAAAATGGACTATTCCAAAACATTTTCCCGCCATTACGCTTTTCCAAAACATTGTGCACCAGTTTTGCGGCGCCTTTGGATGCTTTGCATCAATGCATTTCTTGTTTCAATTGGAATTTGAAATCGAGTTTATATAACATGAACTCAATTACTATATTGAAGTTCGAATCAGCTTTCACAATATGCAAGGCCGCACAAGATGTCTGTCTAAACCAAGCTTAACAAATCAAACTGATCAAATTGTATGTAAAATGTTACAAATGTCTATATAATGGAATAGCGTACTTGCAATTTAAGAAGTCAACATTAGAGAATAATTGTTCGAGCCAGTACTTGTTACAGACTGATTTGTGTCTTCTAAATGTAAGTGTTTTTTTGTAATGAAATTTTCTAGAAAGTACATTTCTTGAAAGTTTAATTGTTGTTTCTGGAACACTACCAGTATCACTAAACATTAGCAGGTTTTTATCGGGAAATAACTTTATTTAGAGGGAACTATTTTTTATGTTGAATTTACCCTACTTTTTGCAAGTGTTTTAGTAAGAATCGGTACAAGCTAAGACTTTATCTCAAATTAACAGGAGTATCATACGGATGTATCAACACACATTTTAGTCCAATATGTAGATTGTAGACAATAAAATGTTTTTCAATTTTTTACAACTCTTACTTTGTACTATTTATCCTCATACGGGAGTATTGAAGATTTCGTTAATGCCATATGACTCTCGGGTACACGTGGTCATCCATTCTATCCTTTATACCTCAGTGACCGTTCAATGAACATGATTAGAACGCAGTAACATGTGAAATAACGGATGCTTGACACTGTTAGAATTTCAACCAATTTCACCGAATACTTGTTCGCAAAAATGGATAATTCCAATTTAAACAAACAATCTTGATATATTCGTATGTTCCTTCAAACTTCTGCGCTTGCGCCAATTATGTCTTGTAAATGACTCTCGAGCGCTTTTATCAGTGAAGCAAATACCACTGACTACGTGTCAGTTTAGTTACAAATTAGATTTCATTGACAGTTTCCTTTAAATTGCGTTCATCCATTGGTTATTACGCACTGATTGGAACATTAAATCAGTTTCCTTTTTATTTCTGCTCCAAAGCTTCTGTCGATTGGTAGCACAGTATTTGCAATTTATTCTGTGCTCTTAGTTCCATGCATTGTTGTCAAGTTATAATTACTCTTTGGATCGGTACGCCCGCAATGTAGATAGATAGATCGTTTGTAAGTAAAATTACACGGGCCTATCTTGTTTGGGCATTCTATGCCTTTCTGAGATTGTTATCGATAGTGTCTAAATGTTAACTCATAAGTCTGATTGTGAAAGTGAATGAATTACATGAAATAGGATGGGACAGTTTGATGACACATTTGATGAAAATAGATTACACATATAGTAAGGCCAACATCGGATGGCAAAATAATATTTACTTATGCTAATTAGCCGAGGAGAAGACGTATATTGGCTTGCGGTCTCATCATCTTAACACTTACTTTTGAACAAACTTGTTTATGCAAAATGTTGTATATTGTACTGTATTATTTGTTGTTCATAGCATGCAAATAAAATGTTTAAACAAATAAGACGTATGTTATACTTCGCATACTAAGGGGCGATCATTTAGAGTGCAATACAGAGGTTACTGGTTCGAGCCTCGTGTCATATCAAGTACATTTTTTTCATAATTTACCCAACTACATGTATAAGTTAATAATCAGATTATATTTTATTTCAATTTATATCATTTCCTTTTGTTATCTGCATATACACGCATATCGTCGATTTACATTGAACATTAACAAAATTACATAAGCATAGACATTAATGTTCTTGCAACCTTTTCACTGCAGCGCTTTTAATATCTGACTCATTCTTTTCTGACATTCAATTTGACGTAATGTCGGGAAGTTTGCGTTGAAATTCTGATGCCCATCCATTACGCTTAAAAACATGCTGATATGACATATCCTTAATGTAATTTTTCAAAATTTTGTCTATCAGTATTTTGTCAATTATTATTGGTATGTGGTGCCTTCAATAAATGAAGTAGAGTTATTATCAAAATTTGAGTATCTAGCACGCAAATAATGTTTTGACAGTTATGTGATAACAATGCCAGATATAAGCGTTCCGCTCACTTTTAATTTTTTGCGAATCGAAAATGATTTCGTAAGACAAAATGATGTTTGTTTTGTTCATTTGTCGTAAGCATATTTGTAAACATTACCTACTCCTACAAAGTCTCACATAGTGTCTGTCATACCCAGAAACTATTTAATTATTAGATATTAAGAACTATGAAAATCACGTATGTTTAGATGATCATGACAAGAATCTACTATCCATCGTCTTCAGAGAAGTCGTCTCTTGAGCAACAACTTCTCTTCAACAACATTATCAATTTTCATGTTGCAAAAGTACTACAAAATACACAGCTCTAGAGCAACAACCACCGCAACATCTGAAATTGTATCTTCTTAAAAGAGTCTAATGTTTCACAGTGTGTTAATAACACATAACAGGTTACAACACATTTGCTAAATACCGGTATGACATCGTTAATGGTCAACCAGGCGGAACTGTAGAGCAATTTACAATCATGTAAATATTACATATAGTTGTACAAAAGTATGACAGGAATATGCCACCATAAATATCCGTATCGCAGGGATTGATGTGATATTCATTACACTAGTCAAGGACACCATATGCTATGCTACACTAACAAACTTGAATTAGAGTGTCGAACATACTTTATCGTCCCACTGGCAGAAACTATCGAAAATTCGGACTAAAACATGCGTTTTTCTGTCTTCTTGCGTAAAGCAAATCGACGAGGTTGTTCACATGTGTGCATTATGAAACATTTCTGAGGAGAACTTCATCAATTCTTCACGTATTTGCATGAAGTAGGTGTCGTTCGAAAGACAAAGTGAGCATATTTAGAAGTTGTTGCATTTCATGAGCATATATAAATGTTTCAAGTGCGATTTCAGCCGCGGAAAGTAGTCAGGTGTGAAAATGCGCATTGTACCATTATACACATTTACTATTGAAGAGATATAGAATGGGAGACTACTCGTCACAATATCCTGCGACTGAAACGTACAAAGTAATGACGGACAAAAATCCAATATAGTCCAGTTACATTATATGTAGAAATATATTATTCAAAATAGAAATATTAGAATTAATGACATTGTCCTAGAAATTTCTTTTACGAACAGATTTCACTTTAATTCAGCTGTAGGGACATGTTTCAATTTGTTCCATGTAGGGTGAGTACCCGACTGCCAACACGGAGGTCATAACAGCGACCCGGATGAGTAGCATATTCTCCGTGACAATTTGGTCGAAGATAAGACATTCGAAGTCATTCGTTTTTTATCCTTGATTCATGTTTCAAAGTTGTCAGTTGCTTGAGGAACAAATGCTTTGTAATGGTTGGTTACTCAGGAACACAGGTTAGATGAACTGGCTGCCGTACGTCATAGATATATTGTTGCAAAACGGGATATAATTCCACCACACTCTTAAATGTATGCGTGTGTTGTAATAAAGGTGCTCAAATATTTTCTGAGTAGTTAAATATATATGCATAAACAATGTTTATCACCTACTGGCAAATCTTTGCTGTCATGTCAAGACAGCACCAAGGAGCAATTACGTTATAAATTTGTAATGTTTCAGGTGCACTCTCAAAGGATATAAATAAGGTAACGGAAAAATATTTGTATCCCGGCTTTAGTAGACTATAGATGTTCGATGCATTGGTCTGTCACATTTGACTGATTGAAACACAGACCAATCAATCATAGTACAATGACTCCCAAAATAAAATGATAAATTGTCTGGCTAGTCTAATTTGATAAATGAACACTAATCACTTTCCAATCAAATCAACACGAAAATCGTTTCTATACAATCTGTATATCGCTTGATGGGTAGGAATTACATAAAACTAATCGGACGCTTTGTCTGCTGTATAATGCTAATATCAATTTGAAAGAAGAAGCAGCAACGTTCAAAAGTGATAAGGTCTTACAGTATTTTTTTACTGACAGTTCCAAGGCTGTAATTCGCTATTTGATTGTTGTTTCTGTTTGTGTTAAGAATGTTTTATGTTTCCCTTTCCCCAATGCAATTCTGTAACTTTATATAGTGTTCAGAGTGTTTCCTGCCCTATTGTGGCCAGTTGTCTTGAATTGTCCTGTGAGCTTTTCCATCCATTAATTCCCCTCTCCCCCTCCCTTTACTTTGATTCTCCTAATTATTCCTTATGGTCTGTTGGGCCATTCCTTGTGCCTCTGTTCCTTAATATGTGTACCGTTTGACCTCCTTAAGTGCATTATGTTTTGTGGATTGTTCTTTTTCCTGAGGTCTGCGTGGGGAGGTATTGTCTTGTGTATGTGGCGTTCCCCGTAGTTACGTATTCTCTCTGTTTTACAGACAACCTGCAGTAATCGCACGTTCGACGTAAATAGACGATATTTTGAATATTGATAATGAGTTTTTCCAGCCATGATAAATAAAATATATCCAACAGAACTACAACTTTCGACAGCAAACGCATTGGATACACATGCATCGTTTCTTGACGTTGACATTTCTATAGAAAATGGTATCATTTCTACAAAAAAATACGATAAACGTGGTGATTATGACTTTGAGATTACAAACTTTCCGTCATTCCATAGTGATATTCACACAAGTCCCTCCTACGGGATATATGTATATCAACTGATATACGGTATCAGAGGGCTAATCATTATCTAGAGGACATTAATAAGCATAACCTTCTAATTACAGGTAAACTTCTAAAACAAGACTATCGTTATCATAAATTATGTAAGACGTTTCGTAAGTTTTGCCATTAATATCCTGCTATTATTTTAAAATATGGCTCTAGCGTCAAACTATGCTAGAGACAGGAATTACTAAACCCAATTTTAATGGAGATATGTTATATAAAATTCATCACAGTTGTTACTGTGATCAGTTATTTGTGAAACATGTTAATACGTTCATAAGGAAGGGTTATACTCCTGACAAAATGAGAACTACTACAGATAAGATTTTAAGTAAATCAATACTTTATAGATTTTCACACCTGTTTTTACTGCACGCCGGACACTAACGATTTGAGACTAAATGAAGTTATATCTGTAACCCGTTCTTGATATGGCAGGATATGACAGATGATAATGTCTTTAGGGATTATGTTCGGGACTTTGTAGGCATTAACCATTGCTCTGGAACCAACATGATGTGTTCTATGGTGTATCTTAAAACTATCGACCAGCCCATTTAGGATTCTGTCTTGTTGTCTATGATTTTTCGGGTTTACGCTGGCGTTTTCCTTGTTTCATTTTGTTCTGTGGCGTTCCCTGTAGCAACTAAATTCTCTCTCTTATATCTATCAGTTTTATGACATCATCAACATTTGTTTTATACATATGACGTCATTTGGCACTACCAAGGAAACTTTTCTCTCTATAATGCTGTTTTATAATACATCTTAATATTCATTGGGTACAGTCGTATTTTGGTTATTTGTTTTAGTTTTCTTAATAGACATATTCCTATTTGTTTAAAATCCCATTTCCCTATCACTAGTGTCTAAGAATTGATTAATTATTAACTACATTATAAAGTTGACTTTACTTTAAATTAAATTATTAATTTGATAGTTTAAGGTTATTTCACTTTGTGATATTAATAATTTAGTTACTGGGAGAAAGGACAGTATAAGCCTGCTTGTGACTTCGTGCTGGGTTAATTACAGTTTGTCTGTTGTTTGTCTGTTGTTATGTATGTAATTGTTAATTACTTTTAATTATTAGTTGCTGCCTCCTTAGTCAGTTTATGTATATATGTTGGAAACCAATGACCATATAGCGATTAAGTGTGATGTTAGGTATCTGTTAAATGAATTTAACACCCCAATATATTAATAACTGACAGTTCCAAGGTTGTTATTCATTGTATGGTAATTATTTCTTTTTTTGTGTTTTGAATGTATGTTATATTTCCTTTCCCCTGAGCAATGCTTTCACGTTTAAAGTGTTCAGGTTATTTTCTGCCCAGTTTCGGCCTATTGTTACCAACTGTCTTGATTTGTCCTGTGATCTTTTCCATCAATTAATCCCCCCCCCATCACTGTTTGTCCTCTTTAATTCTCCTAGTTATTCCTTAAGGTCTGACAGGTCATTCCGTGCGCCTCTGTTCCCTAACGTACTTCCCCTTTTACCTCCTCAAGTGCCGTATGTTAATGTATTGTTGTTTTTCCGGAGGTCTGTGTGGGGAAGCATTGTCTAATTTTTGTGGCGATACCTGTAGCACTTTATTCTCTCTCTTCGATCATAAAGTTTATCTAACTAAGCGATTACGACAAAACTTACTCCATTCAGATAAATAAGATTGTGTAACACATTTAGAGCATTATTTAGAAAGGTGTTGACCGAAGACAAAAACATGGCACATGTGTGATAATTCGTTATTTAAGAAAGAACAAAAACAAAACAAATAGTTTCTCTGGAGTATGAATCATTATTACGAACGTGATTAAAGAATGTCATGAGGTTATGGTGGCGACTTTTGTCGTATATTCTAATCATATCTTGAACAATTACATATCGTGATGTACATCAGTTACGGAATATTCAAGAAGGCAATCTTTTGAATAAGGATCGTATTTGACATTATAATTGATTCGAAGAAAAGATTGATAAAACTTCAAAGTTTACTTTTAGTTAACATGTTCCAATCTATAGTAGTTTCGTGGCTACGGCCCCTAGACTGAATTAGATACTCTGGTGGTTTCATACTCTATATATGATTTGCATTTAATACAGATACAATTGTTAGTGTCGAAGTATCATTTGTATTTTACTAATCAGTGTTTAAATCCATTCTGGAAAACACTTTTAAACAAATATTGGACGAAAACGGTTAAGTCATGTAATTGTAGCATTCAGGAACATTAAAACATTCTACTTTTGATTATATTTGCTCTTCCTCAAAATGATTGATATAGTAATACGAATTAGCCATACCATTACCGTGCTAATCAATAATGTCTCCACAAAAGTATTATCTTATTTTAATGATTAATGAGTTAACACGACAATTTCGGAAATATCTTCTTATCTTCTACTAATTTCCTACTCCAATAGAAAGTCGAGATGTTCAAATGATATTTCGGTTCGAGAATAAAATTTAGAAACAAAGAAATTTTTTGTTTAATATTTAACGATATATTATTACGATGTATTACATTATTAGTACGAAAATTAAATTTTCTCAATACGGATTCCCTAATTCCATTTTAAGCGCACATTTTAGCACGTTTTAGCATAAGCTGCTTATATATCATCTAGGGAAATAAGATAAAAGCACAAAAAATTCGTTAGCTTAGAGTAACCATGCAATGATCTATGAAATGTGCGTTGGATTCAGAGTTCTAATCAACGGTCAAAAGTGGCGAAATCACAGGAGATTGTCACGAGTTATTTCCCTATGTCCCATCTAGAGTACTCTCTATTTGCCCCTTCTAAAGAATAAGTATATAAACCATCTTTTTGCCCCTAAGGGCCTTCTATAGAATGTGTTTATAAAAATACAGAAGGGACAAAGGGAAATAACTCTAGATTGGATTAGAGAAAGTGGGCGAAATAATGTTGTTTACGTGATGCTTAGAAAATAAAGAATAATCGATGGTTCTCGCAGTATAATCGAAAAAATAATCTGAAAAAGTAAAAATGCCCAGCAATAATAATAAAACATAACGATTTTGGCTCATGTATCCGATAGCAATGTGTCAGGTAGCCAATGACCATTGTCCAAAGCTGAAAAATCATTTATTCTAGTCATTTACTTGGTACTTAGTGTTATTCTTGTTAACTTTTGCCTTTGTTTTGGGGCGAAAGATGTTGTAGATACAAAAATAGTTTTTATCGATACTTCGTTTTTCTTGCCTGTAAATAGGTTTCGAAAAATTGACCTGACGCTAAACATAGATAGAATTTAATACGACCTGATAATAAAAATGTTCTAGTAAAAGACAGTGAACTATGTCTTATTTCGATCGTTCATTACAAAATACCCAGTGACATATAAATCTTGCACCATTCTTTCAATTAGCATGTGCCCTAGTATGAACGTCAAGATGGTCATCTAATTATTTTGCAAAATCACTTTATAATTGGCAAGATAATAAAGCGAATCATTCAGGTTATGTAAGAGTTTTAAACAGAATAACAGAATGTCCATCTTCATATTAATTAAATATCGGACCACCTCTCTAGAGACACACTCAGAGACAAATCTAATGATTTATAGTCAAAATGTAACCTCTTTTCATTTCGCACTCCTTGCGATAAATGTCTACCAAAACGTCATATTGAGCTCACCATGTGATGCAGGAGTAGTATCAACATTTTGATCAGGGTTAATGTTTGTCAGGAGTCATTAATAGGAATGCATCTAATGAGATTGCTAGATTTAGAGCACAGTCTGAAATCAGTCTGGTAATTACAGATACGCCGAAACGATGACGGATATCATAATTTGCAATGTAACATTAATCAGATAGAAAAAAACAAATACGTTTAAGATAAGCTAACCTTCCAACGATTTAAACCTTTAAGAACAATATAATCGCCGCAAAGGTTTGTTGAATTAAGAATCTGAAGACGAGTTGTGTTATTATAAATCAGAACATGAAAGTATAAGTGAATAACGAAATGACCTGTACTCTGCATTATTCTCCAAATTAACCCCATCAAACAACAATGATGCAAACAAAACGTTGATTTGTTATCATGTAAGTGAAATGTTGAAATTGGCGATATGCTGTTTGTGTGATGGGAATGAAATGTTGAAATTGTCTATATGCTGTTTGTGTGATGTGAATGAAATGTTGAAATGTTTATGTGCTGTTTGTGTGATGTGAGTGAAATGTTGAAATTGTTTATATGCTGTTTGTGTGATGTGAGTGAAATATTGAAATTGTTTATGTGCTGTTTGTGTGATGTGAGTGAAATGTTGAAATTGTTTATATGCTGTTTGTGTGATGTGAGTGAAATGTTTAAATCGTTTATGTGCTGTTTGTGTGATGTGAATGAAATATTTAAATTATTTATTTGCAATTTGTGTGATGTGAGTGAAATGTTTAAATTGTTTATGTGTTGTTTATGTGATGTGAGTGAAATGTTGAAGTTATTTATATTGTTAGTGAAATTGTTTACGTATTGTGAGTGAAATTGTTTTTCTAAGTGAAATATCGAAATTGTTTATACATCTATACTGTAATTGAGTGAAGTGCTGAAATTCATTAGTGAATGAAATTGTTTATGTGATGTGAGTAAATTGTATTGTGTCTATGTTTAAATGTTGATTTTTGTTTATACAAAATTATAATAAAGTAATATAGAAATAAATTTTATTGAAAAAAATACACGTTACTTTGTTATCATGTTTGAATTCACTTTATATAGTGTTTATGTTATTTTCTGCCCAGTTTCTGTCTATTGTTGCGAGCTTTCTTGACTTGCCCTGTGTTATTTCCATCCAATCAGTACCCCACTGTTTGTCCTCTTTGATTTTTTCTAGTTATTCCTTATGGTCGACCAGGTCATTCCTTGCGCATCTGTTCCATTACGTACGAACCATCGAGCCTCCTTAAGTACCTTATGTTTTATGGATTGCTGCTTTCCCGGAGGTCTGTGTGGAGAGGCACTGTCTTATTTATGTGGTATTCCCTGTAGCAATGTATTCTCTCTTCTTTGAATATGGAAGTCGAGAAGCTAAATGAGACATAAATATATACATACAAATAACAACTACGACCTCATCAGGGACACGACACGAGACACTTACATTAAAATGCGAATACCGTCGTGGAACGGCCAGTGTCAAAAACACCCAGGGTTTAAGTCTGTTTTATGGCACATCAAGCCTCACACGCTACCACCATCCCATACAAAAAGAACAGTGTAAATACAAATGTTTTGAATGAAGCTAGATGGTCTAAGTATATAGCTTTTTTGTTATAGATTATGTCTTAAACAAATAATGAAGTATAGCAGATAATGCCACAAAAGAAGTGCGCAGTTACGCAAAGTACAAGAAGGCAGAATATAATCATAAATCATTTTCAGAGACGGTGAAAAAACTTGACGTAGGAGTTGTTGTGACATTGTATTGTGTCGTAAATTTAGATATATAGCATAAAGCATGATATATTGTATAAATGTCTGGGACATACATCTTCGTACATCCTTTGTAATTTAGAACTTATTTTGAAAACACGCTGTTAAGTAACAACACTCGGAGAAACGTGTTTGTTTCCGATGAAATGAATTGGCTATAAGCTATACATATCTGCATTATAATATTTGAAGTCTAACTAACCATAGTTTCTTAATGATAACGAGATTCCCGTACAATTAGTAGAACGTGTCTATTTCACTAATGCTAACGACACATTATCTTACGTGTGTTTCATTTGACCAGTCAGCATTGTGAAAATGGTTAACTTGTAACGCGATATTAGTTACCATTACACAGTGCCTTCCTTACTAAAATACAATATTTGGTTTATATTAATACAAAGTTATTTTTAACAAAACTTGCACACCTTATGTTGTGTAGTGACTCGGTCAAAATCTATGTATACTCATACGTATGGTTGAGATATTATACCATATCATTCACATACAGTAAAACCTCACTCAAAGACCACCTCAATAATAAGACCAGTTCAAAATTAAGAACACCATTTTCAAATCCATTTTCATTGTTTTTCTCTTTATAAGACCACATCAATATTAAGACCAGTTTTTCAAAGGGGCTCAATGGAGGTTTTATTATTGAGGTTTTACTGTATATACAAAACATATGCAATAGTGGCAACCTCTTTAACCACCACAACATTTCAGCATTCGTTTACTTCTGCAAGTTACACACAGATACTTCACTGACACAAAGTGATTGTATCAGCCTATATCTGGCCAACATAAAAACAAAGTACAAGAAATGAAATGGCGATCACAAAAGCGCTTGTATCCAATCACACAAATATCGCGCAAATAACCTTAATAACTTTACAGCACTACCAAGTCCGAACTCGCACTCTCTATTACTTACAGCCAGAAAAGAGTGGATGTACAAGATTTAACAGATATAAAATAATGTGCAACGTCTGCAAGCGCCGCATTACTTAACGTTTTGTAATCTTTAATGACCGTAAGGATTGACAAAGTGTTTCCAATTTAATCTTCTGAGTGAAGTCGACAATCTACAATACGTGACAATCAAGTTAAGAAGCACTTACTTAGATGAACAGAGGAGTTCATTAAAGAAACTCAACCTGATTGTTGTCGTAAAAACTAACGATACATTTGTAATTTTCAGACATGACGTGCAAATGAAAACTCACTTCTACGTCTGAATAATAGTTTGACTTACGACTTAAGTGTGGCTATCAGACAGATATATTGACATCATTGTGGGAAAGCGTGATCTCTATATTAAGAAAATAATTAAACAAGATAAGAAACAGAAATAGATATCATATCGATATTGAATTTGTGAGCATGTATATTCCAGCTTACTTGTGAGAAATAATATATAATTATACAGTTATGACAGAGTTCATGAAAAATTGTTTTGACTAGAAAGTTAAAAAGCACGATCCGAATTGTCCCTCAGCATTTTTGGAATTGCCAATAGTACAATCCTAATGGTCCCAGGTCCGAATTACTCGCGGTCCGAATTGTCCGTGTCTCGCGTGGCCTCCATTAAATACAACTGCAATGAATTCTCCCTCGTACCATGAAATACAGACGTTGATATTATCAAGTGTATTTGGATTTAATTAGTTTGAGATGTCGCATTTTTACGGATTTTTGTCACGTCCGTAATTTATCATGAGTAATATGTTACATTCGGTCGAAGAGGATTTTCTGCGAAAAAAATAAAAGCAGGCAACGAACAGAAATATATTGTGAAATGCGCTTCACGGAGAATATTCATAATTGCACGTAAATTAAGTTATATCTTGACGATATACTCTCATATACATATACACTACAATATGTCTTTTTAGTACGACGATAATGTCATCAATTGTTTGACCATGCATGTAAGCTCGAGTTAACTTAGTTACGTAGTACTAAATTAAAAGTAGTTACTTTTAACACAATGGTGTTAATCTTCTTCACGGAGCTCAAATGCTATTCTCTCCATCACATATAATCGGATAAAGCACAAGATATCAGTTTGTTTGTGATTTTACCAAGTGCCAGCTGAATAGAGTTAAGCTTTTATAATATATTGCTTTCCACCGGCAAAGTGAAATCCGAAGCGTTATGAATAAATAATAAAATTTCCACGCACACAGTCACGTAAGTATTTGCCCCGCATACGTGTCTCTGTACTCCGACTTTTACACGCTTGTTCGTAACAAACAGAGCCACGCTCAAGCTTATGGATTTTGCCGCAATATTTTAACGGCATTCTTCTGGCGTCTTTATTATCGACCGAACAGACTTTCGAGTTTTCGGAAAAACTGTAGCAATCTTTCACGAGTAGAAGCAAACAAATATCGAATTTCTAGCGCATCCGAGTGCCTCACAATCACTTCGAGAAGAAGACAGGGGCCAGATGTTTATGACTGCAAAAAATGTCGCTAAGGTATCTGTCAATGGAAAGACCGACGGTGTCCAACTTCTATTTACGTTTGTGAATGGTTTAGCTCGACGTTATACAGCGACAGTATAGAGATGTGACGTCCGTGGCTGGACTATTTTGTTGTACAGCGACAGTATAGAGATGTGACCGTCCGTGGCTGGAGTACGTAATTATATAATTACGTTTACAAAAGCTTTTACAATAAACATGAATGATGACGTAGGTACAAGGAACGCAACATTCACAAGACAATCCCCCAACATATATTCTACGGAAACAGCTACACAAGCACATAAAACACTAGGAGTTGAGCAACAAATTGAATACTTTAAGATAACCATTTATAGAATTGCTTATTATGTCACACCACGGAAACAATGTTTGATACTAAGAACTGTCTCCAGAATGTGTAATTGGAAAGTGGCCACCAAGTGCTCATAAATAATTCACATATTATGGCTTTCAGAATTTCTTTTGGCTATGTTTTTCTTAAAATGTAAATAACAGAAATCAATATAATATTTGAAATATAACCTTTTTGTCTTATCAAAGTATTTAATTGCTTTCCCTTTGTAAGCAGTCAATATTTGAAACTCATGTCGTACTATTAGTACTTTGTATCTTCTGGATTAGATTAACATTGAGCATAACAATAATACATCATATGAGAGAGACACTTGTCGTTTGTGTGTATCTTGAATATTTATAGAATCAAAAGTACGCTTTAACACAACTGATACATGTACTATGATTTTGTTTTCTCTAATACACGTCGATTAATGAAGGCACTATGTAAATCAAAGCGCTGAAAGCACTGAAGTTGTTCGGTATTGAACACTGTTTTATATTCAGAAATTCCAGAAAGTACAGAGAAAAATGCCAACATAATGCCTGGTAGTTTAACACTACTCGTATTCAAGGAATATTTCTTCCTATTACAGAACCCCAGTTTACTATTATATTGTTATCACCTTTCTCACAGAGATTTACTTAGATGGGAGTGGGGTGGCCATGTCCCACCAGGCTGTTTTTACTGGTGGCTTAATTTTAAAAGGCATGGATTAATACATAGTTGTCAGACGTAGCACGTTTACTGTTACTGACCTCCACTATTCAGAAAGTTTCATGAAAATCCATAAATAATTTCCTGAGCTATGCTCCCAACAAGATGTAATCAATGGAGATCAAAGAGCAAGTAAGACACAGTTATGATTTGTGTGTACTGCACTTCTTCTCATTATCATTGTCTGTAGTTTTAATAGAAATTATTTTATTACGCATCTGACCCAATTTGATTATAGGCATTTACTTAAATAGAATTTGCTCAATACGTTTTAAAATATTAATTTAAAGAAAGTTTTAGCATTAAACAGTAAAAATCAATGCTAGTTTCGAAAGTTTTAACGCTCAAATATTGGACTATTTTGTTTACCAATTGATTTACCCATATTCCTCCGCGACATCCGGAGAAAAGGGCGCGGTTTTGGCGTTTGTTATGACACGTGACTAAACCCACGCCAAATATTATAATTAGGTGATGTGTTTTCGGCGTTTGTTTGATGACACGTGACTAAACCCACGCCAAACATTATAATTAGGCGATTGACCCAATTTTTCTGAAAAAATCAATGCTAGATGCTAGCTTAGACCTGACTTCAACAGTTAAAACGCTCAGTTGTTGGTTACGCTCAGTTGTTGGTTTACTTTTTGTAACAGATTTACATTTTCTGTTATTCTTGCGCATGCGCAGAATATATTTTCTGTTATTCGTACCTTACTTCCGTAGTTAATACGCAAACGTAGTTAAGCGATGCGACTGTCGAAATTTGTCATAGAACTAGTTGTTTTACCAAACAACTAAAAGAAAGGTTTTGTCTTCTTTACTGTACAATGATACAGTAAGAGAAAATTAGGTGTCGGTAGAGCAACGTGACACGATAGTCGCAGTTAATGATAAGATTACGATCGTCTTCACAACGTTACATGGTCGTGAACACATTTGTGCTTGGTCATGTCTGTTGGTCACACTACATATTCGTTGTTCTGTTGTGTCGTGCGGTAAAGGGTTATCTTGTTCGCACACCTACAATAAGGATTATAATTACTGTTGTTCATTTTGATGAACTGATACTGCATATCGTTTGGAAGTTACTTTCCTAAGATTGTTGATGTGGTATTGTGCGCAGTGTAATCTTCTATTCCACAATTTGCAATGTCCTTTCTGTATTAAGGAACATGTGATGCATAAATAAACACTCGAATTATGACACTATCATAAACTAAATGTGTCCATAGGGCACAAGTACCATCCACTTCACCCAATCAAGGGAGCAAATCTGCTCATGATGAATAAAAGCAATAGGAAAAAACTTAGTATGTCGAACTGTCGCATGCCATTAAGAACAGGATCAAGTTCAGATTTATTGCTAAGTACATCGATTTATACGAAGTGTGTAAAAGTAATATTCTCTTAAGTGACATTAAAGCCGAATCATTGTTGTCTGTTTTGTATCACTTAGATTTTCTTATTTGGCAACGTCTTGGAGTATAGGAATGGGAACAATTCATAAATTGGCATTATTCTCAATGGAGTGATTTTAATACTACCGTATTGCCATGTAAATGTTTTACGTTGTGATTAATAAAAATAGCTTCAGAAAAGCTATATTCATTTCAGCATTACACGTTTCTCCCTTTTTGATAGCTTGATCATTTCTTCGATGCACTAACCAAAACGAGGGTCATGATGGCCCTGTATAACTCACCGGAGAACTTAACGATTTTTCACGAAATGAAACTGGTAATGTGATTGTCAAATGAGGCAATTTTGACAATCAATGGTGAATATTATTGTACTATACTATACGTTTATTGGTACAATCTGCACATACAGTGCCTTTGACCATTAACAAAATAAACATAAATATGAGATAGTCAAGACAGTAAATATACATGTTACAAATACAATATCAAACATGTAATATAAGCAAACACAGAACAGAACAAAGATATTTGTGTATAAGAATATATATTAAATTGTAAAAATTGATATTTTTTGTTCGTTATCGACTTTTGCGTGACATTGTTTTGCTATCATATAGATACAATGGTGCTCAAAGAATGTTAAGGAGTTGTACTCTATCTGATTGGGGAGAAGTATATATCCAGAGAAATACTTGAGTTAACTTTTAACGAAATAAGAAGAGAATGTTATGTCTAGAGTGTTAACAAGACATGATTTGAAATGTGACATAGCTTTTGACCCGGATGACCCAGCATCAAAGTTGAGCTCAATCTTAGGCAAACACGTTCCATACAGAAACGATGAACAATGTGACATCTGAAGAGTTAATAAGGAGTTTTCTTTAACTGAACCTAGTCACCTAATGACCCATTTTTAAAATGAAATATATTTCATTGAGACAAACATTCTGATAAAGATTCATGCCGATCAGGTACAAACATGATATCGACAGTGATATCAAGGGTTTTCTATTTATTGGTGACCTAGTTTTTTACCAAAGAAAACCCATTTGATTCTCTTCCAACATTCCATTGAGAAAAAACATCTTGACCAAGTTCCGTGTATATCAGATTGAAAATGTGACCCCTCGAGTGTTAATAATATTTTTTCTATAATTGGACCAAGTGACCTAGTTTTTAATTCCAGATTTCAAACTGAACGTATATTTCATTCAGACAAACATTTCCACCAAGTAGATTGTTAACAACGAGTTCTATGGTTTGACCTAGTTACCGCGTTTTTGACCCAGTTTAAACTTGACCTATCATTTATTGAAGCAACTATTTAGAGTTTACAAGCTAATTGTTGACGACGCACGGGGGCGGAGACAGGATGATCAAAAAGTATTTGAAACACATTGTTGTCAGTGTGTTTTGGCCTTCCAACCTGTTGAATACGCTCTCATAGATACTCATTGTTACTATACATGTATATTAGACTGGAAGTTGACGCTAATGGGAGCTACAAACTGAATCATTTTAACACATTTACGTCTTAGAATCACAATACGAGTATGATACAGTGTAAGTGATCAGTCTGGCAACATCCTTACGAATGGGCAATAAATAAAGATTCACATTTCTCTAGAAATTCCAAAGTGTTGACTTTCTGATAACGACTGATGTTTCGGTTTATTTGTAAGTCTTACTTTACTAAAAACTTTAAAGAACATGCATTATCCAAGACATCCATTATAACGATTTAAATTGCCGACAGCTTTTTTTCTTTTGCGTCAATATTAATGGATAAGGAAGCCATGTTCTTTGAAATAAATTGATGAATATACCATCTCATCATAAAATACATTTTAGCTGCTGATATATTTCAATGGTATATAGTCTTATGTAATAATCTCTTCTGGAAATACACGAAGTACATTTCCGCTGCGTGGGCAAATTATTTTCTATCAATGTTAACAGTTTCGAAAGGATGCGTTTTAATATGATTTCTATTCTGCTTTTTCAATATAAATAGGCTTTTCGTATGAAGGTTCTCAGAATTTCACAATGTCATTAGGACAACTAAGTAGAAATGATGCTTCTATTGATACACTTTTATCACATAACTTGCACTCCAGGAGTGGCATAAAGCAGTGACATAAATATCATATGTAACTAGTTACATAAATAGCCGAATCACAGCACTATTTAAAGTATATTAAAGATTGAAAACAATCTATAAAATCTTACATGAGTGCTTATTTGATATTGTTTTTATGAAACTCGTCGACTGAAACGAATATGACGCTCGACAGAGCCTCGTGTCATATTCAGTCGACTCGTTTCATAAAAACAATATCAAATAAGCACTCGTGTAAGATCCTCTATTTCTGATTTACAACGTCAATTGACATACTAGATGGATGCCGTTTACACAAAAACCAGCTTAATATACATTTGATATCCCCGTATTATATAAGCATGAATGAAAGTTGCGTTATATGCACGTCGCTTCATGACGGCGAACATTCGTGACTAGTTGTTGATAACCCACCTAACGCTACGGTCGTAAAGTCCTTTTCTCGAAGAAAAAGAGAGATTCCCCAATTTGTGACGAACGGACAGACTGGACAAAGAGGGCCGGACTAACCAAATGTTCCTCTCAATACTCTGGGAAGATATAATAACCAACATCGGAACAACGGTGTCGTCATGCGTCAACCTACTTAACTTAAAGTTTGGTCTTCTATATGCGCAGATGTTCATTTTTTTCTTGTCATTTTGCTTTTGCTAATATGTTCCATTATCGGATGCAAGGAAATGTGCATCATTTAAAAATAATAGACTGATATCTCAACGAAATCAGCATACTTATTATAACCGTTATTTTAGAATACAACCTTAATTAATACCTTCTAAGGAAAAAACACACAAAATAACATACGGATCGTTCAATATTGAACACTTTCATTGTCCATTCACTTGTTGTGTATTTATGCTTCACGCACCAGTAATCTTCTTATTGTATATGACCCATGAAAAGACGACTGCTATTTTATTATTGTCGTCTTATTGATTAACCTGACAAAGTCAAACTGCTCCATTCTATCATTGACGGTATTTTAGATATGTTAATTTTTCATTTCAATGATCTCGTTCATTCAACGTTAACATAAAAATACACGTTTATACACATTCAATCATTATGCTGACTTCACCATGTTTGTGAGGAAATCGCACTGACATGTCTGTAAATTATGTTGGGAGTTAAGCTGACGACTCAAAAAGTATTCGTGTATGAAGAACTAGGCAGGTATAATATGGAATCTATCATGTACTAGAATGCACAACATTATTAAATACACGCCCTAGATATAAATACATTTAACAATGTTATCTTTTAATCTAAAAAATGAACTTAACCCGCGTAAGGTTAATTGAGTCTCAAGGGTTAGTCTTTTTTGTCTAAGCTCGGTTTTTATGATGCTTGGTTGAACCAATGAGTAGACAATCAAAAGTCTTTTTAGCATTAGTAAAACAGAGAATAGGCGATATCTGTATACAGGATTGTAACTCAAGACAGGAAATCTAACCCAGAGCTTTTTTCTTTAAAACATTTACTTATTTTATTTTACTCTCGAAGTTATCAACATCAAACTATATAGAATATAAATGCCCAATTAAGAATGTCTTCACACCTTTTTATGTTGAAACAAAAAGATTGAAAAACAACTCACCCGGTACCTTTAAACGAACGATTATGTATTGTCTGCAACGTATTAGAAGATGAATACCACTTTGTCATACATTGTCCTTTTTACAAAGAAAGTCACAACATAAGTAAATGTTATTATTGGCAAAATCAAAATATGTACAAATGTTATAATTTTATAACTAGACAAAATGTTACCGAAATTAGAAACCTAGCCACTTTGGTACACCACGCTTTCACTGAAAGACAAAGCTGCACGCAATGGTGACTTAGACATGTTTGTCAAAACATATTTATTCGTTGAGGTTGAAATTCAACGTTGTTTTGTATACCCCAAATGAATGTCCTGCATTTGTTTTTACATGTCTGTATATGTATGTATGAATATGTATATATATGTATGTGTCTGTAGGTGTATAAGCATATGTGTTTTATATATGTATGTACAAGGTATATATATGTATGTGTCTGTAGGTGTATAAGCATATGTGTTTTATATATGTATGTACAAGGTATATATATATGTATGTGTCTGTAGGTGTATAAGCATATGTGTTTTATATATGTATGTACAATGTATATATATGTATGTGTCTGTAGGTGTATAAGCATATGTGTTTTATATATGTATGTACAATGTATATATATGTAGATGTGCGAGTATGAAGAAGAAGTTTTATTTCACAACATAGTTATATACAATAAACATTTGAAATAGACCGTAATGGTCCATGTTCAAAATAAACATACTGTACAGTTTTCATTAACATAATAGGCAACAGTCAGTTTAACATGGATAATGTATGTATGTATATGTATGTATGTGAATATATATGCACAAGAATTGTATGGTTCAATACTAGCTCATGTTGATAATAATCTAAAATTTAAGTTTTTAAATATAAGTATATTGTTTTGGCATAATAAGAATTCTATGTCATACTATTTTGTCTTACATATGTTGTTGTGGCATGGTAATATGTATTCTATGCAATGTAATTTGATTTTGCTGTTTACTGTATATACTGTCTCTTCCAAGAACGCATGTAAAAATACCAGTATCCTTTTCTGACTACCTAGAAAACCAACAAACAAAAACATGCTTTAAATATCGACATATTTGAAAAAAAAAATTCACCAACCAAAAGCACAAGCTTTCTCGCCATTTGTCACGCTGCTCATTATTGTTATAATGCTTATTTTGGTGTTTACAGTGTTCCATATGCAAATGAAATATCTATCTATTTTTTTCAGTATTTGCCTACGTTTGCGAGTACGACTAATCATTTCCTGGATAACAAGTACTTTTTCGTTTTCACAGTCACTATGCTGCAACAGCACATGTTTGTAATTAATATATATTCTTCAATACAATAATCTTCGATAAAATAGTTAGAAGACGCTAAAAACTGATCCTAATATGTACGTCTGTTACAGCCACGTGATTGAACCATCCCGATCCGTCATATAATTTCAGGTCACACATTTGAAGAACATACTCTAACAACACAACATTGAACATGAGATTAATTCATCCTTCAAAAAAGATAAAAGCATCCATGACTACAGCAAATACCTCATAAGTAAGGTTTAAAGAACTAATGTGACATACGAGTAAGATAGATACATTGACAGCACATATATGTTACACTAAATGTAGTAAAAATACAAACAGATGCGATGATAACGAGTATGAAGATTTAAATGAAGCGTAGTTCAGATTGTATATTATGTATAGTGTTACAATTATTCTTGAAATGTTGCCATAACAGGTGTACGCAATGCCAACCGTCACCATTATCACCATAATATTGTTATTTTGATCTACGGTTCTGTTTTCAAGTCATTATATCCCATGTAGGATTAAGGAAATATATAGTGACAAGTTATTCAGACAACGTGCGAACATTTCCTCTTTGCACTGGGAATGGAGCGGCAATGGGCACACATTGAGCTAAGTTAAGAACTCAAGTGTACTGAACATAAACGTTGTCAACTTCTTACTCACCTACTTACCAATTCTTTTGTCTTAAACTTTTAATGTTAATGCGAAACTATCTCCTTTCCGAATGTGATAAATGCCCTGGAGAATTACATCAAAATTGGGAATTAATTCAATGGAGATGACCCGGTTGTAGGCACGTTTGTCACGCCACCATTTCATCAAGTACGTGAAACATTGCTGAAGCTTTCAGTGACAGAATTAAGGCAGCAATGATCGGTTTTATACAAGCGTGGTTGATTTCCAGACAAGTTTCAAACTCCTTCACTAGACTTGTACGTATAATTCATAAATGATTTGTAACATTATGATCACATTTATATCATTTATTACTTTATTTCATCTAACTTCGAGTAAATGCAGGAAAAATGCAGTTTATTGCAAGACATGATTCCTTTACTCTGGATGATTCATTTGTTTGCTTGACATGAAGAAACAATCGATACAAATTGTGTTGCACAATTTCCCCGATGTTCCTCTTCGTATTCGTGTAAAATCATTTTTTGTACCCGTTTTTATCCTTTTTAAGTTACTTTGTACCGCTATGGTTTGAAAATCGAATTTCATGCGCTGCTTCATCTAACATTTACCAGCATGCTAGAATTATACTGAATTGGAAGAGTTTAGTGTTTACCGTATTTCAAGAACGCTGTAAATCGGACATAACTGGCTATGACAACTTCATGTTCCCCCAAGGGGAAGGAATGGTTATAAAATCGTACGGGGTTCACAGGCAGCATACACGATTGTACAAAAGGCCGTACCGTACCCATCGGAGCCCGCACCGCGTCATTAGCACTAAACTAATCAGCTGGTCGTGAGGATCAGATACAGTCTCCGCAAAACCTGTCTGAAAGTACTACCTGTTTCAACATACATTTGGGTGTTAGCCATGTTTTATTCGGTGCCCCAGGTCAATAAATCTTCGGCAAATCTGCGGACCGGCCAACATGGCATGCTTTCATGGTCTCCCACGGTTTCTCAGAGATTCGACTATAACAGGGCCAGTATACTTATCAGGATCTTCCTCTCATTAATTTCATACAAAGTCCTACATGACTTTCTTGTTTTTATGCATCGTTTGAAGCCGAGTAAGACGAATGCGAGGTATGGATTATATAAATTGTATAACATAATGAGATGATAGACTGTACACCACAGGATGCCTTTGGATACACGACATACGTAGATCTCAGATCAGCGTTTGATTTATTACACTTTATATGAAACGATAACATTGGCGTACTTATTTGTACAATTTTAAGACACTTCTCCAATATCGGTGCAATGACATGATATACTTCATACGCACAAGACAACGACCTTATTATTCATTGTTTTATCGTGTATATAAACGTTATTTACGACATGTTGGCAATGTCATGCGATATTGCCTATTCATTTTAGAATAACGATCATTAAAGAAGTTTTCTATGAAGTTTGAATGGAATATGTAGGTTTAGTGGTTTTAGTATGGAAAGCTCATTATATTTTTTTATGAAATCTGAAAATTTGGCAATAGGGGAGAAATGCCAGGAATTGGTTTATTTGAACCACGTAGATTAATGACACAAACATCAGTCCCAACAACCCTGATTAGCTATCTGAAATTTACTATAAAAACTCACTTAGCTAACGATTTTAGCTACGAAGGACATGAAATGAACACAATGCTTTTAAATGAAATTACTGATCAGTATTTACTGTCATACTTGACAATATATACCAGGATGGTCTTTATACTGGATGTTCTTACAAAACAATGCCTATATCGTTTACATTTGTAATGTGAAGCTCCAGACTGTTTATATGGCTTCAACAAGTTTCATGCCTTTCTCAGCTCCGAAGGATAGTATTATTTAAGTGCTATGGCTAGTCCGCTTCAGTGAGTTAAATAGCTTTTGAAAGGACAAGAACATTGTGACAATACCACGTGAGCATATGTCCTAGGTATTAGCTATGTCCGCGGTAGTAGCTATGTTCGCGGCATTAGCTATGTTCGCGGTATTAGCTATGTTCGCGCGGTTTGCATATATTTTCATAAACGTTGTTATGCTTGATCCTAGAAGCTCTCGGTAAGTTTTATATTACATTTGAAAACAATGAAAGAGTTATTTACCAGTCAAAATGTCCGTCATACATGTAATATATAAGTATCAATTTGAATGGAATACACAACATGCAGAAACTTCGCTTAGTATGCGCTGGTGATGCTGTTTTTTTATTTTTGAGTTAGTTTGAGGTATGTGACTTTACACAATGTAATGTTGTATGCCAAATCTACACTAATTATTTTTTCTCAAATCATAGCTGATGAAGACATTCACACATAACCTACACCTAGCTTAACTAATACACTAAACATACATAATGTTACAGTAAAAATGACACGCGTGCCGTCCAATCGGCAAGTACTTGTTCTGTGTAACCATCTTGATACGAGAGGTGTTCGCAAAGTTTCGGGACAATCGTTATACCTTTTTCATTTTCTTATATTTTTTCCGTGCAATTTTAAGGATATGTAGCCCCACATTATGCCATTATCTGTACGAATTATTACGTCGCTATAGTAACGTCAATTATGCGTGAGCGGGACCCATTGACGGTGTTATTGGCGAGTTTGTATGACAGTGATTACATTTTGTATCAGAATTGAACGATGCAAAAATGGTGTAATTTTACTGTTAGTTATCCCGCGAAACTGCATGAAGTTACCAAGGCCATTTTCGGTGTATGCATTTTAAACAAGTGGCGTTTTGTAATGAATGAATGAAGAATAATTACGTAGCAAAGATATTCGATAAAAGTTTGTGTGCAGTTGGGAAAATCAGATTGGAAGCATTAACTATACGCGTGGAACTGAAGCGATGTCGAGAACACGCATTTACGAGTAGTATTACATCTTTAAACAAGCCATATCTTGAAAAGAGGTGGTCAGCGTAATTTGAAGGTTAAGATTTGTTATGCAACATAAAAAATGCCGAGATATTGAGATTGCTGGTAACTCCAAATCCAAAATGGATTTCGGTAAATTTGTCGAAATTCAGTGGATTTCGGTAAGGAAACGTACCCCTTATCGAAAGGTTAACCAATCCGAGTCAAGATTATCATCGTTGTTCGGTTGAAGAGAAGTTGGTTTAGTTGGTAACTTAAGATTTTATTGGTTTACACATCACTGATATGCAAAAAGCAAATACATGTTAGTACAGCTACGTCGAAAAGACCCTTTACGCAAGGCGGCTGATCTTCAGAGAGCAGGACGTCACATTGTAGCGGCGGGAAAGGCATACGTGATTGCGGCTTTACTGAGAATTGATAGGAGATTAACCGTTCATGACATTGAGAATTCCATCAGAAAGCTTTAAGAAATATGGTGTCGGTATTCATAGTTGCCTTGCTAAGTCGTCCAGACGTTTCCATGGTGACAATAACTAGCGCGATACTTATATTATATTGTTGTTACAACAAACCAATAAAATATACCCATAACTATATATGCTGAAAGATTCAGGGAAATGTACTAAAAATAAAAAGTTATGACACTTGTCCCGAAACTTTCCGAACACCCCTCCATACAACTGTCGAATGCTACAGAGAACAGGACTAACACTATATGTTTAACTGATTTATTTAAAACCGTTTGAGGCACGGAAGAACATAGTTATTCACATTGTTATGAAGCTCTATCTACATCACTGAAAGCTATTCATTTGTTGCTATCAGACAAAAGCGCCCTTGGGACTGCTATCTTTCCTTATATGCAGAGTATATTTTATTGAACACAATAAAAAGAGAGTGAATCACACGCGCGTTTCAGCGCGTGACTACTTTGAAGTGATGTAGTTAATACATATTAGTTAAAATATTTAAATACATAAATAAATGCAACGTCTCAAAAAGTTACGTTTTCCACTCGTATACAACATAATCGACATGAAGTAACACATAGTTTCATTCTGAACCGAATAGACATAAACGACATGGAAAATACTTCAGCACAAATAACTTCAATTATAATTTCAATGCTATGCTATACAACTATTACACAGTAAAATGATAATATGAATACAGCAACTCGCATTACATTTGGATTCTGAACTCTATACGGTTAACTTGCAGACTCGTTTATCAACCACAGTAATTCCTTAAGATATATAAATCCTAAGCATTCATCATTGTCGGCGATATAAATGATCTATGGAATTATTAATACCATAATGTTTACATCTGTAAATTGTTCTTCACTCTTTAAGTAATCAATCAAACCAAGAAGCATAACAAGAATATTGGTTACGAAATTATTGTAAATAAATGAAACTAAATGTTCTAATAAATTCTATCTTTATGAGAAGAGATCAGCACATTATAAAATAAAGTCAAGTTTTGAGAAACACGAAAAATCGGTCAATGGCGCTACCGGGAATCGAACCCAGGTCTACGGATTGCCGGTCCGTTATGCTAACCAGACATCTTACTAGTTTATTCGTCTCTATATGAGGCATATGGTCGTATGTGGTCTTGCACACGGGTCGAACTGTAAATTTACTGGAACTTATGTAGTTAATTAGAAATGAACTAAATACCTTGTATACTTTTATAGTTTGTATGTACGTACGAGAAATGTGCATTCTTGTGGTTAATGAGCATTTTTTTCGATTTCCAAGAATTAGTCTTACATCACATATAATTATTACATGCTCAATTCACAACCGAAAAATGTGCACGTAACAAAATAATTAATTATCTCGTACAATTCACATCGTATTAATTAGCGATAAGCCGGTGCGTAATACCATTGTTCAATAAATCGCGTTTTAGCAGGTACTTATTAATAAGTACAGTAACACACTAAGTGCATTTAGAACAAGCATTACATACCATCAAGATCTTGCAACACTACCTAAATCACGCCTGTAACTTTTGGAATCACAGCACTAATTTTATGTACGAAAAACATTCCAACTTTCACTGCCATCTGCAATCCCCAAAATGGAGGCTGAATAAGAAAATACACTTTTGTTTTTGTAGTAGAAGGAGAATAAGTAGAAGAAGAAGTTTTATTTCACAACATAGTTATATAAAATACACTTTTGAAATAGACCGTACTGTTCCATGTTCAAAATAAACACATGAATAGCTGTCATTTACATAATAGGCGACAGTCAGTTTAACATGGATAATTAAATATGCTTAGATTCAAATTTGCTCATCAAAGAATGAAAAAAGGAATTAAAAATGAAATAGCGGAATGATCGTTTTAAACTACAGATATTGATATACCGTGTTGAAATAAGTCATATAAGCTTTTTGCAATGACTGAGACTTTAAAAAAGTTAGGAATGACGTTCCACACAAAACGTACAGACATTTTTTAAATCTTATTTTTACTAAATGATACGAAGTCTAATCGTGTAGAAGTTTTCGAGCGTGTACCAGCTGGACCCCAGCTTAATCCTAGCAACTATAGGGGAATATCAATAACGACTTCGATTCTACTGTTTGTATGTAGATTTCCGTAAAGCGCTTGACCAAATAAATCACAATTACTTGTTTAAAAGCCTCCAATTGAAAGGGGTAACTGGCAAATTCCTAAAAGTCTTGTCCAGTATGTATCAAAACCTCAATTCTTGCGTTAAAACGTCATCAGGGGGAGGGACAGAGTATTCTCCATGCAACATAGGCACCAGACAGGGGGACATTATGTAGTCCCATAATCTTTTCTCTCTTTATTGACCAATTATCCTCACTACTCCGTGCTGAATGTAGTTCAGGAATTTGTATTGATAACTCAATACCCGACCTAGTATGTTTAATGTTTGCAGATGATATTGCCAACTGCGCAGAGACTGTTATCAGACTACAACAACAATTGAATGTTGTTCAGTTTTGTATTTTAACTGGTATGGAAGTTAATCTCAGTAAAACGGAAATAATTGTCTTTCGTAATACCAGACCCTTAAGACGTTTATTAGTGGTTAGTTAACGAAGTGTAGTGGTTAGCATAACGGAGCGACAATTAGTAGACCCGGGTTTGAATCCCGGTAGCGCAATTGACCGATTTTTCGTGTTCATCAAAACATGACTTCATTTCCATACACATATAAAAAACTTTATCGTAGTTGTCCTTAAGGGTTTATTATATTGTAATCGTATTGATGACACAACTCTTGACATTGTATTTTGCTTTCTGACCACTCGGATCATTTTCAACACAGTCCATCGACTTATCGGTAAATGAGAGGTATTATGAATGCGCAGACCTTTCGAGTAAGGCATATTTTGCGATTGTGTTCGGTTTACTAGACATATATAAACAATCGGCTACATGTCGCTAATAAACATGTTCAGTTTCTAAAGCATTAATCATACAACAGCATATTTGTTGTAAGTCATTCTAGCTTTCGTTAATACCTTGATTTAATGTTTCATAAGACGTAGTTACTGCTGCTGAAATGATGGTCATCGAAATCTCTTTCCGGTGAACCATTCTGGCAAAATAAATGATCATCTTGCGCCATGCAAATGATTGGTGAACATATGCAATATAATGAGTCATTATTACACACCGGATGGCTCAGTTTTAGAGCGCCTCATTCGAACGCGTTAGGTCGCGGTATCGGAATTATGCCGGAGTCGTTAAAATGGTTCTAGCGTTTATTATGTATATAGTGCTATGATTAGTAGGCCTAGTGCCATGTGGTATCTTGTTCAGCGTCTACGACGTTGCGTCTTAGTGTAGCACCTTAACATCTGCTGAAAGTAGACACTTACTCCGTACACCAGACGTTTAACGTTAACCTAGATGCACGCATAAATGGTAGTAAAGATATAATGGACTAAAATGAATTAGTGACCATGGCAATCAATATGTTAGGTTAGTTGACCTTTTATCCCATTAAAAATTGGCGAACGTCAGCTCTTCCGCATTTGTACACTTTAAGCTAGAGATTGATGTCAACAATTTACAATAATTTGCAATCAAGTTAAGAAGTCAAGTAAAGATTTTTTGAGGGTTAAGGTATATGACTGTACTTGTTGACATTAGGTAATTAGGGGAAATGTATGTGTTTTTGTTACTGACGTTATCGCAGACTGCTCGTTTTAGCCTTAAGGTACCAATGAAGCACCACTGATTGAGTTAAGTGCTCGTATACATGTAACTTATGTCAATTAGGAGATGACCGGATGGTGCGATAACAGACTCTTACAAGCTCAATTATCGTCTTCATAATTAATCGGTTTTAATGTTAATGTAAGACTCATGTAATACTTGCAAGGTATCGCCATTTCAATGTTTATAACTACGTGACAATGTTGTTTGAAACAACATAAACCAAGTTGAATAAATGAGAAACAGTTATATCTTATTTAAACAAATCAGAATGTATATATAGTACACGATGGTAGATTAATTATCTAATTACTAGTAGACGGAAGCTAAACAATGTTACACCACTCCGCGTCTATTTGCTATTTCCATTTGTTTTTGACATGACAAACTATAGACTTAGCCCTTAATTTTATCATTCCTAACATCATTCAGAAGATGAGAATTCTGAGCGTAATTGAAAAATGAAAATTGAGATGACTTAATTTTCTGCATTTTTGTCACGTCCGTAATTCATCAAGAGTCGAATATGTTAGGTTCTCTTTGCTGAAGTATTCGGTGATTTAATGAAAGGGAAATGTTCGGAAATTTACGGAAAGATATACTTATTAAGTTTTAACAGGAAACACCGCATACATAAGACAACGCGTTCGTACACACACCACAGGGAAACAACATGTGCAATGGTAAACACGTATGGGATTACGGGTGCAAGTATTAATCGGGCCGACCACCAAAACAACAATGGATAATGTAGGGGGACAACAAAGGGGAAAGTTTAATGGATGGAATACATCACGGGACAAGCCAAGAAAATCAGCAATCGAACTCGAATATTATATAAAGTAAAGGAATGGCACATTGGGAAAGGGGAACTTAACATACATCTAAAACATAAATAGAAGTAATAACCACACAAACAGCATGTTGTACTAAATAAGATATATGTAGGTGATACTGTATATATTTTCAGCCATGTTTTTGTACGCAGAGAAAGCACCAGGGGCATTAGTTATAAACATTATAAGATTTTAACAAGAAATATCTTGAAAAAAGATGGTCCGCGCAATTTGAAGGTAATGATTTGTTGTGCAGCATAAGAAAATGCCGAGATTTTACGATTGCTGGTCACTCCAGATCCAAAATGGATTTCGGTAAATTCACCGAAATTCTGATGATTCGGAAAGGTAACGTACCCTTTATCGAACGGTTAACCAATCCGCGTTCAGGTTACAAACGTTGTTAGGTTGAAGAGAAATTGCACTGGTGGTTAACGCAAGATTTGAACACTGATATGCAAAATAGTAAAATCATGTTAGTACGGCTGTGGCGAAAAAATATTGGCATACGTGTAGATGGGTGACAACAATGATTCAGTCAAGTTATTAATGAACACGAAAGGCTGGTAAACTTTTGCAATCTCCAAGTCAAAGTCTGAGTTTCAGTCTTCCTTTTTGTGAATAAGGCTAAAAGCTTATGTACATAATAGTGCATATACTTTGATAACAATTCTGTATATTATGTTATGCCACTAAGTTGGAATAACATTCCGTATTTCATTTCTTACTACAATCATGTCGGCACAAAAAGTCATGGATATACTTCTGAGTGAGTGTAAACAAAATCATGCTGTTATCAATAGGTTAATATCACTATTTAGCGGCCATTACGATTCCTTCGCCATACAAGATGTATCTGCAACATTTTACAGATTTTCATGATTTTTACTGAACGCTTTTGATGAAAATTCGAATGAAGGTTTTATCCAATATACCTTAGTTATATGTATTTTGCGACGCTGTGCATTATGGGTGACATTTTAACCATTTAGTCTGTCACTGATCATGACACACATAGAGATAATGTATGTTAAATATCAATACAGACAAATGATGTCTCGGGAATAGTGTAAGTCTGTAAGGATTACGGTAAATGATTTCATCCTGGTGGTGTTCAATATAGTGGTTTCGAGTCACCGAGGTATTACATTGACCATTTTTCTAAAAAGGTGCAAGTATGTTTGTTAAACATTCTAACATTGAACTGGCCTACCTTTAATAAGCGGATCGTTATATGTCGACTTTTCCATATAAACTAATTTTGGTTATTCATGTGAATTTCTCTCGTTTGTTTATTTCGTGCGTCATTTCACCTTTGACATTAGTATGGCATGAATATATGGAGTGAACATCGTGCATTATTAATGGACTGCATCCAAAACAAAATGTTAAGTGGATATCAGATTAGTATTTCATCTCCCTAATGAATGTATTTTTCAATTAATTTATTGTTTTTGTTTCTACAATTTTAATTCAGATCTTTTCTAGTTTTGGTAAACTAAAGTGTGTAGTTTACGGGCACTGTCGTAATGTAGCGACTTATTGAGATAAAAACGAACCTCTCTTACACGAATCCGACCGAACAGCGTCCTCCATTTCAACCAGCTTTACCGGATTAACAACTTCAATGACGTGATCTAAGCACGTGGCATTGTTTATCCTGTATATAAACCTCAATATGTACGTGTATACTTATATCAGTTTTAGTACAAGTGAACCTCGTTGGCAGAGTCTGTTCACCTTTCACGTTTATTATGAAAACATGATTGGTTATGTTGAAAAAATAATATGATCTGAAAATTGGACTTTGTGGAACAAAGAACTTTGGGATTATCTGAATATATCATTACTTTAGTAAGTAATATCTCACACACGCGAAGCATCATGTTAAGCGTCGGCAAATCATTCAGTCATGTTTGATAAACTATTTTGGTCACAATGGACAGAAAACGTGATAACAACACCAGATCAAATAACGGCCATATTTGATCCTATCATAAACTAATATATCCCTACTGACTGTACCATCCTGTATCATTCTCAATGTCAATATCCATTTCATTTGACGATACTTCAGACGTAAGTGAACATGAAATACCAGACTCTTTTTGTGGCTTCAGTTGATTGCATGTACTTCTCTGTTCTGAAAGGTTGAATTACTATAAGTGTTATGGTTCATCCTTAATAACATCGTGGATGAACCAGTTTCGGTCACCTTAACATATATTCCCTTAACACTGGAGAATATATTGAAAAATAAAACAATGCCAACTCCTTACTTTTAGCTTACTTTAGTTTAAAAAAATACATTTCGATGTGATCTGTACCGAAGTTCCCTCAACATCTTTCAAACAAAATCTGGGACCTACTGTTTTGTTGAACTTTATTTAACAAGGTCACATAAAATGAATGGGACCTGTTTCGGTGACATTGTCCATAAAAACAGTTTGTGTGCCAAAGGTTTCAAATTGTAAAAACTCAAAACTAACAACTACAGTTAAAACCATGATCTGTCAAATAAATGTATTGTCTATGTTTTTCAAGTGTATCTGATACTGTTATTCTTCAGAATGGCAAGGACAAATAAATGTGTCATGCCTACTAATCCCCCTTCCTTTGCAACAGTATATTAGATGTGTCCAGTGTTTGCACTTTGGCAAATCACACTGAACCCAATTTGTAATGACTAATGAAACATATTGTTTAAGTTGTCCTGGTGGTATTCGTCATAGTTCTTCCTCTGCAATTTCATTGTCGCAGTCTGATTCGCTATCAGATAGAGTAACAACCTGCAACCCAGCTGAACCAACTACCGCTTTAAAGTGTCACCTGATTTTGCTTGAAACCACTTGCTTTGAATGACTTGTACTCACTGACAGTTTCCATGATGTGGCTTTGGTTCTGTAATTAGCAAGTGTTCTGGGTTTGGTAACGCTCAGTTCAGACTAGCTCTTCATAAAGCATCTGAACCACTTTGTGCCGTGTCCTTCATTGCGTTTTCCCTAAGTGAAAGGCATAATTTGAAGCCAAGTACTCACAATTTAACGGGCACTACATCTGTATCGAAGCTTGGTCATTGACTTCAGATGTCCAATAAATACTGATTCGTCTAGTTGCTTCAGCTCTGGTGTTATACCTAGAAATAGAGATACAGTGAATTAGTACATTCATACATTAAAGCCAGAGTAACCTGTGTATAGGCAAATCGACCGACTTCGCAACTCGCATTTGACCGCCATTTTTCCCGAAACAGTGGCAGATTTTGATCGGTAAGTTTTATTATTATTTTTAAATTTCTATCATAAGCACAATTTACTCCAATCACTAGTCCTACAAAACATGTGTTTGCACCAACTACCAGTGCGTTGAAACAGTTGGTGTTTGGCCCGCGAAAAGCGTTCAAATGTCGATGAAACAAGTTTACGTTTCTATTGTCAGTATCACGTAGATCCAACCACCGCCTAGTTTCTTAAGACTGTTAACATCGGTAATGTAGCTGTCGATCATACTTGTGTTAATTGGTATACCTAGAACGCCGCTAAAATGCATGTCCTAAACTGCATCGCACGGGATGACGATCGCCATACACAGTTGCATTCTGCCTGTACATCGTGAGAACGTGTAGCGCATAGAAGGGTAACAGTCACAAAGCAGAGCCTACTTTCGCTGATCTGTATGGTAAGTCAACAAATGTGGAGGATACAAGATCACAGTAAACAGAAGTCGGTGGGTATACAACACTAGAGTACATTACGAAACACGACAACACAAAGACAGTGCAACCTTGGAGATATCAGTATATCGGTAATTGATGAGGCTTCCACTAGTTCGGCGAATGCCAGCATTGTCAGTAGCCATTATATTTCACGGATTTCCACATTTTGAGACTAACTTGTTCGACAGACAGACAGTTTTACACGACAATTGCGCATTCCCGCTTGCGAAACCATTTATGTGGCAATTATATTCTCAAACAGATATCTGATCTGTCATTGTGGGAATTAGTTTCGATGCACGTAAGATGGAATAAATACATCATGCCATAGTTATTTACAGAAACAATTTGTATGTCTACTAATTGTGTTACACATTGTCATTTCATTCTACTCACGTTTCCCATTAAATAATCAAAACGTTGACAACTACGGTAAGGTTTAAAACAAGTTGCTATGTGAATCTTACAGTTTAGTTTAAAATTAATTGACGTAGTCGCTATCAGTAATATCCCTGACCATAACCAATGACTAGGGGCTGTCCAAATAGTTCATGCTATAAGAAAATGACTATAGATACAAAAAGAAAATAAATCAATATCGTAACGATAACAAAATGCATTGTGTAATGATTAATGTTAATTTCACAAATAGAAATGTCTATTGTTATGAATGTGTTGTCTAACAATTCAGGCCAGCGTTTGGAACTACGTAAAGTTCCGTCGGCTAGTTGTACGAAACGTTCCATGTGCATTCAAAAATATTTCCTAAAATAGATAGCGTCACGGGTTGCAGTACATTATGTATTTTTCTTGACATTTTGAAAACCAACAAAGGCGTGTTAGCTGTAGAAATATTTTGATGTATTTATATAAAACGGGTTGTTTATAACTGTTTTATTTCAAAGATAATGTTTTTGTCGTTTTTTTATTCACATCGTATATAATCACAATTACATATAGTAAATATTGAATAATATTTTTATGCATTTCATAAACAATTAACATGTTCAATATTCCTTTTGTGTTATAACATCACTTTTGTTTTATTTTCTCTACTTCTCCCTTTAAATATTTCTCAATAATTATTTTGCTACACGTTTTCCGGCGATATTGATGCATAGAATCAAATTTCTCGGGCTCATTTTTTTGACGCCCACACACGGATTGGCATGCACACATAGTTCTCTCAGTGATCTAACGCAATTACCTCGAACCACGGCGCAGGTTCTATACGATAACGTGACAGACACCTTCAATTACCCGTTTCAATCTATGAAATTGAGGGGAAATCTGAAGAGAACTGTGCTGATTTCGTTGGAACGTTGAAATTCATTTTGTCTATAGACTGTATATACCGGATATGTTGTGCATGTGAACTTAGAACATAGAACCATTGGGTTCTGCTTGTAATCTGTCTTTGGAATCCAACGGACACATACGAAGAGAAAATCAGACTTGTTTCGATAACAAGATTGCCCCAGGTTGACGAAATTTACATAAATGAAAATCGCTTACCATTTAAATCATTCTGAAACAGTTTTATCACAACAAGAGTGATACGTTTAAAGCAAGAAACGTTTTATTTATCATCATAAAGTCTATGAGCCGTACGTCATTTCACATTCTAAACGTATAACATGTAAACTCAATTATATTCATGGCTGTCAAATATCTCCAAAACTCGGCCAAACTCTAAAATAATGTCATGCATACATACCTGCTAAATATGATATCAATCTCGTGTCCAATACCAACGTAAACCACATTTTTGAAGACCGTGACATACACATTTGCATTGAAAATATTGCGTCAACAGGACAATTTAAAAATGAAGGGTAAACATAAAGTGTGCATGGAACTTTGCAGTACCTCATCCGAAACTTAAATGGACACAGAAAGTACAGCGCGAGTGGCTCTATATTAGTGCAATAGGTTTATGACAACTATGAGCAATTTCTTAGGCTACATAATAAATCCGTTATTTATAAGAAGTAAATCTTCAACCTAGAATAGCTCCGTGCGTCACCATGACTACTGTATCACGTCACTGTATTTCAGAACTCGCCTCATGACTCGAGGAAATAATCCCATTTAAAAATGAGAAATGCTAATACAATTTTCATAACATACTCAAAATGTTATACATGTAGTACTTTTCCAGTATTTTGTACTACCCCGCGTGATTAATTTAAGAAAAGTCGTGATTAGAAACGTCAGGAATCTTGCACCACAGACTTTTATTTTTGTTCCGCTCTTAATGGTCTAGTGCTTCGTAATTTCCAATATAACAGTTGCAATTTTTGTCCATGCTTTCATTTTCTAACACTTATAAGTCTTACATTTTGTCTCGAATTCAAATAAAGCAAAGTCTGCCTGAAACAGTGTTTGTCACTTATCGTTATACAATGGGGAATTTGTTTTTGTGTTGCCATTAGCGTAACTAGAATTGATGCCGATACTTTTCACAGAATTTGGTTGAAATCCAACCGGCTACTTAGTGTACAACCAAATGTTGTGACAAACAGAAAGTCAGACAGACAGACGAACAGCGTTTGTCACTTATCGTTATACAATGGTGAATTTGTTTTTGTGTTGCCATTAGCGTAACTGGAATTGATGCCGATACTTTTCACAGAATTTGGTTGAAATCCAACCGGCTACTTAGTATGCAACCAAATGTTGTGACAGACAGAAAGTCAGACAGACAGACGAACAGCGTTTGTCACTTATCGTTATACAAATTGGGAATTTGTTTTTGTGTTGCCATTAGCGTAACTAGAATTGATGCCGATACTTTTCACAGAATTTGGTTGAAATCCAACCGGCTACTTAGTATGCAACCAAATGTTGTGACAGACAGAAAGTCAGACAGACAGACGAACAGCGTTTGTCACTTATCGTTATACAATGGGGAATTTGTTTTTGTGTTGCCATTATCGTAACTAGAATTGATGCCGATACTTTTCACATAATTTGGTTGAAATCCAACAGGCTACTTAGAATGCAGCCAAATGTTGTGACAGACAGAAAGTCGGACAGACAGGCGGACCAACAATGGTTATTACAAACTCGGTTTATACGTGAAGACATAACTATTCTCGGGTAGGTGTTCGTCGTGTTTGAGAGAAGAAGCATTTACAAAAACAGATTGACAAATCCTTCAAACTTCACGTCTGATTCATAGACATGACACCAGAGATCATTAATAAGGTATTGGTTTGTCTAAAGTAGAGTTTTGCAGTCTAATAACTCATAGAAAATATTCTTATAGGACATTACACTTATCTCAATATTTAGCAAGACAACTGTAACTATAATCAGTATGACAATGATATCCAATGGTACATACGTACGATAATATTTGACTCGTAGCTGCAATGCATTCAACAATCAAAGCATGTTATACGTGTCAAGCTAAGCTCAAATTAAATGTTCCAAAGTTGTATATTTAGAAATATGATTTTAACGCCAGGTACCAAGATTTTTTTGCAGTTGACCTAACCAGTTTTACTGCAATTATCAGCCATTACTAACTTGCCCTTTCGCAAGCAGCTTACAAACCAGTCCGGCATTCGAACCCGGACCTCCGGGGTGATATGTCAGCGCTATACGTACCAACTGATCCAACCGGATGGGTCCATGATGCTCTTGTTATAACATGGCTGCTTATCTACAGTAAAACCGAGATAATAATACCACCTTTGGGACCCTTGAAAACTGGTCTTATCATTTAGGTGGCCTTAATATTGAGGTTGAAGTGGAAAACAGTGTAAATTGACTTGATGTGGTCTTAATATTGAGGTTTTACTGTATTTAAATTTTGTGTACTGTTTGTTACATTGTACATATGTTTTATATAATGTGCTATGTACAGCGTTGAAAGCAGAAAGAATTGGGTAGAGTTGTGTCTTGTATCCATTTGGCTTTTATTCGTTTTGTAATAGTTTATATTTTCACATCTCCTCGTGATTTGGGTGTGGCCGCGCGCTTTGCGTGTGATGTTTTTTATAATTTATTGCTAACGCTGCATCTATTCATAATACTAGTGCTGTTAATTATTGCTCAAAGAAAAGAACAAACTCCTACTGACATCTAATCTATACAATTACAAAATAATCGACCATATACAATTCTACAATTATGTTTATTGCCTCAATTGACCTTTCTGCAGACGCTCCGTAGCCACGCCCCCCTTAGTAACAGGTTCTCGCTGTAACCACGTTAGACAAGCCATGTCCAATATGGCGTCGAACAAAGAACTATAACGGGCTGATGTAGATAGTATTCCTTCGGATTTTTCCTCATTATATGATATTTCGACTTTAAATCATATCTTGACAAAATAAATATTACATAATATAGATTTGCTTTGACTAGATTAAGAGTATTGAAACGGAAAGATGGAATAAACCTTAAATGCTATACCACGATCAGAAAGAAAATGTCAACTATGTAATGTTTTAGAAGACGAATTTCATTTTATATTAGAATGTCCTTTATATCAGATAAATTTCGAACCGATTATTATGCAATACATTCACACGTGATAATTATAATTCCATATAAGTCCATGTTTGCAGTTTATTGCGGGATTACAGGGGAAGTATTTACCAAAAAAAACATGAAAGTTATCTGTAATGTCCGTCCCCTTATATATAATGTTATTTAGTGTGAATGAAAGTCATTTTAGTTATCAAGTTTAAGTATAGTTATGTTTGTGTACATAACCCACCTTTATTTTGTGTGGAGATGGACATTACACAAAAAGGGATGGACATTAGAATATCAGAATTATTTCTCAAATCTTCAAATCCTGCAACATATATTTCTACAAATTCCAGAAGTCATACTGTAAAGATACTATGATAAAATAGAAACAGAGGCAGACACAAGGCCAGTATTAGGTTGTACAAATTATATAATGTTATGCAATAAACAATAATGTCGCATGTGTGCACTATCTAGATGTAAATCTTATCCAGCCCCGTAATCAGCATTTCACAGTCTGGCCCAGTGGGAGTCCAATATGCATCCAATCAGTTTTTGCTGTCACCATCCGACACATATATACAGCAACGTTGAGAAATGTAAATACACACCCATACATGTAAATTATTTTTATAGCCTTTAACTAAATGACCATTTATAAAAAATAAATGATCAGACTTGTGTTGAATGTTAGAAAATAGGTTTATTTATTTAACAAAATCAACATACTCGTAGGTGTGATATTTAGGATTTTAAACCAGATATATTACTTATTTCTATACGTACATAAATTGTAAACCCACAATGCAATTGAAATACATGTAAATTACGTTCGAAAGAAATACTTGACAGTGAGAAACCAATACTGGTATATCACATGTATTTAGATTTTTCATCAATATCAATTATAACCAAAATTAAGATATTTTTCTCCATGTATATATGTTTATAGCAATACATGTTTCAGTTTCATGTTTTTAATCGCAATAATTATTGATTTTATAATGATTCTGGTCATGAAAAATATATAAAGTAATGGCCGTCCTAAGCAAACACAAGTCCAAATACTTGCTTAATTGCTGACATAAGTCAATTATTTTTGTTTAGAAAAATAATATTATGTTCCCTCAATATACAGATATAATATAGTTGGTTTGATATATTTTCACATATATAATTTGCAACTGATTATGTGAAATAAAAACATTTTAAGTTGTAAATTTGTGTTTCTTCATGTTTTAAGGTACAGACTTTTCATTAACTTGTAATGTTTGTCCCCTCCCAGTCAAACTGATATTTAAAGGTAAAAATAACAAATACCAAACAAAAAGTCATCTTTTTATCAATGGGGCATATCTGTTTGCGTTAATTTTAGACGGATTTAACTCGTGATGCGGTCTGCCGCACAACTTAATCCCCCGCATGCATTTTTTCCAAATTTGTCTTATGTTTTGGAAAAGGTAAGAATTTCACGCCACCTATCAGTCTGGACATCTATTGTTACTATCACACAGCCCGAAGCTACACCTTTTCACCATTGTCTTAGATCAATAATAAACACCCTGTAATTTGCTTTCCCGAAAACTATCACTCTTAGACAAATTCGTTGACAACTGTAGCGCTTGTCTAACAAAATGGCGTCGATAAAACAATGCCGGAGGTGTGCGCGAATACTGCAACGCGATTGGCTTACGCGAGCTGTCAATCAATATCTGCAGAAAGGTCAATTTAACCGCGTATGTTGAAAGTTCACCACACATTCACTCTTCACGCGCCAAACAAATACGTTTTAGAAATTACGTGGTTCATGAAGTCTGAAACCTCGAATTGTTGAATTGATGACATTTTTTTAAAACTTATATGTTGTTAATTCGTCTGGAGCCCGACCGGTTAGCTTAGTTGGTAGAGCACTAGACTGTCACCTAGCAGATCCGGGTTCGATCCCCGTGTTTGCCTGTTATGTTCTTCCGTTGAATTGGTTACGGTCATTGTCCTCCACATACGGAGAAGTTGTCAGTGTGCAAGTTATTACTGGTTGATAAATTGTTCTAGGAAAACGGGATAGGTCAAGAGGCCGCCGTGTGTGACTGAAAAAAAGTTGAAAAACGTCGTTAATCCGATAAAAACAAAATTAACTCGTCTGGCTGCATCGGTTTGCATAACATGTTACCGTTTTATTCTCGAACTAAATTCATTAAAACTGAGGCCGTTACATTCGCCCTGATGTCACTGTCTTTATAATTCAAAAAAAGATTGACCGTCTGAACTTCACTGGTCAATACCCTTTTGCTGTTATAAAACCAAACTTTTAGACAGCATCGTGTCATTGCAGATGAACTCAATTTGACACTTGCTCAGTGCGTGGTTTCAAAGTTAACTTAATATTAACGGCTCCGCATGTGATACCTAAGTTTCATAAATGGCGTAATAAGATACTTTAATGATCGATACATTTTTGTCACAAGCAACTGTAGATATTACTTTCAGTTTACATAGCTTGTATTTACTCGTACTTTGTGAGTCATGTTGTCAATTAGACACAGTATATAAATCTGTTTGTATTAGTTAAACACGGGGTAATGTATGCGCCGTGAAATAGGAACATTGCGCCAAGTTGAGATGCCTTTATTTTCGTTAACCTGTTAAAAGCGACCACATTAGTTCAGTGAAAGGGCATGTGGGGAAGTTGATATGTACTTGAGGAAGAACAGGTTAGGACTGATAGGTAACACAAGAACACTGGTTTCATCCACTGACCGTCGTATTTAACTGAAATACTGCAACACTTGAAAAAAACAGCTTATAACAGCAGCACAACAACATGAACAATGTTGAGAGACCTTGGATGTCTGTTTTTTTATTGAAAGTGATGATTGTATGTCTAAATTTAGTATACAGACTAAACGCAGACTCTGATAGTCTAGATGATATGTATGTATGTGTTTTTGTCTCCTTGTGTTTATGGGGTGGTTGAGCATTTTGTTTATGGGATTTCCTTAATGACGTTTTCATTCCCTTTCGGTGGATTGTCATTTTATGTCTAGAAAACAGTTAATGTTAAGAAAACATAGCATAAACAAGAGGGCCATGATGTCCCCTTATCGCCCACCTGAGCACGGTATCATTTATTGATTCATGAGATTTTCAGATTTTTCCAATATATGTCTATATAAAACAAAAGGTTCCTAGGGTGGAGACAATTGAATCCACTGGGTCACGATTTGAATAAACTTGGAAGAGGACCACTAAACAATGTCATACACCAACTATCACAGTTCTAGGCCTTTCAGTTTCAGACAACAAGATGTTCTTCCCTACATATCTCTATGTAAAACAGGTGACCCCTGGAGCGTGGCCATTTTTGAACCCATGGGTATTATTTTTGTTGAGGACCACTAGACAATGCTACACACCAAATATCTAGGCTTTATGCCTTTCGGCTTCAGACAAAGATTTCAAAAAATTACCGTATATATGTAAAACAGGTGACCCTGGAGCGTTGCCAATTACGACCCCAGGAGCATAATTTGAACAATCTTGGTAAAGGACCACACACCAAATATCTTAGCTCTACACCTTACGGTTTTGGTCAAGAAGATTTTCCGTAAGTTTTTTTTCCTTTCCGTTGCAATGGTAGCCAGAGTTCTGCATGTAATTAATTTCATTGAACACTTTTGAACAAACGGAATATCCCTGTGAAGTTTCATCAAAAATGACCAAGCAGTTTAGGAGAAGATGGTGTTTGAAGCAATTGTTGACGGACGCCGGAGGGTGGGCGATGGGAAAAGCTCACCCAAGCACTACGAGCTCATGTGAGCTAAAAAGTGTTAAACCTGATGATTGAATATACTAGGTAATGTGTCTTAAATTGAGGAAGAATGTAAAATTAAAATTATTAGTACAAGATCAATAAATGTTTATTGATGAAATATGATGACAGAACAAACATGACAATACAAAATATGTGTAATATATATAACATCATATACAACAATAGTTATCAGCCAACCAAAGCAACTTGATTAAACATAACATTACTTAAGGAACACCACATTAAACCTTTTCTCATTACTATGATGAAGTACACTTTGTCAGAACTGTATAATACAAGTACACTGTCCACTAGTCAAAATTCGTTATAACATACTGTTTCATATATATGTATCTGTATTGCTCCTATCCAAGGTATCGAGTGTGAGACAGTAATCATTTTGATATAGATGTTTGCCAGTCTAAATGCCCGATATATGAAAAATGTGGTACATTCGAACTATTAAAATGCATGATGGACGCTTTTCACCCTGCATTTTATGGTGAAATCATACACATTTTTGAAGAACAAACTCAAGATCGGGGTTATGGCCTCAACACGGAAAATAGTGGTACGCACAAAACAAATGTTTTGGTTATGTATATCCAGTCCGCACTAGGTATAATTAGCAATATCGGTGTGGGCGTCTGCGTCCATGTCCGGATTCTCCATGCCTAACTTCATATATACACATATATAGTCAAATACACGCCTCCATGCATCAGATACTTGCTTCGTGTAGGCATCCTGCAGCACTTGCTGTAACCCATAGTGTAATGACGGCCACAATTTCTGAAAAAAGGAGCATACATTATTTTTTCTAATGGTTCACATTCTGACCACGCCGATTCTGAAACAGGGTGAATTAAAGTCAATATAACTGAAAGAAAGCGGGGCGGACGAGGCAACATTCACGAATCACATTAATTTCCCGGTCAGTATGCCACATTGTAAGCCAAGCTATGTCGCCACATTCAAAGCTCAAAATGTGGGGCATCGGCAAATGTGTCTATCACTGCAGTATTCATTCAGTATCAAAATTAGCGTAATCAATACAGAGTAACACTTATTTCAGGTTTCTTGTATAAAACGCGATGTAATTAGGGACATGCCTATGTCTCTAATGTATTTAGTCACAACATGCTGAACATCCTTGGAATTTTCACAATACTTAAGCATTGTGTTGTCGAAATTGTTAGAGAAACAGTGTATTGTACATGTACGTTAAGACAGTGATCACACATGTATTGTACATGTAAACCATTACTTGTACATCTTTTCCTACGTTTTGGCTACAAGATATAATATACAAAAAACCAGTCTCCTATCCGAAGAGTACAACCCTGCTTGAAATGATTAACACATATTAGTTTACATTGTAATGAGGACGAAATTATAGGTTAGCAAATATTACTGGAAGAAAGTTTGTCATAAAGAACAACAAGTCGATGTTACAATGTGTCTTCAGCATCAGAAGTACAGTTTGCATTAATAAACAGTGCGGTTAGAATTTGACGCCTTTAATGCCAATTCATAGAATTATTCAACAGATATTTAAGAAAGACATGGAAAACCTCGACAGCAATGTCTTTTATCTGGTGTAACTTATCAGTAATCCGAGCTTTTATTTACTCTCTATCAATATTTCTTATTGATCAACTAAAGAATAATTACATAACTATTTATTGAAACGAATAAGCATTTTTTCCGAAATTGCGCGCAATGAATTATTTAAAAATAGTGTAAAACACATCGATGACTAATACGAACACGTGTTTGTAACATATTGTCATTGTTTCAAATCTACCATCGCCCACTTTCAAAAGAACAAAAACGTGTGGATGAATCCTACGAGACAAGAGCAATCATGTAGTTAATGCATAATAACAAGATTAATTTTCCAAGATCCCGGTCTCACGAGAAATGGAATGAAATTCATGCCTGAAATTCTACTCGGATATGCGCTTATAATAAAAATACTGCACGCATCTGAGTTGTTAGCTGATGCATGATATTGCACCGAATCAAAAAATATAGTTCGGAATATGGGATGAGTCACAGTATTTCTGTCTTCATTTATTACATTAAAATTCATTACATATTAGAGTCAAAGAAACAAATAGTTCAGTCCGTTATGGAGACACTCATGCGAAAAATTTCAGTATATAATAATCGTTTCTCGTTCAATTTGTGTATAGTATGGTAATGATTTAGACAATTATGAAAACGGCGGCATCCGAATCGGTTCCACGACAAATGGTTTTATTCTGCAACGTCAGATTCTTAATAAAACGGTCGACAAGACGTTCATTTCTTATATTTATTTATTTAAATGAAGTCTCATTTGCACATGATAAAGTATAAACAGCAACGGATAACATTTCTTAATCTTAGATGGTCTACCACTAAAGAGTAAAATATGGGCCAGTAACGACTCGCAAAAAGTAATCATAATCATCAAGTTCGTGCTACGCATGTCCATTAAATATTGTATCATACAGTCAAAACGCTCCCAGAACAACTGACGGTTGTAACATCGAATAATGTAGTAGTCATAGTTCGAGACCACACACACATATATCCTTTTAAATAGACAGACATGCGTTCGAGACCACACACACATATATCCTTTTAAATAGACAGACATGCGTCCGAGACCACACACACATATATCCTTTTAAATAGACAGACATGCGTCCGAGACCACACACACATATATCCTTTTAAATAGACAGACATGCGTTCGAGACAATGAACATATGTAAACCTTATATACCTTGAGCATTTGCGGTTTGACATTTCGATGAACGTGTGTTTGTCCAAGGGAGATCAGGACACCATTAAGGAAATGTGAATCATCTAAACATTCTACTGCTGCACCAAGTCCTTCTAGTACTGTCACAGCATGTTTCTGTAGCATGTCTCGATCAATATCACTCTCTAGTTTGTTGTCTTGGTTTATTTGTACAATCTTAGGGAAAACTGACTTCATTGATGGTTCCGTCTCGAAAAATCTGAAATGAAAAACCAGGAAAACTGTGAAGTGACAAGCGTTTAAAAGGGCGAGCGAACTGGAGAATGCGGAACCTCGCACCATGTTCACGTCGAGTTTGAATTCTGAGCCAGACGTGTGTTATCCACCTCTTCTCCTTTTCAGTTTTATTATAAACCGACTGCCAATGTTTGTTTTATTATTCGCATTCTATTCCATGCCAATTTAGTCTTATTTAATATTCACTTCCCAATTTGTCTTTCTTTTACCCGATTATTGTCCTTTTAGTTATTAATATGCCTCAAAATTGTTGTTTCTGTTTCATATGTTTATGAACTGTATTGAAATGCTTTGGCTTATGGGTGTGGCCGTCTCTGTTTTACACACTTTGGAGACTCAATTCTCAAGTTATACGGCCAATATTTCTGTTTCTTTTTGTGAAGATGTGAGTAGCAGAAAAATGTGTTTGTACCCGGGAACGATTATTGATAACGCACTGACTGTCTCCTGTAGTAAAACGATGACAAACCTTAAGATACACAACCAAAACATGTGAAGGAGTGTGCTCGGAAGGCCAAATTAACAAAACAGGGAATTTCCACACAGATACTTAGGGTACGAAAATATTAAATCTTGAATGGGAGGAACATGTTTTAAATGGAACCACCGAATTACTTGCTCTCTTTAAATCGCATTTGGTAAGCAAAGAAACCAGTCATGTTTATGTCATTGTCAATATTTTGCCATTTAGGTTTAATTAGATAATAATATACTTTGATATTTTGTTCTTTGTTTCTGTTAATTAATGTGTTCATGGGGAATATAAGAGGAAACAATACTGACTAATCAATAGTGGCATAGCTCACAGATTCCTATAACTAAACATATATATTACTAACTAACCATAACAGATTACATTGTACACATATTAGCTAGAAAAGCATGTACGTAAAATAATCAGTAGAACACGAAGTTTAATGTGAAATTTTATAGTATGTTATCTAGTATTGTAAGATATCAAGTGACAAATGAAATGATAAATAAGAGAGTCACAGGCTGTCATTGTGATTGAAGATAAGAATGATAAAGTTTATTTGTACGAGTCATCTTCATTTATTTTACTTATCACATCTCATGATGCCGCTCGTTTGATCTTTATTAATTATAAACGAAGCCCATTCATTAAAGGGCAAAACTGGTAAACTACTAAATCAAACACTGGTTGATATATAATACTTCTCTCATTATTAAATCTTATATAAAATTACAAACTAAGTTAGATATATCAAGTATAAGTCTTGACGAAATGAGTGCTGGTTAAAACCATAAGAACTGGTATTGCGAAAGATGAGCATCACTCAGAGACTCTGAGTTGGGATTCCACTGTTCAACGTTTAGCAGTGAAAAGAACAACCATACACAGTAATGAAATATTTTGTCGTTTGTGAGTCTATTCTTTTGATGTGATCACACATATGACGTTAAAATCTTCTTCTAGTGGTGCCGTTATTGAATTCTAAAATTGGAAAGCAAGTTGTGAATTATTGATGTTTGTTCGAGTTGTCACAGTCTAACTAGTATTTAAAGAAGTTTGTGCGCACAATTGCTAGGGCACCATCATCTACACATTTGGCATTTTGCACACGTCTGGTAAGGTTCATTGTCTGTTTATTAAATCATGTTAATATAAAGTGTCACATGTTGTATTATGATGATGAAGTTTCCTCTTCTAATGGCCATTTAATTGAGGAATGCGATTTAATTTGTTTCCGTTAAATGATTGTGCAGGGTTCCCTCAGGTATTGTTGAGTCGATAAAACTTATTTTCTTTCATTCCAATGCAAGTTTTATTGTCGATTCGTGTCTAAAAAGTATTAAAGAGAAGTGTTCCATTTGTATTATTTTTATGTTTCGATGATCGAAATTCAAAACAAACACATTCGTATTCTTGCTGTTGTTATTACTTGACATTCTATGAAATGTTGCTGCTCAAACCTGTATGGACCTGTATGTTCCTAAAATTCGATTTCAAGGACCTCATATTCAGATTTGAGGTAAATTTCAGTTACAATCCATAAGAGAACATAATAGTATGTACGACTGCTTGTTCGTTTGGACATGTAACCTCGAGCTTCTAATGAGTGTTACACAGACAATAAATGGTGCCGTTGTATGTTAAAAGAAAGTGCTACGATTTGATTATTTTTGTTTCTGGTTTATCTTTTGATCTAAAGAGAGCTCAAACTAATTTAGACTTATTTCAAATAAATATCTATCACTGGGAAGTACAAACCTACATTACAATTTGTAAAAGAAAACAGAAACTGTATGCTAATATCGCTAACAGTTTTGAAGTTTAATACATTCAGGCAAAATGCAGCCTAAGTAAAGTCACTTGTGCATTCGCTACATTAAATACATAAGTTTTTTTATTTATGCATACCGAGTTACCTACACTTTGGTGCATGACGTATTGAAGATACACCACAGACTGGAACCCAGGCTGCGTAAAATGGTTTTTGTTTGTGTTGCGTTCCTTTTGCATTTGTTAATGTTTACATGTATATATACATGTTTATTTATCTCTGTGCTTTCCGGGTGGCTGAATGCATTGTGTGTGGTATTTCCTGACCGACTTCTACATTCAGTGTAACAGATTATTATCAAACACAAACTAGGTCCCAATTTTGTTTTTAAGTTGCTAAGTTAAACTTTACTATGGATTTATCAGAAGTCCTGTTCAACAGTATGTTGTCCGGCATTTTACGATATGTATTAAGTGCTGCTTAAATTTGGAAAGCATAACAAACATTGCCATACCAACTTTAAGGTGAACACAATACTTAAACCATCAATTAAGATTTTACCCAAGTAGGAAGCTCACCACAAGGTCAGACACGTTTCCATTTAAAGAAACCGTGAGACCAAATTGTATCATAAGCTTTCTTAATGTGACAACTGTGTTGCATGACCAATCTGTAACACTAATCTAAGTCTAAAACAGAAATCAAACCAGTGACACTAATGCTTTCTACGAGCTCTTTCTGAACCTATCCTACACTTCACTTAAATCAATTTTATCAAGTGCTGTCAATACCAGAGTTCTCAAACTTAAGGTTGAGTACAGTACTTAACACTTCAAAATCGCTGCTTACTGGATTGACAGTGCAGCGAACTTTCTCCACTTCAGTCAAATTCGCTAAATACCGTTCTTAACATCAATTTGGCAGAAAAAGCGAACCTCTCACAATATCACCATAACCTAACTGCAAATAATCCAACAATCATAAAATGAGTGAAGTTGTAGAATTCTTACATTTAGTCCTACGTATACTTGGGACTCTAGTGTATTTAACAAATTCCATTCAAAGGGCGCGAGGTGTCACTGCGTACTTTGATTTTATATCGTAATTTCTCGACTTCGGAAATGTGAATGATGTTAAGTGTTGTAAACATAGCATAATGTTCCTAGACTTTTCCAGGATATAGAATGTTCCACTGCTTCCCATGTGACTTAAGGTAGAACGTGCTATGTCTGACAATAAATCATCCATATAACCTGACCTGTCAGCGATCGACGATTGTTTGCTATTTTATATATTTGAATGCTTAGTTTTCTCGTATATTTGGTATGCTGGCGTTTTGCTGTGAAATGTTGCTTGACAGCTTTATATAGCAGACTTGCTTAAAGTATTAAGTATATATTTGAAAATACGCTGAGTATTATTTCAGGTACCTCATCTAGTTCGGAGACACATACTGGAATACGTATTGTCTGTTACAGTCACGTTTCTTTCAATAAACATTTGGTTAATTTAAAAGACAATTCCCTTTCTAATGCAAAAAACACAATAATTGGACAGTGTTCAACGTGATTGGAAAATAATTTGATGAGAATGATTGAGTTTTTATCATCATGGACGGTAATTCTTCAAGTGTTTATTTAATAAACTTCGTTGTTCAGGAAATATTGTCTTGAACGAAATTACACGACAATGCCTTGTGACATTAATTTCTTTTTATTTGTCGCACATTCAGTAGCACCATATAGCTGTTTACAATTTGATGTTCAGCACTTATTGCCGTAGGGGTGGGTAGTGTACGTGTTCCAAGGAAAAGTTGTATCAGAAATGCACGACGATGATTAGCAAAGGTCTAACACATCATTAGCAAGTAATGTAAATAATGCATTTATTATCGTCTTGAAGCTTGAAGATTGTTCAATACAATTGTAAGACATTGATGTAGTAGTTAACTATCGGGGTTGTTCGTTCTTTCTTCCTTTTTGAATGTCAAATCGATCCTCTACAGCTAAGTGTCCCCCTGGTGGAGTTTGATGTTGATTAATTTTGCGCTAGGTTGTGCGACCAAAACATTTCCACAAAATAAAACTCGCTTTATTCGCAGAAATTGCATCTTAAGACATTTGAATCCTTTCGCACACTTTCTAAAATCACCTAGATAGTGAGTTGCAAATTAATCAAGATGAACGAATTGCCGGTTTAATTTTATTTTTAAGGGGAAATACTTTTATTTTCCTGGTTAATAAGTATGTGTGGGTTAAGGGAATCCCACTCTATACTATATAAAATAGCAATTAGTGAGCATAAGAAAAAATGGAGGTTAGTATTTCATCTATTTTTCTAAGATTCAATAATTTAAATATTAATTTTACTTGGCATGTTATGGTTAGCCATTGATAGCTTAGCAAAACTGTTTTGCTGCTTTTGTGTGTAATGCCGATGTGGCCTTCGTGTGAGGTTCGTGCGTTTCTAAAGATGATAACATGACTATCTATATGTATATGAAGATTAATGAAATCGTGTCTAATGTATTTGATAAAGTCAGTATTACAAATCGTCTGGGTCTGTTTACATAATCTAAAAGTACCTAATCTGCTTGTAGAACCAGATACAAACAAGCTAATGATATGTTCATTTATACTATAATCATCGAAACGATTACGAGGAGATCCTTCATCTACATATACACATGGTCTCATATATCATGCTTACATAATCTTCAATGTGAAGTCATGGATTCTCGTTATTGACTGAGCTTCGTTAATCCCGTTTTTACGCCACATCGCGGCAATGCTTTCCAACAGCCATTGTCTTTGTCTACAGAATCCACAAGTCAATCATTATGCCTCAGTCACAGCGGATCGTCCGTTTTCTGGATCGTGCGATAGGCGGCAACTTGGCCGAGGTGCGACCAATCGGCAATATTTGCTTCGCTCGCCATTTGCAGTCGCAGCAAATGTATCGATCGCAGCTAGGTTATAACTGGTTGCATGCCCGGTGAGACTGAGCCCTTACTGACATAGAGTCATCGACCTTTAAGACACTTCAACCTCAATTTAAACGATTGCATCGAAGCGAAAATGCGATTATTGCGTGAGAAAAATGTTTAACTTATGTTTTGAGCTATCTAGTGAAAATATAAATACAAATGATGTCGTTTCTTTTTGGAGACATATATAAAGATGGTGACATACTAAAGAACATTGAAAAGCCTTTAAGTTAATTCTCTTTCTAGAATAAATCAGAGCATGGCAAATGCCATTATCGCATGATAAAGATACTTAACAAAATTAACTTAACCTGTCCTGGTGGTAGATTTAATTCCGGGTAAACAATTTATAGGTAAGCACTCGCGTAAAAATGTATAGGTTCCCGCAGACAGCAAACTTGTGTTTTATAAATTCCATGCATGCGGTTAATAGAAAAACAATGCTAAATTCACCTCATTGTTTATCCGAACAATTGCTTATACACAAAGATATAATAGATTCTTGTTATTTTAATGTTTGATACAAACTGAAAACCAGACCTGGGCTGGCAATCAAAAACAAACAAAGGTGCTGGAATAAAGCCTAAGTTTTCGACAGAATCAATCACACAAATAATCCAGATTTGAAAGTATTGTAGAAAAAATATATAGGTGAGAGCGACGACTATCAAGAGCATAAACGTTCACAAATACATCAAAACACAACAAAAACGGAACTTACAGAAGATAAGCTTGATAATAAAAAAACATTAGCACAAAAAAGTTCATAGTTCATTTTACAAAATAGATCATTAGTAGGGAAAATAATCTCGACGTATGATTTGATAACCAAAGGAGGTACATTATTACCATGGTGATTTGATAGATGATAGTTAATTTTGAGCTAGTCGTCTTTATCATTTGCCCTTAATGTGGGCAATCGTTAGTTGTTTATGGAAGAATACTTGAGTACCTATCCGAAACCCATGGAAACATGTTTGGCTTAACTGACTGCCACGCGTGTCTGTTGTGTTGTAGTGGTAAGGTATGTTTGTCAGTTGACCTAAAATGTGTTCCTGGGTTACCAACCAGTGCTAATCTGTTCTTCCGGAACAATGTTACCATTTTCCTACTCGTAACTGAAATACGGGTATCATTGAAAAAATGAATAAACGTCAACAGATGAAACAACTTAAGCAGGAAACACAGCATATAATAAAAGAAGAGCATAAAACAAAATACTGTCAGAAAGTGCAACCAAATTACTCACTATCCGTAAAGTGTGACACTCTCGTTATATGAGCTTTCTGATAAATTCACTTTTAAATTCAATTACTTACTTAAGTACATTGCTAACTGGAATAATTACATTCGTGTTCCGCAAAAAACCTATTTAATTTTACAATCGTGTGCTGCAAGTAAGAATAACGAACGTAAGGAGCATGTCAGTATCGCTAAGATCGCACTAAGTGCTTGTCATGCAGTGTTTCATCCTCAATGTCGTCTTCATTATTTCCTTAAAGAAACGAATCAAAAACTGTTAATCATGATACAGACATAAATGAGACATACGCAGAGAATTATATGCAGGAAAACAGATAAGCAACATGATTGTAACTCGGTACTTTGAAGATTAAGAACAAAATTTAATGAGAACAAAAGTGCGTCATACTAATACCGAGTACAACAATATCGACAATAACTACCTCTAGAGACTGAACTAGCATAATACTACCATGAGTTATTATGTATATGTCCATTAATAGAAATGTTAAGTCAATGGGATGAGTGCTTATTGTGGTCACCACGTATAAAGGCTACAATTCTTGTATACAGTAGAAGGCTTAGGAGTACAAATGTAAATGCATGGTAAACTGTCTAGAAACGTCAACAAGCGCTGTAACTGAATACCACCTAATGTTAGCCTAGCATAAGAAATATATATATCAGTGACTGGTGTGTTGTCGATCAAGGAAACTTTTAAGAAAAGTTTTAATGTAGTGTTTTAGAGTATGTCCGTATAAAAGCATTTAACAAGCCATTTTCTAAAAATTATTACGTCGAATATTTTGAAAAAAATAAGACTTTTACCTTTTAAACATTGATAATAATGCATCATCTATAATATTATCTAAGCTCAATTTATTAACTTTAAACGTATTAGCATGAAGTTATCTAGTATAAAATCATGTTTTAAAATTTCACACGAAACAAAGATGGGAATGCTTCCAATATATGATGAAGTGTTAGTTGAAGTAGCTTTCCAATCAGCGTCTCAGAAGGATGAATACTTACCGAAACATCCGCGCGGATTATTAATTGAGAGTGCTCTTATATATCTGTGTCTATTTAAGGAGTGAACTTTCGGAATCTGAATTTATTTCAGTTGGTAATATTGGGTGATAGAATTAATAGGAAAACAGAGATATTTAGAGAGCAGCCCGCAGTGCGACGGTCATGCTGAACTTTGGAGGAAATTAATGAACAATTTGTTTTATACGGCATTTTAAACCAATAAACTTTATTTATATATTATTAACACCTCCATATTTTTCAATTCATGTTTGAATACTAGCAAATGCGAAATATTCCTAAAATCCACACAGTGGCCATTTTGATACCAAACAACGACACGGAACTCAATGAAGTTGTCAGAAGTAGCAGTATTACCTGTAGCTGTATTACTGTTGTACTGTAGCTACTCCACGGGTACTTTCCTGTCCGTTTTGTGTACTGTCACAGGCTTTTCCTGAGATAGTTGACATGTTTTTGCTATAATATTTGAGAATTCATAAATTAACAGAGTATGACCATATTACTTTTTTCATATTGATTGTGGTACTGTTTTAATTTTCGTTCTTGATATTTTACAAATAAAGATTTACGTAGTTTTGTATATGTACTGCTTGTGTACTCCCGGGTGACAGCTTAACCATCGAGTTTTGTTTAATAATATTTAATGGTACAGTAAATCCACACTTAAAGCCCACCTTGATTATAAGACCACCTCAAATTAAGAACACAATTTTCGGGTCCATTTTCACTGTTTTGCTCTTTATTCAACCTCAATATTAAGACCACCTCAACATTAAGACCAGTTTTCAAGGGTCCTAATGCTGGTCTTATTATTGAAGGTTGACTGTATATATGAGTAGGGATGTTTTTTGTGAACGCAATATCCGTGACATTCCCATTACATAGAATGCAAAATAATCTGCAGCAAAAAGAAAGGTTTATCTACAAAAAAACTTCTTATGACAGTATGACAAAACAATTTCGTATGAGGCTAATTTTTAAAATGTATTCGTAACAATTTTTTTAATTTTTTGTCTTATTTTCTATGATTTTGAATAGAATAGGTAATTGTTGACAGCCTAAGTCATGAATATTCTCATTGTTTAATAAGCAGAAATTAACATGTGTAATGGCTGCAGACTCTTTGTGCTAAAGTAAAATTATTTATTTGCCGATGGGGCGAGGAAGTTGTTCAACTACAACACAAAAATATGAGTATGTTACGTTAAAAGTTTTGATAAGTATATATTTGTGTATGCGATGCGTTGTGTATACTCGACACACCCATCAGTATAAATATTTCTGAAAAACACGATAAAAATAGGTTCATAATGGTTTGTACAACTTCATCACATTTATAAACGCATTACTATGACATTTACAATGTACATTTGGAGTTTCATGAATCGAATTTCAAACATAGATTCCGGTGTAGGTCTATGAAGTTAGCTATTGGTTGTTACTTGTAAGTTCAGATTTTCGTTCGCGAATTCACAGCTCTTAGTTGTTAGTTCAGATGTTTATTCGAAAATGCATAGCCAGACATTAGATGTGAGCTGATATGATGGAGTGAATATATTCGTGTGACATTTCATAGGAATCTTTGACATGGTATCCATGTGGATATAAGAGCGTACATCGGAGATGTTTGTATCTGATAAGGCCATGCTGTTTTATAGTTTTGTTAAGCGTCCGTGTGCGCCCTAGGTTGTTAGCTCTTTGAGCCAATAAAAACATTTTCGTAAGGTTTAAAAATCGCCAAGGGAAGTAACCGCTGTGTCGTATTTATATATATTATGTTAAATATTTCGATAACTTGCATGTTTGAAAATAGTGAGTGAAAACTACTCAGTTTTTCTACTAGACTTCTTATGTTTTTTTAAATAAACAAGTTGTTTATATTATTCATGTTTACCCTATTAAAACATTTGAAATGATACACTCTCTATTATTTGGCTTTACCTTTTATTTTTCTGAACGGCTTTTTGTGTGTGTTTTCGAATAGGTAGCTAGCTTTCGCGAACCGAAGTTGACGCTTAACAAAAATAAAAAATAAAACAGTATGGCCTAATGCTAAGATGGTTATTGTTAGAATATATTCTCAGAATATGATATGCAATTACTGACATTTCTACGAGAAATAGTATATGAAATAACAACATCAAAACAAACGTGCTTCAAAGAACGTCTACTTATTTCAGTTATAAAAAATGTGTCATATTTACAGCGGCATTTACTCAAAAGCAATCTACGCAACCAAACAGAGAATGAATAAGAACAACTTTTTAGGCTATTGACTTGATTGGCGATGTGTTTCAACCGCGTTTGGAAGATTGTACTGTATATTAATGATAGCTTTCCCATATTTTTTGTAAATCTTAAAGGTCAAACGACGGTTGATCATGGACATGAGGCTTAAAGGCATGTACTCAAACAACAGAGGAGTAGCCATAGAGGTATTATCAATGTCTGAAAAGGAAGAAGTTCATAATTATATCCGAACGTCATCATATTTAGGAAATATCTTATTTGCACTTTAAGTGAATATTTGCGCGAGTCAAGAAAGTTCGCGAATCGGCGATTTCAGAAGTTGTGCGAGGGGAAATGTTTGAGACTCGCCAAGATGAGAATTGTTAAATCTAACTGTGAAGTACATAAAACGTAATTCTGTGAAATAGGAAATAGACTCTGGCTGATATGTTCGCGACTTTTTAATTCGATAATATTTCGAGTCAATTCAATTGCAAAATGTAAATGCATTTTATCTACTCTAGATAATAAAAAAACAAATGGTCAGTTCACAATTTATTAGTTCCCTATGTGAATAACAAATGTAACAACCACGCCGTTTAACAATAATACATAGTTTCTAATAGCCCATTTTTATTCGACGTGTATAAGAAGATACATCGGGACCTGATATTTATTTCGGATGATACCAAGTATTCGGATAAAAGGTTGTCGATTGTTTTATTAAATTAGAGTTCATGATAATGCGAATATATTTGTTTTGATAAAGTGCGTTTTGGTATTCTGAACATTCGAAGTGTTATTAAGTACAGGGAAATAATTCTCGCTCCAAGCGTCCTTAAATGTGTCCTTGTTTTTTTTTAATTTTAAACAACATTTATTGTTTCAATTTGGATGGGAGTTTCGCTTACTGATAATTTCTTCAGAACAACAAAGTTATTCTACTCTTGCCACTGGTATAATTACTTCTTTCAGACTTTTGATAATTAATAGTTATATATATAAATATTTATACAACACAACATGCGCTCGATTCCTTATTAAATTTTGATGATAAGAGATCTTTCGCACTGAATGTTATTATCAATCTTAATAAAATAAATAAATTGACAACACGTTTATATACATAAGTCATCAGTGCACTCTTTGATGATGATATTAAAGAAGTTAGACGATGTATGGTATGATTAAGGTAGGGTTCTGTTAATTAATCAAGATTTAGTGAGATTGTGTCTGTCTGTGATTATATGCACGTATGCAGAGTAATACGATACTGTAAGCTGGTTTAGAAACGGTTATCAACAGACGGATTTAGCGCTTGTAATTATACGTAATCTTGTAAAATGAGTCTTGATACGAGAACACGAAATTGAAGTTTACGTAGTATTTCAAAATTCATAATTCTACTTACTAGTATATATACAGGAAACTTTGGTCAATTAAGTTAAAGACTACATTTCTGCATTTACGATATATAGATATATCAGAAAAAGTAATGATTTGATGTAAGTCGGACATTTAATTATGAAGTACGTACACTTTATTCGTAAATATTTGACCGTTGTATGTATTCTTTCGGCGCAGTCGTACTAACATGGATTTGCTATTTGCACATCTGTATTGTATAAACCAATCAAACTTTACGTTTACCACTAAACCAACTTCTCTTCAACCGAACAATGTTTGTAACCTTGACGAGGATTGGTTATCCTTTCGAGAAGGGGTACACGTACGTTACCTTACCGAAATTCGCTAAATTTCGGTGAATTTACCGAAATCCATTTTGGATCTGGAGTGACCAGCAATCGTAACATCTCGGCATTTTTTATGTTGCACAACAAATCTAAACCTTTAAATTGCGCCTTTTTCTTGTTTTCAAATATGTTTAACTGGTGATGTCTGGTTGATACACGCATAAATAGTTATGGAATAATGCATAAGTTCGATAATCACCTAAACTGTTGTAATCAATGGTCTCAACCTTTGACGTTATGTCCTTATTAACAGAGAAAGTGCAACAAGCAATATCATTACTGGTTTTGTAAAAATAATTCAATTAAATCTACCATTGTCATTTACTTCGGCTATGTAGTGCCACGTATAGTCCGTGCCGCGTATAGTTCGTACGAGAATTATATGCGACGCGGACTATATGTGGCGATACAGGACTACACAATATCATAATGACTGAAAACAGTTACTATTGTTTCAAATGGCCATTTAATAACATATCAAAATCACTAATTACTATATCGATAGACCGTCTCTCGCGGCTAAGTTGTAGTCAACATTACTATATCGATAGACCGTCTCTCGCGGCTAAGTTGTAGTCAACATTACTATATAGATAGACCGTCTCTCGCGGCTAAGTTGTAGTCAACATTACTATATCGATAGACCGTCTCTCGCGGCTAAGTTGTAGTCAACATTACTATATCGATAGACCGTCTCTCGCGGCTAAGTTGTAGTCAACATTACTATATCGATAGACCGTCTCTCGCGGCTAAGTTGTAGTCAACATTACTATATCGATAGACCGGCTCTCGCGGCTAAGTTGTAGTCAACATTACTATATCGATAGACTGTCTCTCGCGGCTAAGTTGTAGTCAACATTACTATATAGATAGAATGTCTCTCGCGGCTAAGTTGTAGTCAACATTACTATATAGATAGACCGTATCTCGCGGCTAAGTTGTAGTCAACATTACTATATAGATAGACCGTCTCTCGCGGCTAAGTTGTAGTCAACATTACTACATCGATAGACCGTCTCTCGCGGCTAAGTTGTAGTCAACATTACTATATCGATAGACCGTCTCTCGCGGCTAAGTTGTAGTCAACATTACTATATAGATAGACCGTCTCTCGCGGCTAAGTTGTAGTCAACATTACTACATCGATAGACCGTCTCTCGCGGCTAAGTTGTAGTCAACATTACTATATCGATAGACCGTCTCTCGCGGCTAAGTTGTAGTCAACATTACTGTATCGATAGACCGTCTCTCGCGGCTAAGTTGTAGTCAACATTACTATATCGATAGACCGTCTCTCGCGGCTAATTTGTAGTCAACATTACTATATCGATAGACCGTCTCTCGCGGCTAAGTTGTAGTCAACATTACTATATCGATAGACCGTCTCTCGCGGCTTAGTTGTTAAGGCATCCTCCTTGGGAGCTGGAGGTTAAACGTTCCAATTCCGGTACGGGTCCGTTCTGATATAGCCGGGTAGTAGAGCCGCCAGCTAGTTAAATAATAGTAACCGTTACCTCTATGATGCCTAGCATCAAAGGATAAGAATCGGAAAGAAAACGTGCCCATGAAGTAGGTTTCTCATAAGTCAGAAATGGTTGGCCCTTTAAGTAGGGTGACAATAAAATAAATAAACACTCACAATACAGCTGGAAACCACCAGCAAAAAATGTTAAGGATCGCAGTTTAAATTCTGTTGTTGCTTACTGTCCGTCTAAGTCTTGATTTTATGAAGTTGTGATGTTTCTGCACAACTTCATTCGTGAAGCGTTAGTTAGATTTTATGTTGTTGGTGTATATTGTGCGATGATTTATCATATGCAGATGATGGAGATAATGAGTCGACATTTCCGAACATCCACAAGTTTTCATAAAACATACAGACAGATTCTGCATTTGTGATCATCTCTAGTTACAAGCAAACATGCAGAGAATGTTTCTGTTCATGCTAAAATCATCATTTTGGAACAAACTCAGACATGAAAGATTCTGCATAAATTCTATGCCAATCATCGCTGGCAGTTCGTCTTGTTTAAAGAATGTCAATTATAAATATCAAACTTGATTAAATAGTGTAACAAACAAAGTAAGCTGAATTGTCTTGCTCGAAATGCTCACCAAGGCATTTTTTATACTGGTGTACAGAATAATTTGGACAGAACAATTAGGGCAGTTTGCTGAGCCAATACATGGAAGCAGCGTCTCATTACAGAACCAAGGCTTGAATGTGAAATACTTTATATTCGGGGGATGTTTACGCGTACTGAATTCATACGTCAACATTCTTTGAATTATGGCTACTCGCAACAAACCTATGTTTACTTAAATTGTAATGTTTGTAATAAACCCAATGCTTAGGTCTTGTGTTTTCTAGCATAGTAGGTTTTCGATGGACTGGGATGTCCAGATTTCCCTGTCGTATAAATGATGTTATGAACATATGAACATTTTCTTTTATTATTTACCTGGTGTTGCAAGATATAGTTGACTTCGTTTTCTATGTTTTTTATGTTGCGTTTATCAGTATATCAGTTATGTATGGCAGTCAAGTGTCCTAACCAGCATTCTTGTTTCACATCAAGTACTAATCAGTGCTTTCTCTAGAAAGCTTTCAATTCATTAACAACCTATTAAAACAACCGCAAGAAAACATATTGTTATGAACGTTACAGTGATAACAGAATTTACTAACATGTCTGCACAACTCTCCTGAATCCTATGTTTGAAGCGTGGATTTTCTGTTATTTGAATACAAACCATCAAAGAGATGATGCGTTTCTTTAAATTCACTTTCATCATATGGTTCATTAGCATAATTACAGAAAAGAAATCAAAGAAAACAGCCAACGAATGAACAGCAAAAAATATCTCAAATACATACTCATTTTGTTTTAACCGACTTGAAATTTGAACGAAAAGTAGCTATTGAAGTATACTAGCGCTTAATGACACATTCACGGAAATACCTCTGCAATATACAGTAAAACCTCACTTAAACACCACTTCAAAGCTAATACCACCTCAAAATTAAGAACACAATTTCCAAGTCCATTTTTCCTCAACCTCAATATTAAGACCACCTCAATAATAAGATCATTGTTCAAGGCTCCCGAGGGTGGTCGTATTAATGAGGTTTTACAATAGCTTGTAAATACTGCACAACCTGTTCTGAGAAACAAACTCAGAGAGAAGCCAATTTTGGTTGTTTCAAAGAGGGTGTTGCTCTGGAGAAGTTAAAATAGGTAATGATTTTTGCCAAGGGGGAGTTTATAATGATGTTTAAAACAGGTTGATGCTCAATAGAGGGTCGATCTGGAGAAACTGCATAGTAATTAATTCCCATTAGTCCATATACCAGAAGCGTATTCTGACAAGATCAGAATTCCGTTTTATAAGTAAACTAAACAAAAATGTCAAAATGTTCGCCAAGTATGCAAAACTGAGAATAAAATAAACAATTTATAATTGTTTACTGAAATATTATGAATTTATTGCATTTTCCATCAGTGTCAATATCAAAATAACTTCAAACTTCTGATAAAGGAAAGACATCTATAGAATGACAGACAGGTTTCATTAAAACACTTACCTAACAAATACGACAAGTCCCAGGTTCGGCAGATCATGTTTTATAAGATCCCAGGAAGACTGCACAAGGTAAATCTGTTCCGGTGTCAAGCATGCTTTCAGTTGCTTGCCTTTGTGCGGCAGCGGTAAGTCACAGGTGACCACTGTATTTCCCATTTTGCTTCAAACTATTTGAGTCTGATCAACACTAAGTTATTCGTTGTCTGAACCAATAATTGTCTCTTGCAATAAATAAATATATTTAGTTACCACATATGACAAGTTATCATTTTCACATTCCAATTCGATAACTTCGAGTACATGTTTCAAACGCACACATTTTGCACCACTAACTGTATTGTTACCAATTTACAATTTTAAATAATTAAAAGACAATTATGCAAGTTCTAACAATATTACTAAAGCAATTCCAACGAATTCACCAGCATGTGTATCATACATTACATAGTCAGTAAACTTACTAACATCAAAATATGATCAGAGTTCAGCTAGAACGATACAGTGATATATACCATACACGTGTTACGCCATTCAGCCACAGACTGAAGTAGAAATCGGATATATCTAAATCAGTATCTTCTCTCTACGTATAACAGAACTCACTGTTGCACGTGTAACGCATTAAATATAATTTGCTTCCTGATTGGTGGATTGTTCGATTCGACTAAGTCGTGACGGGATTCGAAAAGTAAAGTCAGACAATCTCGAAATAACACCAGAACAGTTGATGGCTTTCCTTGAGAGAAATGTAACTTCTAACAGACCCAAAGTTAAATGTTTCTTGGAAATGGTTTCTCGTATTTCTTTTTAAATTCATTACGATTTTGTATTTGACTCGTTTTTCTGAAACCTCAATGGCTTTTTCAGTCTCGCGTTTGGCAATATGATAGTTTCAAACCCAATGGAATAGCATTCAATTTCAAACAATACAATAAATTCTGCTGCGTTTCTTAATTTAACGTCAAAACAAAATTAAGGATTTTCTGTGATCTGAAAGCGAAATTCCGACTAATCAGATAGTGTTATTTTTAATTTATCGTTCTGATTACGAACATAGAATTGCATCCGTTGTCTCTCGTTATAAATAGGATTATAAATATTGGTAAAACATTCCTTCAGATGCATCTTACATAAAACTAAGTTGCGCTGATTGTTTGTGTTATTAATTGTTTATACAATCACTTGATATATTCATCTTATGTATGAAATACTTGAACGTTGTAATAGAAATCTAAGAACAACACTATTTCTAGGAAATTGATGTTACATAAATATATCATTTTTCCACATCACATGATGATGTATTTGTTACATATTGGTTAATGACGATGAGCTGTATATAATTGCTTAAGTCAATAATAATGTTTATGCTCTGTTCTATAACTTAATACGTAATTGAATACAACAACACGATGCATAGTGCGACATTTCAAACAGTTATGTCAGATCAAGATCACTCTAATTTGCCACATATTTCCTCACAATGTCAATTATTCATTCGCATCAGCAACTTCAATCTCTTATACTCGGACATTATCTTTATTTGAATCAATAGCAGTTTCATTCAATTTTATTTTTATAGTCTCGTGTTGATTCCTATTTTTCGTGTTGCAATTAAAAAAAAAATAGGGAGTCTTGTTTTAACTACGTCCTGTTTGCATGACATCACAAAATAAAGAATAAGTCATTTTTTAAAAAACACAATATTGGTTCCATTGTTATCAATCAATGGATGTGATAGAGGCAATGAATTATGTGTTGTTGGGCGCGATATTCAGACATCTCATCTTGACGATTCATAAACCGTTAAAACTTGTATTTAAGGTTCTTGAGATAATCTACAGACAGACAGATTTGTTCGTGTTTAGTGAATAGAAGATGGTTTAATTATATGCTCATTCATCTTAACGAGATATTTTATGTCTACCATAAGTCATAAACGTGTGATGATATTCAAGTATCTTGTTGCTCTAGATCGATTTTATATATAAATTGCCGCACAAAATCCAGTTTATTCTATCCAGTAAGCTAAACTAATAATTCTGATAGGCGCATCTCTATTACCACAATTTGCGATTCTATACTGGCTAAATTTAATTTCTTGGTTTTTGATTACATAACATTCATTTGTGCAGAAGATTTCTGGATATAGGACTTTGTGTTCTGAAGCTTCATTTTGCACAGTTGAATAATCAAACCACGACAAGAAGCTAGCTGAAACTTCAAAGTATTCTGCTGAATTATTATTAGCTGTGACAGCTCTTAGATTCTCATCTTATAGACAACACTTCCATTTAAATTACTTGATATGCAATCAAGCGATGAGCCACGCGCGGTATTTGAAAGTCTTATGCACACATATACAGTAAAACCTCACTTAAAGGTCACCTCAATATTAAGACCACCTCAAAATTAAGAACACATCTTTCAAGTCCCATGTCCAACTTTCTGGCTCATCGCCAGATTCCCCAGATCTGATCGATATTGGCTCCATGCTATAACCGATTATGTATACGCTACTTTCACGTCTCATGATCATTATCGTTCGCGACTTAATTAGCCACCCCGATGTGTTTAGCCAGCATAACGCAATTGCCCCGGGCTGTACTGATTCATCAGAATGTATTATACATTCATCATACTTATATTGTAGCCTCTTTCGAAAAAAATATATTGAATTATGCACCATAAAGTTTGGCCTTGTATTTTGTTTCGGCAAGGTTGGCTATTTTGCTCCTTATTCAACCTCAATATTAAGACCATTTTCAAGGGTCCCAATGTTGTCTTATTATTGAGGTTTTACAGTATCATTTATCTCCTTACATACAAACATATCTTAATGAAATCTATACATATGTTTATTTTAAACTTGGACCATTACGGTCTTTTTTATATGTATATTGTATATAACTATCTTGTGAAATAAAACTTCTTCTCCGTACGCCAATAGTGTCCTTATTTTTTGGTTTTAATTTACATATAATTGGGAGGACTTCTAGCTTATCTCGTGTTATATACATGTACAGTGTATTTGTAAATATGTTAAGCATCTAAGTGATACCGAGTTGCTTTGGGCTGTACATGATTTGAATAATGTATATTTGGTTTATATCAAATATTAGAATGTTTATTAAACTCAGACAGGAATGAAGTCAAATATTAATCAAAATTAATTAAGAATGAAATCCATATTAACCAGAACACGAATTAGCATTTCTTCAAGAATTTGCTACGATTTGTACGAGATACGTAATAATATTTCTCCGAAAAGCAATCCGAAGTCTATGTTATAAACATCATACGTTACATCAATCTAGTGTGAAATGAGATGAAGTTGCAGCATTTATGGCAATGAAAGCATGGCTATAACCCAACAACACACATCAAAACTCAACCATTTAAAGACTGGAGACTTATTTAGTTTTTCTACACTTCTCATCTCCATAGCAACTGAAAACCAAGATTCGTGTATTTTGTTATAATCTTGGATTAATGAACATGAAAGTTTAGTAGTTTAAAGTCGCAACTAAGATCTGACGCACATGCAACATTTCAAACCGTGCTAGATACTTTTTTGTATATGTATTATATCATGCGTACAATGGACGGTCTATACATTTGGTATAAATTCTAGATTGCGTGATACATATGCATCTGTCATTGATTCAATATTTAACTCGAGACAAATTCGATTTGCGACATTCGTGCAATATGGGCCAAAATTTTCACCTATATTCTGAGCACATTTACTTCCCGAAACCTATCTTTCAATGTCAAGCACCGGACAGGTAGGTACATTACTACCGTCATTTATCCAGCTGGCGGCTCCCCAACCGGTCATATCAAAACCGACCCCTACCGGGATTCGAACATTCGACCTCCCGCTCTCGAGATATGTAAGCTGAACATCTATATTTTCAACAACTTACGTGATGAATAAAAATAAGGGCTGTGAGAACATTCTCTTTCACTTTTTGAACTCTGAATAATACAAACAATGTTTAGAAATTTAATTCAACTGTCAAAACAACCATGTTCTGTGAGATTACACAACAGATCAGCCATTTCGAAATTTTGGAAGAAACGAGCAGTTTCCAGACAGAAAAAATCTTCTGCGAAATACATTAATTCAAGCCACGGCTTGCAAATCGCATTTACGAAATTCAAATTAAAGGAAAACTATTTATTGAAACTGTATGGGAGAATGACTTTAAATTTGATTTACGCTAATGTATTGAGCAAAAAACCTGTAGCATATCGTATAGAATACACGTATTAGCGTTAATTTTGACTATAAGATATCTTACAGTTTCCGCTTCTATCAGATGATATTACTTGCGCAGGGTTAATAAAAATATTTCAAATTTTAATTTCTAAGATACTAAAAGGATGTAATTCAGCAAACTGGTGCACTCTAGCTGCGCGGTAAAATACAACTGATCTTAGGTTTTGGAAAAACATATTCCTGCATAGACTCCATGTCTCAGAATTGACAGACAAACAAACGAAATTCAATTCAAAATTCATTTATTGAATTTGAGTACGACTGTACGTATAACACTCGGACGTTGACTGTTACATATTTATACAATTCCAATTCCAAAATATTTTATTACATAAAACATTTTACAATGCTTATAGTAATGCATATATATAATACATGATTATGTGAGAAAAACATGGAGATAATTAATAACTGTTTTTCGTAGAGGTCATTTGATTACAGTTGCACCAATAATTAACATGTTTCACAAATCTATTAAACTGAATTAAACCACAGTAGATGTATATATGTTGTTGTTTTTGTTTGTTTTTGTTTTTTTAGAACTTTTATATTTTAACTCTGATCTTATCCGCAAAGTAAATATATTTTGCCAGATTGTTAATTTTTACTTTCGATGTACAATATAGAAGTGACGCCATTTTGTTCAAATTCGGCCAGTGGCAAAAGTATTGTTTCAAGTATTTTCTTCTCAGTTCATTATATTTGGGACACACCAGAAGAAAATGGAATTCTGATTCCACCTGCTTCATCTTACACGACCTACAGATTCTCTGATCCCGAGGTATATTTATAAATCGCCCGGTTTCGATAAATAAGTGATGCGACGACACGCGAAATCTTGTTAACGCCAGTAAATATCTTTTGTCCTGTATATATTCTATGTATATACAATAGAAACTATACATCAGCAATACACAGTCACACATAAACATTCATATCAACAATAGTTTGCTGATCCAAACAAACATCTTAATAGCATCAATTAAAGTTTTTATTATAATAGTTTGTCCGAACAGTCCGACGTCCAAAGAATGACTTATTTACCGCCTAAAACTACCCGTGCAGACCTTAAACCACCCACGCAACACGCCACCTACTGGACATTTCATCAAATCGAGGAAATTAATTTTTCTCTTATTCATAAATTCAAACGTAGAAAATTACATTTGTTATTTATTGCACACAAAGTCGTATGAGGATTACTTTTATCACATAACGCTCCCTGACTGTTCATACACCATTGGTTAATTATATGGCATCATGTTTTATGATAAAGTTGGCACTTAGTCAACGAACGGATACATTGCATTATGGAGGAAAGAAAATGGATCAGAAGTTCTTAATTGAGATAAAATATAGTGGCAGACACCAGTATTTAATTGTTATTAATAATATTTTTTTTATGTTTTAATTTTTTTATTTAACATTTTTACACTAATCTATTTGATACCTTATTTTTTTGGCAGAACGGACAGGGGGCGTATCATGACCGTGCGACCTCATGCACGCATCATGCAATTCTAACAAGAGACAAACAGAAACAAAAGCATAATGGTCACTCTACAAAGATCACAGACAAACTTAACGAGGAGAGATATAGGGAAACAACCGCCAAGCAAGTCAAGTGCTAAGCAAAAAGACACTATACGCCTGAATGAAAAGTATGTAATCGTACCAAATCGGACACCTTGTAACATACGACTGCTACATTACTGTTTGCGGTTTTCAGATATTGACATGTGTTTGTTTTCAAGTACAATAATTCGAATTTAGCTTTAAATGTAAAGATATTAAATGGAAAGCTAGTATTTGAATTATACAACATGTGCCAGAAATTGTACAATAATTGGACAAACAGAATAGGAATTAAACAAATTACCTGCCGATGGTCAATATCTGTGCCCGCGGGCCTCAAATGCAAACTATACGAAACCAAGCCCTTGTTAAATCTTTTTCGCACCTTCACCAATGTACACAAAAAAGAGAAATTACAACATTATTATGATGTCTTCATTTGCTATTCTGATCTTTTTCTGCCTTCTTCTGCTGTAATCAATGATAGTCCTCTTAAAGTGGTGAACGTGAAACTGGTATATCTGTACATGTACATACGCGAATAGAAATCGGATATTTACGGACAAGGAAATAATCGAAATAATTTGACCAGGAGTGTGTAAAAATATACCTTACAAAGATTAGCGGCGTCTTTAAAAATACGTATAATTTCAGTATAAGTAACTATATGTCCTTAGCACATTGTGGTAATAAGCTGGTTATGGAGCGAACAATAGAGCGAGTCCATGGAGTAGCTTAACAATTTCAATCACGAACGCCTTAGATTCACATTTTTCCACGATAAGATATACACACTTACTAGCTACGTGATTAAAATACTTGTAATCTCAATCCACTGGTTTGTGTTCTCCTTATTTCGAATCCATTTCGTCAGACTGACCAACGATTGTTACTCATACGATTCAATTACGTAATTACGTGTAGACAAGACATTTCTTGAAAAAAGATGGTCGGCGCAATTTGAAGGTTAAGATTTGTTGTGCAACCTAAAAAATGCCGAGATGTTGCAAATGCGGATTATTCCTGATCCAAAAAGGATTTCGGTAAATTCACAGACATTCTGTGGATTTCGGTAACATAACGTACTCTTTATCGAAAGGTTAACCAATCCGCGTCAATGTTACAAACGTTGTTCGGTTGAAGAGAAATTGCCTTGGTTGCTAACGTAATATTTAATTGGTTTACACAAAAATGATATACAAATAGCAAAACCATGTTAGGACGGCTGCGCCGAAACAATACGACACAGAGGTGGGTGGCATTTACATATTAGTATCAGAACTTTTCTAGCTAGATCTAGACAGATACCGTTTAACAACAAGTGCGTTAAACACAGTTTAATTTCTCACGTGCATAACAGTTACGATTTAGTTACCAAATACGGACAAATAGAGAATTAAGGTACTACATACTGCTGTTCAAGTCACGATGATTGTTTTAAACCAATCGTATTTGTTCTGTAAGGTTTTGGTCAATTAACATCAATACATTCACCAGTATGTCACAAGGAGATGTTCACAGCTGTTTGCTCATTGTCCTGATCATTGTAATCATTCGACAATGTCGTAATGAAAATCTGTAAAAACACTAGTATTTTACCAACTAATTGCATGGCTTGATGAATTATTATTAAATTAATTCAATCCACTTTATCTTTAAGATTGGGATGCTGCGCATTTCATCTAATTACACTAAACTTTAGATTTAGTTTTTATTATTATTATTAATTCTGATGCTATTACTTGCAAACACGGTCATTGCTCGGCCTTGCAGAATTGTATGCACAGTTTTATAATACAAATTCAAAGAGGTATGACTATTATGGCTAAATCCGTTCTGCATGCCATTATCCTTTACGTGTGTATGCTTTCTATGATTTCTAATGGTACGTAATGAAAATTAACGGATTTCAATAGCGACCAAACGGATTGTTGAAATTTGTCAATGCATAAAATGCATGACTCGCAACAAATTGCAAGATTTCATTCATGAAACGAACAAATAACAAGGCTAATGATCAACTTGAATACGAATGTGATTCAATGTTTAATCAGTGTGTGATACATAGTGAAAAAAACCAATTTAAAAAGGTCTACCGAATTTAATTTAACACAAAATAGAGAAGGTATTAATGTTCTCCGAAGTGATGTTTTATGAACAGCTTTGCGTTTCTCTGTAATTTCATGGAATATCTTAATGAGTGTATGCAATTTCCGTAACAGTTCGGAAACTTAGAGCCAAGGTCATCCGATTGCAAGGAGACTAGAGCAGCATTGCATTTCCAATTCTGTCGACTGATGTAGCAATTTAGGTTTTATTTTAAATTATGTCAGAATATAAAATAACCAATTAGGTCATTATTTGAGTGTAGTTTTTAATGCACATCCTCGGCGCGTCCATCCCATTAATTCTGCTCAGATAACCAGTGTTATTGAACTACTTATTACAAGACCTTAAATCCTATCGATTATTTGCAGAAAATTCATTTGCGTAAGTGCAATTTCTCTCTGAAAATTTCCTAACTAAGTTACAACAGTTGAAACGGGGCCAGAAATCTTATGCACTCAGGTAATTTTGATCATGTAGTTATGTTGCAATAATCGTTTGTATCGCAAACTATACCAACAAGTGTGACTCTATGTATCTTGTGTCTATGAAGTAATAATCAGCGCTCAATTTTCGTCTCCATTCGTTTTATCAAAAGTTCATCAGACTATTCTTCAATCCACCACTGAATATTTGAAGCATTGATTCGAAACGTTGCAAAACATGGAAGATAGAACAGAACAGAACTTAACTGAACAATATAGGTCACAGGACCTATATCGTAAATTTGGACTTCACCGACACTCAATTAATAGTGTGTAAATTGCTTTTAGAATAGATCATCTGTATCGGCTTGGAAACATCATTTATTGCTAAACAGTTCTATGTAAAATGTCAGTTGTACAAATACAAATAATATGACAATATAAATCTGATGATGAAATTTAGTTGTTTTAAAGAAACCACATCATATAGAAAAGATGTTCTGAATATGAAGAATTTCATATCAGAAAGAGAAAATAAGGATTCACGTCACCAATAGGTTCATTGAAAAATCGTTCGGACAGTGTACTCTTAAATATTTGTTCCGACAATGTGCTCGCTTAGAAAAATATTCTGTAGATTAGGCATCATACATCGGCTTGTTGTGCCGAAATACCCCGAATTACATATATGTTAGGACAATGTACGAAAAACAAATAAAATATGCATCGAGTTTCAGGCGTAAACTAATAAAACATCGGAAAAATGAAAAGCACGTGAGTAACTTGCGTTACAATGCGGGTACTCTGCGTCTATTCTATAGATCCTACCGTAATGGTAACCATCAACACACATCAAATTTTGAGGTCGAACCGACGGAATTTTCCGCCATCTTGTACGGCGAATGTACTATGGATTCCACGTGATACTCCCCGGTGTATTAAAAGCCCGTCAGGTTAGCTTCAGTGGTAGACCACTGTCAATCTAGAGGTGGTAGGTTCAAGCACCGGGGAGGTGTATATTCTCTGTGACATTTGGACATAAGACAATGTATCCAAAATCTTATTTCCCCTCTGATTTATATAAGGAAGTTGTCATTTGCTTGTGAAAGAACATGTTATTACTGGTTTTATGACCAAGGAACAATGGTGAGGTCAACTGGCCGTCCTGCAAAACAGAAATTTTGTTTAAAAACGGCAAAAAACTCAAACTCAGACTGACCTTCATCAGGAAACAACACAATACAACAATAGTAATGTGCCATAGACAATTTAGCAGTATTAATTCTACCATAACCAACGGTTCATTTATAAGATATATGTATAGGCATGCTGTTAGGTAATATTTCCGACAGATAAGCTTAATGTCTGATAAAGAGCTGGGATTGATTTATGTTTTCTAGATTAACTAAAGTTTGTATTGAAAAATCGGTTGATTACGGTATTCCATATAAACGCTTGTATTTCACATGTTAATCTGCATCAAATACAAAGCACAACACTTACAGCAGAAAATTTACATTTTTTCAACCACAAAACTCTATTATTCGTAACTATGGATACTCTGTAGCCAGAATATATTAGTTGTAAGTACATTTATGCGACAAGAGCCTTGTGGTTTTCAGTTTGATGTAGAGGTATTAAGTATATTTCTCTGTCTTAGAACTTAGTTTTCAATTTATTTACTTTATTTGCGACATGTAAAATTGCAAGGTGCATGACATTTCAACTAATCATTCAGTGTTATTAGCGAGCGAATTGGAAATGCATAACACTCATGTCAAATTTGAAAATGTGTAGACATACTTTTATGAACTAAGAAAACAGTCTCCAAAAATGGCAGCTCAGACGAAATTCTTAAATTCGGTCAAATGATGGCTTTGTAAATCAAAATAATGTAGTTCCGTTTTAAGAACACTATTTCGAAACTAGTTTAAACTGTGGCGCTACTTGAAAATGAACTGTGTTAGCTTGAAGCTGATACAGGATAATACAAGCTACTTTTGTATTACTGAATATTTCATTGGCGCTTATTGAACCAACATTATAATTCAGGTTTATGATTAGTTTATGAAAATCTAAGTATTACAGTGTACATGACAACACATATGGTAGCTTTTTTGGAAGGATTGGCATTGTTTTTGTTAAACTATGGGACAATTAGGACCTTATTAAGGGACAATTCGGACAGTGCTAAGGGTCAATATGTACCGTATTAAAATACAGGTCGAAACACAATGCTATTGGAATAAATAATTAGTGAACTAGGATGCAGTACTTATCATCTTAACAATCTCATTAAAATACAACAACTGTTTGTTATGTTTCGAAACGCCATACATAAATGTTGACCGGTCATACGTGCTAATGCATAGTGTGGAATGTTTGTGAAAATACTTTTACTCATCTAACGGTTATACGTTTCGTCAATGCTTAATACTGTCAAAATGTACTAGCATGGATGTATATTCACTTAGGCCTATGTTTAGAATAGCAAAACAACAAACTGAGCTTTTTATTTTGTTCAATTCCTCATGGAAATTGCGCAAGAAAACATGCGTATTTGTCATGGAAGCTTCACGGTATAACATCTCGATCAAGAACGTAATGACAATTTGCAAAATATATTAGCATTTATTCTAATTACAGAGTCGTTATTTTAATTAAAAAGCGCTTTAATTGTAAACAGGGATGCTGTCTGGTTAATTTGCCAACCAGTGTATTGTGCAGGCCTCAAATTACCCACCAGATGTCATGTAACGCAAGTTAAAGCGTGATTGGTGTAGTACTGGATTCAGCGCATATCCATTGTGAACACTCTCTTACACAACAACTCACTTAGCACTCAAACATTGTTAAACGTTCTGAACAATGCCAGTTTCTAATTGTGTGGTCCTGTTGTTTTTACATACTTAATGTTTGTTTATATTTATAATTTCGAAATGTTTACCATTGTTGTAACAATTCATACAAGTGTTTGCTTGTTCATTGTTGGTGGTCATAGTTACACTAAATGTCTCAAATTAAGCTTTATCACGCACCAAATACACCACGTCAAACGTGTCCAGAAAACTATACCACCCACTGTAATGCTAATATATCTAAGTACAATGTACATACCAGCTCTCCTGATTCAATAAACATTATATGACTTGACGTACAGGGTCTTGGTAATCTGAGGACTAAAACATTTCCTGTCCGACATTAGATCTCTCTCCGTTATATCATGTTGATTATTATACTAGCGCAAACAAAGAGTCATCTTACGCTCGGTCTATCATGCCGTTCGGCGATCGGTCGGCTGGTCTGTCAGATGAAAAAATGTTTGTGGTGTGTTGGGATTCTAACAAAACGAGATACTTATGAACATAAAGAGTAGATGTTCGTGAAGTGTTTTTTGAGGGTCAGTCTTCGTACCATTGGAATTAAACAATATGAATCTTGTATAACTTGTACATGCTTGTTTGCGGCACTAACTAGTGGCACACTTTAAAACGGACTCAAAATGAACTTCATTTATATGATCACCATAAAGAGTATATTTATTTGAGATTATTTCAGTTGGTACAAATATTACGAAATTTGAGGTTCTTTGGACCAATGAAATTATTGGTCAATCAAAGCGTGTGGGTCCATGTGCTAGAGTTTACTCGACATTACAGGTTAAATTACTCTGACAAAGCAGTACTGTAGAGTGCTAATCACTTTCAGTGAAAGTCAGTGTCTAATTTATGTCACCTGCGAGTTTCACTTATTTACAATGTTACCTAATGTCTTAATCTGGCTTTTGTTATACATACAGATTCAATGCATTTAGCCATAAACCATCTATGATTTCGAGTAATCAGTAAACTCTCTATTTCAATTAATGGCTCACCTTGAACTCATTTACCTACTCATTATTACTGTGTCCACCTTACAATACACTGAAAGTTACCAACATTCCATCCTCGGTAATTTGCCGTTAGTGTCACATATATTACTACTTCAAGAACATTTAATTCAGTAAGAACTTTTTCTGAACGCCTGTTTTAGAAAATAACTGACAAAAATAAGAGGGAACAGCTATTATCGAAAACTCAAGAAAGGTCTGAGGACACTGCCCACTAGTTCTGTAAGTTCAACATCACATTGAAATGTACTCAATAGGAGGTCAGTCTATCGTATTTTACTTTCTAATAACTTAATTTACTTAGCGGACGAATTCTGATTCAAAAGGGTAGTTTAAACCCGACAATGCATATCATTCAGTGAAAAAAGTAAATTGCATCGGTTGAATGTTCCAGAAGAAAGGATAAATTAATGATATGAACTGTGCCAAATAAAAACTGTGTCAAAGTGAAACTTTGTTTAATTATGGTTGCAAATTGTGTTCCTTTTGGCTTTGTAATTTGACATGAGTGTATGAATGCACGTGGCTCCTAATGCTTTTGAGGTAGCTGAGCACTTTTCATGTCATTTCCTGATCGACGAATATTTTACTGCATTGACACAGCGTAAAAGAAAATAACACATTGCTGGCAAAGAAACATTTCTCGCTCGTCTTTAATATTTTCCAGTATTATTACAGATAATTGTTCAGTGAGCATGTTTTTTTTCATGAAGACCTCGGTGATTGCAATAAAATATTTTCAAATTGCAGTATAGATTACATCCAACTGAAATGTCCTGAACGTTACAGTTATAGCTTGTTGACTCAGCAACAACAAGTCGTGGATGCAAAAACAAGATTCAGTAACAACACAGTTTGATGAACCTGACAAAATTGAAAAAACACGAACATGCATTTCAGGATGATGTTTATTGGACATCCATTATACACTTGTAACACTCATCATGCAAACACACCGAATCTTGATTAAACCTTCAATGATTCAAGAGAATGTATACATTCTTATGATGCTTCTATTAAAAGCCTGCCATACAACTTGTAAGGAAGATGTTATTTATCAGGATCTGATCAAATGGAACATTTCTCTGTCTCCTAGAATTGTCTACATAAACACATGACTATGTTGTCTATACTTTTGTATAATATTCTCAATTGTGTATACAATGCACTTTTAGTCTGTATTTCATATCAACATAAACATATTTTGAATGATTAACCGACGTTCTGGGGTACGTCTTAGTCTGTCATAGGATTAATTATCTGTAATATTTCCGAGTTAGTACTATTAAAATTTATGAGATTTTAAACATTTGAGTGTGATGTGGTGATAGCATATCATGCCACAACAATTACTGGAACACATGTGCCACTGCGTATGGTGTGGCGAACTTAACTGCACGAACGTTTAAACATCGTTAAAAGCTGTGGAGATGTATGTGTCTATCAGTAATGTTCTAAACACGATACTGTTCATAGTGTACCGACACAAACGTATTCAATAAGCAATTAGCAAATGCACATTCCGTACGCGTATTTACGATAGTGGACAATGCAACACCTCTATGACTGCAGTGGTTACCATGATTACAGCACTTTGAGTGGTAATCTAGTACATGGTCTCCAAAAATGACCAATGCGGACCATCTCGACTTTTCCTACGGACATTTCCATTGGTTTGTACTGTTCATGTAGTTGAATATGCTATGCACGCACAATTGCGAGAACATTTAAAGAAATTACAGTCTTTCTTCCTTAGTCTATGTATTAACGTTTATTTCCACCGACTTTAAATCTGCGACTATGACCAACACATTTCTTCACAAAGTAGGCAAATAGAAATGAATGAATCTCTCACTTTTTTATATCAAGTAGTTAATATTGTATAAGAAAATACTTTATAGAGTTTAATTAATGTTAGTAGAAAAGAAACGTAATTTACGAGAGCACAATGATAACATATCCCCGATGGCATTCATGAAGTACCAATAGATCATATTTCAATTTCCAACAGGGTTCTCGTAAGGTGATTTTTATGAGCGTATCAAGGATAGCAACACCTCCTGAAGACGACATTTTTGTATTTTTTAAATTCAATTCGAGATAAAATTTCAATCATGCCTCTAACAAAATGTGACGATTGCATGCTGATGCTTGCAGAACATTTGATTAAGTCCAATATGCGGGGGAAATTTAAATGGCGTTTTTTCTGATTACTGTTATGAAAGTACTGCATGTTTTTGTGCTTGTAATTTGGTTAAAATATTTCAGTTTGCACAGATACATCAAAATGGCACACATCGAATACTGCGTTGAAAAATAGACTCATCATGTGAAAAAAAGAACTTTTTTAAACAAGGATGTTCATGGACTTTCGTCATTTTTTCCCGGTTTGCTCTCTCACTTGACGCTGTATTCATGTTATTTTCTCCTCCATTTCGGCCCATTGTTGCTAACTTTCTTGACTTGTTCCGTGATGTATTCAATTCATTAAATTCCCCATTTTCTTGTCTTGTGCATGTGGCGTTCCCTGTAGCAACTTAGTCTCCCTCTCTGCAGGTGTACAATGATTTCGAGATATTTTAAGCAAAAAAACAAGGTTAATTAGTAAAGTTTGTGTCATCGATTTTAATATTGTCTAAAATATGTATGCACTGTTCAGGTTATATAAACAACCAGAAAATTATATTATTTAATAAAAAGTTATCGTCAGTTGTATCCACATTTTATGTTGCATTTGGGGGGGGGGGGTATGTATCTGTTGTATTAGATATTCACTAATAATACTAAAGTACAAAACGAAGAGTTTGCTAATAATACTAAGTTTATTAAATGATGTCAAGTAACGTTATGATCACAATAAATCAAGAATTATAAAACAAATACACATATTCCATAAAGTTGCAGTGGATAATTACTAAATCATAACTTAAATACACGCTTATAAAATATCAAATATAAAGTGATTAATATCTGCACGCCATTTGTAACGTAAAATCAATGTTATTACAAAAATGGGCTCATGTTATTTAGTTTTTGAAATATTTGATCTAAGGAAAACCTCGCTTAACTTAAGCGTGAGGTACCAAATAAACCGCCAGTTTAAGGTATCAATTTGCATGTCATTTCATAAATATGAGCTGATTTTAAAATGTTTTAATATAAATTAAAGTATTATCAGAACAGTTAAACGTGCAACGTACTAATAACTTAGAAACTTAATACTGAAAATGCTATATCAAATGTCACAAAAATCTACATAACTGTAATTAAAACAACTTAATTCAAAATATATAGTCAAATCAACATACATGTAACGCACCAAACGAAGAGTTTCCCAATAATGTTATTATACTTCACAAGAAAACATCTTCATTTTATGCAACAGTTGCATCCAGCTCAAAAATGCCTTACAGGTATTAATACAATGCTGTTATAAAACCGTCATAAGTACATCCTATTATTAGAAAAGACCCTATTATATATCGGGACTTTAAGGTAATATCATCGAGATTTCCGTTTTTAAGAGGAAAGAATTATCAAAAGGGATAGACTGACTGCATGTGATTTTGATCAAGAGGTGATAAGCCAAAACTGCCAAAACGTGTTATAATAAAATCTGTCAAATTGTACAGATTAAGTCGTTTATAGAATATATTTTGATGGTATACAAAGTAAAATATACGGATGCAATATTGTGAAAGTAGAAGGTAATAACGTATACACAATATAAACCAGTATGCAGTGGTAAAGCATTATCTTTGTATGACAAACGGTAGAAGATAATGCTTTATACACAATGAAAAACAACAGTAGAAGATAATAAATTATACACAATCAAAAACTGTATGAAACTGTATGAACATTATTTTTTGTATTTTTTACTTCATTACACATGATTCAGTAGGTTTTCGTCTCCTTGAAATTCGTTTGAAACACGTAGAGGACTGTCATTTCAATATGTATTTATTATTACATCAAATATTTCTAGTTATATCAAGCTTACCTATGTAATATCTGACGTGCGAAAATCGCGAAGAAAGACGGCTTATTTAAGCATACGAAGAAGCGAAAATATCACGCCTACTGTTGTCGAAATTGTCTTGTCGATGCTGTTTCTGTTGTAAACCAAAGGGATGTAAAATAAAACTGTGGAATATCCATCCTGTAATTTTCTCCTTGAAATTACCTTCTGGTAACAAAGGGTAGCATCGACAGAAGACATAGACAGAAATACATTACTTAAAGTTTACGAAATATCTTAACACCAGCACATTTTGTTTGAAAATAAACATACACGTTTAATTCAATTTCAAAGTCTGGCTTCGTACGTAATACAAATCATTTACACGCGCGCATACATACAGTCAAGTTAAAAAGCGTCGGCGTATTTATGTTCAATTACGTTTGACGAGCAATAACTTCACTCATATACCTGCGTAGATATGTTTTATTAACCTAACCTTTTCAACCTTTATGACAGCCTATTCGTATCAATTTCAATTAAAATGCATTTTATTTAAAAAAAATTAAATCTTTTTATATCAGAACATCGATATGTTTATGTAAAAAATTGCTAAATTCACAATACATGTATTACCATTACTTTGTGTTATCACCACAGAACATGTATCTAGACTTTAATATTTCAGTGCGTTTGTTTACAAAAAAATAATGAAAATAAAAGCATAATGAGCTACTCCGCAATTGTGTACTTTGAGAAAATTCTAAACGTCATGACAGATTGAACTGATCGATGCAAGTGACTTGCACTGCGTTACATCGACATTTATCGACATTACAGTTCACTTGAGTAAATAAATTCAAATTGAATTAGTTCCATGTTGTACTACTTTATTCCACGTTTCTGATCCTTTATGATATTCCACTTTTCTGATCCTTTATGCTATTCCACTTTTCTGATCCTTTATGCTATTCCACTTTTCTGATCCTTTATGCTATTCCACTTTTCTGATCCTTTATGCTATTCCACGTTTCTGATCCTTTATGCTATTCCACTTTTCTGATCCTTTATGCTATTATTTCATAACAGTTGAACTTACAATAATTCGGTAAATTATGCTATTGTAAAATGAAGGGCCGTACACATTCCGTACAAGAAATATACATTTTTAATAACTTATTTTACCAACGTTCACTATATTGTAAAGATATCTGTGCCAAGTATTTTAGGCGCAGCGTTAGTAACTTTTGTTACATGTAACTTTCAAAAGCAGTCGAAACATTGTTTTATCTCGGTTGTCTTTCATTACTGTAAACTTTGAAGTTCCTTGGCACGCTGCTAATTCGGCAACTCAATACCCCGTCTCAAATTGAAAACTTATTCATGTATGGCTATATTGAACCTATAAACATCACATCTCAAGTAACAACGTTTTATGTCAACTTTTTTTATCGAATAGCTTATGTAGTAAAACCTCATTTATAAGACCACCATTGGGATCCTTAAAAACTGATCTTAATATTGAGATGGTCTTAATATTGAGGTTGAATAAAGAACAAAACAGTACAAATGGACTTGAAAATTGTGTTCTTAATTTAGAGGAGGTCTTATAAGTGAGGTGGTCTGTAAATGAGTTTTTTTCAAATTGCTGCTGCATACAAGGCCGAAAAAAATACAATTGTTGACGAAGTAACAATAATTGTAAACAAGACAAAACAAACTTTGTCAAATATTCCGCTGATTTCTTTCCATGTAATACGGTGTGTTATCATATCTTTGTATGATTCAGCAGGTTTTTCTGTGCATTCTCCGTGAAGCTGTAATGCAATGTCAATAGTGTTGTCCTTGTCAGCCATTTTAGGGTTTCGAACCGGTTCAACTCGTATAACATTAGATCTTTTGCGTTTTCGGCTAAATGTATATGCAAAGATTTTCCAGAAACTGTTCATTTTCTCTTTCTCGTCTTTGTGATAAAGGTTAAGGCTGATAAGCGATGTTAAAATAATACAACCACTCAAGAATAAAATAGCTAACATATAGTAGCCAAATATAGCCATAGGATTTGATATATTGGGCAATCCATCTCCAACAATTGTAAGAAAAACTGAAATTGCTAAAAGTATTGTGATACTGTATGATACTCTTTCACCGCTCTCCATCGGTATCAGAAATGATAAAACGTTTAATTCAGACATTAATATTATGGGTAAAATCATATTAACAATTACAAACCGTGGTTTTCTTCGTAGATGAATTGAAACACTAAAGAACACTTCCCAACTACCTTCAATGGATGCCACTTCAATGTCGGAGTCTTCGAACGCCCAGCCCCCATTTTGTGTGAAATAATGTGTAGATACTTTATTTGAGACTTTACTCAGAAATATTTCATTTGATGGTGCTCCCCATGCCATAAATAGGAAATTACACTGATGTCTGTCCCAAGGAAAGTATGTCACATCTGTATCGCAGGAGGCGGAAAATACTTCTCCTGGTGTAAATGTTGCTTCTCCATCTGAATGGAAATCAATATCATACCATGGCTCTCCTATCTTTTTCAAATTTTCAACACTATTGGTCAATACTAGTGACGGTGTCCAAAAATGCCGACTGTTCACTTTGAACTGTTCAAGTCCACCATAATCGTCAGGGTTCCATGTCATAAACTCGTCTTTCCAATTAAGTTTGATCACCGTCGCGATATGAAGCTTTTGATTAACCTCGTCGAAATCAAGAATTGAAATTAATTCTACATCAATATTTAGATATACAGCATTGCTTTGGTTCTTAACTGGTCGTAGATCCTTGTTGTAATTTGCAAGTTTATCGTCTAAAAGTTGATTGGCGTTCTCTATCATGAAGCCATCAATACGTGACAACAAAAGGAACGAAAAGATAGCACTGGGTAATATCAGCATATTCATTCTTGATATAGCGATCTAAGTCAGACTGTAAAACGTACATTAATATATGTGTAGTACATACGTATGTTGACCGCCATAAACATGATAATAATAAGTTTTATTGCGTTTTTATGTTTTTAGTTTAGTCTTTAATTTCAACATGCCTATGTTGTTGATAACCATTTGACTAATAAACTAGAAACGTACCCCCACTAGACTGTCTACTAATTTAATAGCAACAGTAAGTACAAAATACAACGAAACAAAATTATATCCACCCTTAATTATATCCGACACTGTGAAGTGTGTAATGTTCTGTGTGATCATGTGGCAAAGACATGCGTTTGTATGATTCTATTATATAGCCATAAACACATCAATTAAAATTATTGATTCGGTGTGGGTTGTTTTGGTTAAGTTAATTAGCAAATTTCTAAATAATAGCAAACTTTACTCAAGTAATTAGGAAACATACAGAGATGCCCATTGAGGCAGTTTCAGATCGATCAATTTATTTTCAATTAACATTATATCAGATATCATCCGTTAATTGCTTTACCGACAAGTACCCTAAATATTGACACTATGATCAAGCAATCATTAATACATTGAAATGCTGGGGAAAAAACAAATATCAAAATTACATGTTTGTACTCATTAAAACGATGAATATTGACCCGTTTGAACGTAGTTTGCCGTGGAGATGTACCGGTTCAATGTATGCTTTTAAGATATAGTTTTACTAGTCCTCACTTAAACCCTTTTCACTTTGGATTTGATTTCATAGAATATTTGCCCTACATGATGAAATGAGGAAAATATCCCTTGTAATAGCTACAATCAAAACTCTATCAACAGTAATGCAAAATATAATTTCAGTATAAACCACTAAAAATGAAAATATTAATGTCAAATATATTCATTTCATTAAAATATTTCTTATACACTTGAGATTTGATTCCTTCTCTGTGAGAACTATTCATATCCAAATTACTTCATGATTTTCCGGGGCATCGTTTTAACAGAATAACAGTCCATCGAGTTTGAAATTTCATGTATATTGATTCAAAACGAACTATATCACTTCTTATTCAGAGTGTTTTCAATGTTTTCATTTTCCGGTTCTCTCAAGCAGTGCTACTTATATTTTGATGCTACATATACAGTAACAAAGAATACGGTTGTTGACAAAACTAATATAATCATGAAACCGACAAAGCAAACTTTGTCAAATAATTCACTAGTTTCTTTCCATGTGACGTTAGGTATTTCACTTTTACGAAATTCAAAATTTGTTTCCGCGCGCTCCATTTCAAGCTCTTGTACACCATCATTTGAGCGGTTCTTCTCTTCGATTCTTTTTCGATATGTAAGGATTTTGTTAAATGTCTTCCAAAAAGTGCTTATTGCTTCTTTTTCATCTTTGTGATAGAGGTTTAAGCTGATAATGGTGGTATAAATAATGCAGCTGCTCATCATAAGAATGCCGAGGAGATAGTAACCAAATATTGCCATAGGATTCGATATTTTCGGCAAGTTATCTCCAACAATTGTCAGAAAAACTGAAATTGCTAATAGAATTGTGATACTGTATGCTATTTTTTCACCACTCTCAGCTGGTATCAGAAATGTTAAAACATTCAACAAGGACAGTAAAATTATAGGTGCTATCATGTTCACGAGCACAAATCGCGGTTTTCTACGAATATAGAGAGTCACTTCATAAGTAGGTTCCCCATTAGTTTCGAGACTTGTTATTCGAACATTAGAATCCTCCAATTTCCATCCGCGATTTTGAGCAAAAAAATGAGTCATCAATTTATCGGAGGCATTAGTTAGTACAATTTCTGCTTGAGATGATACCCAGTGCGTGAAACTTAAAACGCAAGTGTGCCTGTCCCAAGGAAAGTATGTGACATCTGCATCATAAGTGGCAGAAAATACCTCACCAGGCACCATGTTCGTCTGTCCGTCAAATTTGATAAATAAATCGAGATAAGGATCGCCTATTTTTCTTATATTTCCAAAATTGTTCGTGAGCACAAGAGTTGGGGTCCAGAAATGCCTACTGTTCACTGTGAACTGTTCAAGTCCCCCGTAACTGTCTGGATTCCAAACCACTGACTCGTCGTACCATTGGAATCTAAACAATAATGTAAGTGTAACTTTTTGATGTACTTCATCAACTTCTATAATTGAAGCAATTTCTGTGCCTATCTTAATAACCAACGGTTCAGATTGGTTTTTCACAGGTCGAATGTCTTTGTCGTAATCAGCGAGTTTGTCTTGTAGTAGTTGTTTGACATCGGTCATCATGTAGCCACCGACATATCCCAGATATAGACAATTCAATATTACTATCCAATATAAAGGCAACGTCTTCGGCATTTTCATACGGATCTTCCAATCTGCAACCAACATGTTAAACCACTTACAAGTGGTGAGATATACATCCCATGTTTTATTTCATTTTCCATGTAAGTTTAAGCTCGTGAATCATACCCAACTTTCGTGTCACTGCGGTCCGATCAACATTCTATTGAATTATAGAAGGAAAATATCTTTAAACCGCGATAAATCAAAATCCGTTTAGGGTATCTTTCGTGTGAAAACAAATGTTAGAGATCAAACCTTCTACTTTATGATGGTGTAAATATTGTGTTTCTGTGATTTCTACATCACTGTCCTTTTTGAGGTTTTTAAGATCCCTTTTTTACATTGAACATAGATAGGGCTAAAACAATATCTGTGAATTTAAATAATACTTTCCAATAGAGGTAGATACTGTGTGCAGAGATATATTAGAGTTCAAAATGTGCACTTTCGAACACACTTTTTAGATTTAATGTGGGTGTTCTATTATGCTGTCCCTTTTAACGATTTTTGTTAAAACATGCCATTTTTTCCCTATTATTTCGAATACACTATATATCGCCGTGTACGCGTGATCGGTATCCAACAGCGCAAGCGCAGCATGACATCTGATTGAAGTGATAAAGCCGGATGCAGCGATTATACAAGATGTTAATTGACATCCAGCGCGCTTTATATAGGGAAGAATTTGGGGGAAATGTTACTTTTTATAGAATAGCCTTGAGATAAAATATTGGTGTGGTTAATTATAGGGTGACAATATATTGACTTTTTAATCTGTGAAATTTGAAACAGTAAAACTCGATTACATTATTTTGTTGACATTGTTTTACTTTATATTCAAAAGTGAAAATTATTATATTAATGCTATTAATATTGAAATACCTGGGATCTAAATTAAGGTCTTTGCTAGGACCAGAATATACAGAGATGTTACAACAATTTAGGCAAATAACCTGCATAACTAACATAAAACAATTTTAAAAGCATTAGACTTGATATTCATTTTTAAAGTTTTATATCGTTTTTCTGCAAAAGAGAAATCATATATACATGAAATACATTAAGTATGCATGATTTCACATAGCGTAGCTTGATTTTTTGGCAAAAATTTGAAAATTATCATGTATGACTGATAATATTTGTAAATTAATGAATCCAGGTTTTATTCCTAAATCATAAATAATCAGGATCCGATTATAGTACACAAACTTGCTTTTTAATTGAATGTTTTGTTTGCAAATACATTAAACAAATACCCGAAAATAAACAATGAATAACTACATAAAAAACAATTAAGTGTTTTAGTTATTGTCCGGCGTACACAATTTTACATATTAATATATCACAAATAAATTTATATTTACTATCAATTATATCGATGCTAGAAGGCTAAGTAGCTACCATTATACAGCCTGCCTTGTCGAGACAATAACAAGGCAAACTTTTATGGTGCATAATAACATTATTCAATATATATTTTTCGCAAGAGACTGCAATAAGTACCATGAATGTATCGTACATTCTGATAAGTCAGTACAGCCCGGGGCAATATCATTATGCTGGCTAAACACAGCAGGGTGGCTAATTAAGTCGCGAACGATAATGATCATGAGGCGTTAAAGTAGCGTATATATAATCGGTTATAGCATGGAGCTAATATCGATAAAATATGGGGAATCTTGCGATGAGCCAGAAAGTTGGACATGTATATCATTTTATAATGAATCATATTTGATTAGTGTTGAACAATTAATATTTTAGTTTAAGGTAAGCCATTCATTAGCATAATATGTGCAGTAAATGAAACAGTTGTTGTTTCAATCTATATAATAATGCGGATATTTTTGTTAAAATTCTATAATTTTTACTTATTTCTTTTAGAAGTATGATTTATTTATGGCTAATCAAGCTCGTCGTAATTGTAAAACGAAAGACAATTGACATTGTTGCCAAAATTTTAATTATGCCACTTCCAAGACTTAAACTAACATTTTTAAACTAAAAATATAAAATTCCATGAATTTTTACCGTTCTAAAAATAGTTATGAACTTTTTCTATGTAAACTTCATTCCTGAAAAACATTAGCCGTACAAAAATGATCAGTAAATGGATTAAAATTAACATTTTACTTCTCATTTTGTAATATTTCTTGTTTAGGAAAGCAACTTTGTACTAATCAGATATGTAGAATAAAGCAATGTATGAAATACCTACAAGAAACTCAAAGAAAATGTTGTTGTTTTCATTTAAGAAATGGGCAAATTTCCTTTCAAAATTAAAATATTGTTCTAGATGGCCTAAACTAAATTGATGTATCAATGGGGCATCACATTGTCTGTTATACCAATTATTTACATTATCTAACACAGAATATATCAAACTTTCCGAGACTTTGACCGTCCGGTTACAACGCAATTTCATTTTGAACAGAATGACGCGCACATTTCTCTCAGAAAATGGTACACTTCTAATTGGTTTTGTTTGCTTTTTCACAAAAATATTGTTTTTTTCTGGAAAATTTAACTTAGTATTGTAACGGTGGTAAAACATAATAATATTGAATGTGCAACAAATCATGGTAATTTTTGGTATCTTTATAACTTAATTATTTATTTTAATTATATATTGTCACTTAATTACCTCCCTTTATGAAACATTCCAGTTTTTTTAAATTTTTGCAATTATTTGTTTTTAGAAAAACGTGTTGAAGCCATTTCGAATAGGATTTTATAATTTAAATAAATTAAATGGAAACACCCAACATTATGAATGAAATACCTTAATCAATGATGGATGGCTTACCTTAATACACAATAATAATAATATAAAACTACACTTACATTGATATCCAGAACTCAACCGGAAGTGACAAAGCGTCTACAAAGCGAATACCTATATATACAGCATATGTGTTATTTTGTCCTTTCTCATAAAATCGGACGTGACTGTTTTAAAATGGATAGAAATCACATTTGGAGAACAAAAGCTTAAATATGAACTGTTAAAGATTCACATTAGATTGTATTTTTAAGTAAACACGAGGGAATGATATGAGAGGCTTTCAATGGTACTATCGCGGTTTTATCACGACTCACTAATTGCGGTGATACCAATGTTGTCACGTCGGTATGTAAAATATTGGAAACAATAACATATTTTTGTTGAAGGATGAAGCGTTAATGGGTTCTGTGATATACCTTGTGATAGTTACGACCTCATTAAAAGTGTATTACTTCCCAGAATAGCGTTGTGACAGCATACGCATTTAATTTGTTTTGGCTACGTTTAAAGTAACCGTCTGTACCGACATAGCGTCAATTGTAACTCTGGTTACCACACAATATATTTACATAGATAATTCGGTCGTCTGAATGGTAGGTGACGACAATTCCCTTAAGGGAGGTAATTTAGTGACAATATATTGAAAATAAATAATTAAGTTATAAAGAGACCAAACATTACCATGACTTTGTTGCATAGTCAATATTATTATGTTTTACAACACCACTAGGTTAAATCCAGAAAAAAACTAATACTTTCGTGAAAAAGCAAACAAAACCACTCACAAGAGTTACTTTTTCTCAGAGAAATGTGCACGTCATTCTGTTCAAAATGAAATTGCGCTGTAACAGTAAAAAATAACGAAATTTTAAATTTTTACCGCATTATAGTACATATTGAATCAATACAAGTTTTAATTGCCTTTGGAGAAATGTCCTTTATGGGTGGAAAACAGTAAAACAATGGTACTGTATGAATGAACATTTATTAAAAAATGTTCAAATTGCAGAGATTGGGGTTTCATGCGCGTGTGTTTATGCGTGTCTGTATGATTAATTTATTTACGACGCAAGAATAAGAAGTGTATTCATACGATTAACATAACATGTACAAAATTTGAAATAGGGCAGACATGATTTATGATAATAATTTATCGATGAAAGTATGGGCGCCTAACGAGTTTTCGTGGTATATCAAGAAATCGTGGTATGCATTCATAAGCACCGTTTGCACACGAGCATGTTAAATTTGAAGAAATATTGTCTAAACAGGTTTAAGATATTTCATTTTTTTGATTTTCTACTAAAAAAAGAAAAGGCAGTCATAAAATTCGTTAAATTTACTTTCTATGATAATTTCCATCCGTGATTTCACGTAGTGATTCAGCAGACGACAGTCGTGTATTCTTTAGATAGGCGGAGCTATTATCATATTCACAAGAAGGATCCGGTTCCGAAATTAATCGATTAACTTGAAATATTAACCTAAAATGTCCTTAAAACTGCATGATGATACATTTGAAACGATCCCCACGAAAACTTGCTAGTATTGTTTTACATACGCATCGCTTACCTAGTTGTAAATAAGAGGCATCACGGACTTGAAAAAGAAGAATTTCACATCGAATATAGCTTTAGCGATTAGAATAGTGATTATTACAGACGATTGTGGATGCTTAATGTCAGTCTTGCTTTGATAATTCAGAATTTCGGCTGATATCGTTAGTACCACGAACACCGTATAGACCATGATACAATGTATATACATGTAAGCACGGTTCAATGACAACTGGAAGAAGAATAGCGCAACTGTAACGTTGCTGTAGCCGTTTGAATCAAAATGAATAACAGTTTTTATAGATACAGTCAATCAGTGCTGGGAAGAGAATATGAATATTTTATACATTGACATATATCAGACTTGCGTCGTGTACATACGGTATAACACCATTTCTGCTGTCGTGTTTTTATTGTCGTTAAAACAGTCGGACCTCGTTTATTTGACAACCTCCTATCTGAATACTTGGTATCATCCGAAATAAATATCAGGTCCCGATCCTCGTATGAACGTCAAATTGAGATAGGTTATTCGAAGCCGTGTATTATTGGAAATAAAATTTCGGACCCGATGAATTCGAATGAACGAGGTTACAGTATAGTTACGTTTCACTGTTTTTTCTTGTTCTTCTTCTGCTATGTTTTGTTGTCTTTTTTTTAAAAATATCCAGTTAATCAAATGGCATAAAATTAGCAGATTATTATGTCATTTTTGACATGCCAAACTAGTCAGTATAATTGCTGCGAACAATAGATTTGTTTTGTGTAGGGAAAGAAATTGTCATCATAATTATTTTAGCACGCGTAATGGCTATTATAAGCCGACATATTCATGCAAACACTATGTACACATGTGGCCGACCTTGGATGCTTTGCTAGAGTTTCTAGTACCATTAGCTTTTCATCTAGAGAACAAAGGCAAAATCGGAGAAGACAAACAAAGGTTTCGTTTTTTGCACATTTACAACTGTATTACACGTACCATACTTCCCAGAATTTAAACTAATCACTATATACGCAATAGTTGGGAATGTTAAATATAAATCACGCTCGTTTAAGCCACCATTTCACCAAGGATTGTTTTGGTCCCGATAGTACCCGATCCTTTTTTTAGTCGATCGGCCGCATTTTTGCGAAAATAGTCGGGAACCTGCGAGCACTGTCGAGCACTACCCTGTACCTTCGGGGGAAGATCTGGCGCGATCGCCTCAGTCCTCCGAGTGTCGGGTACCGAAAAAGTGATCGGCTACTGTTTTTAAACATGTTGAAAAACAGTAGCCGATCAAAAACCGTCGGCCCGTGATCGTCTTGGTCGTCCGAGGGTCCCCTGAAGGTCCCCTTGTCTCGCCCGCCCTCTGGAGCTTTGCCGTGTACTTGCGCGTACTTTCGCATGGAACGTCAGTGATTCGTCCCCCCGCCATGGTCCATTGGTCGGGACTCAATCAGGTAAAAAAAGGGGACGATTGGAGGCGATTCAGGACGACAATCGGGCCGATCAAAAAATTGATTCAATGGGGACAATCTGGTCCAGATCGGGCCGATTGGAAAAAACAATCCTTGGTGAAATGCAGCCTTAGTTGGTACTAATTGTAGCAATTACTATGTCGGGCAGACTAATCGCTTTACACAAAAAGAAGTTCGATTCCGGTGTTATAGCTGTAATTTAATTTGCAATCTTGTAAGTTCAGCTTATTTATATGGGAACGTATCGAATAAACGTTTTTCGGTTCCATCCTACACTACAGAGAAAACGAAATCCATTAACGTGATCAAGCTATATATTTAACGGTTTCTTTTGTCAACCAGGCGGTATCATTCAGTAACATTTGTTAATCCGGGCATTAACGCCTACGTCCAGGCTTTTAACCACCGTCTATGTCATATTATTCTGTAATGTATTGGAAATACGCAAACGACGTAAACAAGATCTATTTAGCGGCTTTACCACGTGACGATGATACTAATGTCTTTAACTTTAACGAATTAAACTCTGAGACATTAGAACTTTAAGCAGAGGATGTTATTAGTAGAGAAATTACCGAGAATGGTGAATCATTATATGGATTGGTTAATGTAGTTGGAAAGGCTCTCTTTGATTGAAGATACATCTAATACTTAAAGTTGTCAGCAAATCATCTTATTATTTTCCAATTATTTTGTCGTTGCAAAACGTTGGCTAAACAATTATTGAGAATTCGTAAACGTCTGTATTATAATGAATATTCTTAGATCATTTTTAAAGCATACGCTTGATTTCTGTTTCCTCCTATTTTTTAAGCTTCAAGGTGTTGACTTTCTCGCTCGCTCAAGACGAGATAATGTCTGACGTTGTCCACCAAGTCCAGATTTTACAGAATGCTTCAACTGAGAGTATAGGTTTCAAGCGCCTTATCACGTATACTTTGAATTTATGCTGCATATTGTCGCATTATTAATGTAAACCCATAACTTGTTTTTTCGTCTTTTTGATGGAAACACCTTTAAAGCTTTACCCTCTTGAGATTATCACTATTTACGGGTATGGAATTGCATTTTATTTACATTATGTGCATTATAACAATATAGGTAGTACAGACAGAAAGACCTTGCAAAGACGGTTTCAACGATACCAACAATTCAAATTCGCCAAAAATTGAGGTACGGTGTTCTGAAAATAAGGCGACGATACATTATTACAAGAGTTGATATGTAAACTAGATTTCGACGCATAAGCACCATTGTCAACACTGTGACTACTTTTGCTCACTTGTGACCGTTAGCAGGTTTATATTTTTCTGAAACCATTTATTAAATTATTCAAACATCAAGTGTAAGCTGTCTTGATTCAAATACAGCCAAAGTGAGGTTCGTTGTCAGTCGCAGGCGGAGGAACAGGTTACTACACTGGTCTGGTCAACTGACCGCCGTACTCTGTATCTGCTTTGAGCGCTTCATTTAGTCATCGGACATATTTCCGGGAATGTACTGAAATATCAAACGTAGGAAAAGGGGTAGGTTCACTTAACCCCAAAAGCGACCCTGTGTCATAATGGAATGACTTTTTCACAAAACGATTTATTACTAATTCCTCATGCATTAGTGTATTTTGTAATGTATTAGTAAGTATTCAGCTGTTTTGTAAAATTCATGAAAAGGTGATACCACATCAACGTTTTCAAAATAATTTGACACGGGGCTGATTTTGGTGTCAAGTGAACCTACCCCTTGATTGGCGGGTTTCTAGTAACATGTGATAATTTCTGTTGTCGTTTTCCATGACACATGCTCTTACCTTGGTATAGTGTAAAGGATGAGGTTGCGGTTTTTTCATTACATTCGAACATCACACATTTTCAGCGATAATTTCAGAATTCGGGTTCGAACTACTTTAATTGCTTTCGTAGCAACGCTAATTGAATGATTTATTTATAACATCTCGTATTTGTTTATCTATTTCTAGATCAAAATCAGATCGCTAAAACTCCTAATGACATCTGTTCAATTAGATTCTGAAGTACTATAAATGGATTGACGGGCTATGTTGAATAAAACTGTGTAATATTCTCCATGATTTTATGACTGTAATTGCAACTAGGGGTGTCACGATATACCAATATATCAGTTAATGCAATATGCAGCCAAACTGTATTGTACCACGATATGACTAGATGTGTCACGATATACCAATATATCAGTTAAAGCAATATGCAGCCAAACTGTATTGTACCACGATATGAAATGATCGATAAATTTCAGGCTACTAAATCTAAATGAATGAATTTATCGAGTCATGAAAGCTGTCATAGCATATAAAACTAAAATGATAATGATAACTGTGTACTTTTAGCTTATTATTTACAGGTCATGGAATCATCATATTAAATTTCTAGTCAAAAACTAAAAATGAGATTGATAACTGTTTTGTTTTATCTTATTCACGTTTATTGTGTGCAACACATTCCAAGATTTTGAAGTTTAATAAGAATGCTATAGTCAGAAAAAAATATCGCAATGCGTTGCTAACTTATAAACTTAAATACAACGCTACAGTGGCTTCTGTGAGCAATTTTAGATAACAAGTCTTCATTTGACACAAACTTATTCTTTGATATGTGCTTGTATTCAAATATGTTAAGGCATCTGAGATAACTACTGCCCTTGACATTTCAATCATCAGTGTAACATTTGAATGATTCATGAAGAAGACTTTGCGTGTGCTTTATCATTTCCAAAAGATAGGTTTTTATTAATTATTCATTTACTGTGCATAGTTTCGAAAAGATGTATGTGCTTTGTAATAATTTCAAGACACTTTATTGAATTGAAACATCCATTTGTCTTCTATACTTTTACTCCATCTCGTTTGAGTACCGACACTCTTTTGATCAGTGTACACGTGTAGTTGGAACGTTGATACTTCCGAGTGCACTAGAAATCTCCCACTTTTAACATAACTTTAGATGTATTGAATATTAATCCGGTTAATGGAGCTGTTCGTCGCAACTATTACACTGCCTGTGTGCGTGCGAAATCCTGTAACGTGGGCGACACCAATAGGCTCGTTAATTTTATCAATACGATTTAACGGTTTTCACGGAAATGTTCTAAAACTGTTGACGTGATTTGTGATAGACATACTTACTAATACGACGTTAAGGATGTGATGTGTGGCTCATGCTTTGTCTCAATCTGGAACACCATTACGTGTATCACCGCATCAAGATATGTCCTAGCAAAAAAGTTCTTATATAAACACATACTTGTAAAGCAAATCAGTTATGTGAAAGGTTGGCGACATCAAATGATGCGAATTTTGGTACGCTAAGCTACAACATGAACTATACTCATTTTATTAAATTTGCCTATATCACCGTTGGCCTAATTGACTTTGAAAAGTGTTTCCCTTAAAGCTTGTTGGAATTTATGGTAATGTAGTATTTTGCAGACTTGTTTAATGTCACTAAGCATTACAAATACCACATCAATAATGACATTTGTTTAAATTTAAGCATTCTGCTTTTACATTCATTACCAATTTGTGTATATCTTAAAGAAATTCTTGAACGGAATGAAACTAAATTGTATTTACCATGTGTCGTTACTGTTGCCATAAAAAGAATTGTTGAGACTGTCATTCAGGTACATGGTCGCTATACACTATTTTAATCATTGCGACACATGATGTCATGTTGGCGAAATATTCGTAACTCTAGCACAACATATCCACTCACACCGTCGTTTAATTAGTATAAATAGCATGTACATACAACTAATAACTATATACAGTCGAACGACCACCTCGAAATTAAGAACACAATTTTCAGGTTCATTTTCACTATTTCGTTCACTATTTAACCTCAATATTAAGACCCTCTAAATTAGTAGACCAGTTTTCAAGGGTCCCAAGCAAGTCTTATTATTGGTGTTTTACTATACATAAAGTTATAATATTTAAATGATTTTCGCTTCAGGTTTTTCACCATTTGCCGGTTACTTCATGTCAGAATGTATTTAATGCTTAAAAAAGTTATTCGTCATTAAAAAAGTACACACAAGTTTTGTTAAGTATATTTTACTGACCACGTACTTGGCCAATGTCAGGAAGAGCAAAAATTAACTTCGAGATCAAATTCCATTTGGCGACATTTTTTGACCTTTGTCTACACCACAACTACAATGCCTCCCTTTTCTAGTAGTGAGTGAACAATCAGGGAACGAGAGTCGCAACATATAGTGTATATAAACAATTACCTTACTTATTTATATATTTTACCTAATGGAACTTTTAACAGAGTCTTGCACAAATGCTAATGGAATAACAGTTTGTTAAACAAGCAATAGATATATTATAAGAAGCACTCTCGTATGCTGTTGTACATATTTCTAGATCATTAACAAGAAATTATTAAAAGCGACAAGAAAAGTGAAAACTAATCATTAACCAAACGTCCCTGCCTTACATAAACAATTATCATATTTGCATAAATAACGATAGAGCTTCTTGGAAGAGATTATTCATTTCAGAATAAAACGAATGTAAAGTAGGTCTGGATATATTGATAAATCTAAAAGTTATGAATCACTTTAACTAGTCAGGCGATGCTAACATATATAATTCCGAACATTGAAACACGGTGCTGTTGTTGATAAAAACAGACTTATCTACTATCACTTACAGGAAAAGTTAGATTATTGTCTTGAACATGCTCTTTGATATGTTTGCCTGAGTGCTGTGTGGGGAGTCATTGTCTTGGCAAGGAAAAGTAGAACATGCTACTTTGATATGTTTGCCTGAGTGCTGTGTGGGGAGTCATTGTCTTGGCAAGGAAATGTAGAACATGCTCCTTTGATATGTTTGCCTGAGTGCTGTGTGGGGAGTCATTGTCTTGGCAAGGAAATGCAGAACATGCTCCTTTGTCATGTTTTTCGGAGTTCTGTGTGGGGAATCATTGTCTTGGCAAGGAAAAGTAGAACATGCTCCTTTGTCATGTTTGTCGGAGTTCTGTGTGGGGAGTCATTGTCTTGGCAAAGAAATGTAGAGCATGCTCATTTGGCATGTTTGCCTGCGTTCTGTGTGGGGTGTCATTGTCTTGGCGAGTAAATGTAGAACATTGTCATTTTGCATGTTTGCCTGTGTTCTGTGTTGGGAGTCATTGTATTGGCAAGGAAATGTAGAACATGCTCATTTGGCATGTTTGCCTGAATTCTGTGTGGGGAATCATTGTCTTGGCAAGGAAATGTAGAACATGCTCATTTGGCATCTTTGCCTGCGTTCTGTGTGGGGTGTCATTGTCTTGTGAAGCTGTCGGTTGCTGTACCAACTTAATCCTTCAATTTAACCGTGGGAACAAAGCGATGTGTTACATTACAATAAAAGGAATATTTTCATCTAGATCTCTTGTGTTGACAGTACGTGGAAAACCAAATTCGAAAGAATCAGAATTCTATAAATGATGAGAAGAAATAGAAGCAATGTTACTCAAACCTGAACCCATCTAAAAAGAAAGCCGATCTCCGTCGTTGTCTTGCTTTTTAAGCGACATTCGATGTGCTTTACTTTCTTGTCTTTCGACATTCAAAGTACACATGTATACGATTCTCTTCATGACAATTTGCATCACAAAACGTAATCAATTTTCGGAAACAAACATGAAATATGATCATATATAAATTTTTATACAAATATTCTGTTTTTGCAAATTCATCCGCTTGAATGTTCCTCCTAAAAAATAGTTGGCACAGCTTGTACAATAGTTCGAAACGTGGTCCACAGAAATATGACACATTTGTAACTGATATATCATGAGTATCACGAAAACAGTATGTTACGTGAGAAACCAAGTTTTTAGATGTTTTTGTCTTTTTTCCGAAGAAAATAAGATCCGCAGATAGCAAAGCTAACAATCACACTTTACTACAAATGTCCTCAGTTTATAACGTCTGCCTTACCCAGAGTATTAAAAATCTTACTGATAATTAATTATTCATGTTCTAATACACAGGCGGTCGACTTTGGGCCATCTCTTTTCGGAGGTACCATTAACAGGTGCCAACGCCACATTCGAGACAGTTGCAACGAAGCAAACTCACAAAGAATATGAAAGTCAGGTTTACATATTCTTCAATAGTCGTTATTTAACGCATTTGCATGAAACTATAAGAATGCAGTTCAACCCTTATATGATAAATATTCATGTTGGTCATTATCTTATATTCTCCTTACGCTAAACGTCGCCAGAAAATAATTTCTCCCATGAGAAAGGCCTATTGAAACTGCCAATTGCAGTGAGTGTTTCATCGATATGAATGCATATAGATAAAGCACAAAACAAAATGTATTCAAACCCTAGCGTTCGATTTGTGTCTTATTCTCTACTAAATATAAAATACAAACACCATATTGCTTGACCAGACGGAGAATGTTTATTATATGAGTTACATTGTATAGAGATAATTTGCAGCCGGTATGCAAGCATGCAATCTCATTGAAATCATCCCCTTTAGCTCCATTACTTTCCGGTGTTAGGATCTGACTACACTCCGTTAGAGGTCACGTTCATATAACCTCTCTAAAAAATAGATATGCGTAAACAGGAGCTCGTTTGTGGTTCAATGAAATTTCTCCTTACAAAACCATGTTTGTCGTCTTTCTCAAAATGTTAATTACTTTTCTAATGTTGCAAAGACGTTCTTCGTTTATTTGGAGTTTCTGTTTATACTGTTTTAACGTCCTTCATGCCGCTTTCGGTTATAAATATTTCCAAAAACGAAACACCACACAAACAACACCGATCAACCAAAGAATGTTGCCCTGTAGGAGTTGCGGTTGTGTCCATGGGCGCAGCCATTTTGAAATTAACGGAAATACGTAATCGGAACGTCTTGGTGATCTACGCTAAAATAGAATTTACGGAGCTCGTTGGGGATCGACGAATATTCATAATTCTATATCAAAGCATTTTGCAGCCGACGATTTGATTGGCTACTCAAAGGTCACCAGAACGTGACCTGTATTGTGCAGTCATCAGATCCAGTTAGCGTGTAGTATAGGAGCGTGCGATTGGATCTGATTATAATACGCATATGTATACACTTTTCGATACATGAAAATGGTCAAAGTAATAGCTAGCAATACGATAGTACCATACGTCTGATATTAGCCAAGTTACATTAAGATACGTTTGCATATTTAAAAAATTCGTATACACACTTTTAACTAATACTATAAATAAATATAAACCTTTACAAAGTCTGAAGTAACATGTATTTGTGTTGCAATGAAACATGTGCTTAAAAACAGACGTTAGTGAGCTCGAACGTCTGGAAACTTTCTAATTAGATGCGTGATCCTGGGAAATGTGCATCGTTCTGATTTGTAAACAATTTGAAGACGCTAAAAGATGATGCAATATAATGACGAAATATATCTTGGTTAACTAAACCCCGTCTGGTGCCTCTTGTGTGAAAATACGACTGGTCAGATTTTAAAAAGCCCGCTTCGAGGACAAGATTTGGTTGGTCAAAAATGTATGTCAAAACCAATGTTATAAAAATAAGTTGGTGTGCTGTTTTCCTGATATGACACTCGGTTGTTTTTGTTTATGAAGAATCCTTGAAACGGTCTTGCATTTTGATGATGCTGTTTCCCATATTTGAAGAAGTTTGAACACACATTTTAAAACTCGATAAAAGAATCAATATTTTGAACATTTGATTTTAATATATATTAGTATGCATGACAAATCTGCATGATTTTTCTTTGATCAAAATCGCTTTTATGTAAATAATTCTAATTTTTCCGAATTCTTTCATCCTAATCTTCTTACTTTTATAAAACTCTTACTTTGCTCAGCATTAGAAATAAAGCGCCTTATATGTGTAGATATACTATTATCAATAGTTACAAAAGTGTTCCATTTATATTTGGTTCCATGAGGCAAAACCTCTTTGATCACGAAATTTGGCCTAAAGGACGTAGTATTCATACATTCATTTACTGTAGATGTTTCATCTTCCATTAATATAGATGAAAGTCTACCGTGATCAATAATGATCAATTTTAAAATTATGGACTGTTTGAGTGTGTTCAACAAAGCTTTCATCGATTGATGGAACTTGCATTTGTTTTGTTTCGTCCAACGAATTTTAAATATTTGTTCTGATGTTTTAATATCAGTGTTTTACACTTTCTTTCAAACTCCTCGCGGCAGTTACTTCCCTTTGCGTCTAGAAGAGCTATGCTCGGAACCAGCCAGATTTCTGTGTGGTGATTGAACTTCTTTGTACATCCGAACAGTTATGAATCGTTACATAATTGGCTGGCTTCACTGGTATATAGTTTTATATATCCATTTTCTACATGCTTTGATATGCCGTCTTTTATGTTATGTAGTTTAGTTGTGGGAATTTTGTTATTTACACTGTTGGTATTATTTGGGTGATGGTAGGATACGTGTGAGGTTGGGTGTACCATTAAACCAGATTTCACCACTCAGTGCTAGTTTATAACTGACCTATTTTCACCTATCATTTATATTTGTGTCTTGTGTCTCTATTGCCTTTGTACATGTTAATGTTTACAATAATACCTGCACATTTCCCATGTATAATTGAGCGCTGCTATGCTATTTACAACATCTTCTGTAAGTGACGTCGTTACGAGAAAAAGCAACATGTGACGACACCATTTGCAAGCAGGAAACACTATTTACTCTGTACGGTCATTTAGTTTTCGTATTGCCATATAAAGCAAATATTGCTTACTGTCAGTACATGATGACGTCACATGCGACGTTTTCTGGAAATGACGTCATATACCGAAGAGGTTGGAAATCATACAGCGGCGGTCAGTTGTACTTGTATAGATGGCTGTGCACTCTGTATGTTGCCCTGCGTACTTGATATGTTTTACCATTCAAGAGGTACATATATATTAAAAAATCTTACGCAGCATTCTATGTCCGATTGAGATAACATATCTATTAAATTAATTTTTAATTTACAATTATGAGTTTGAACCGTTTTAGTACAGCTGGTACTGATTGCGTGTCATTTGTATGGTATCATTGTCACCACAACATTCGTGTTAGGTGTCAAAATGTCCCAATACGACTTGAAGTTACGTTGTGGTGTCCATCGTCAATAATGATGTTGATAGTGAGTATCGTCTTTCGTTTTTGTGTACTAGAAACCTGTAATTGATTTTTAAATAATCGGGGCATGTAGTGCTGCACAAATATGTCCAGGCTTTATTTTAAATGCAAAATATTTAAAAACAAATACAATTGTGGTATACGAGAGTGATCTATTCAAGGAGTCCAATGTTGAAGTATATTAATATATCAGTATCAACATAGCTTTATCTCTATTTCCTTGCAATTGGCATAAAATTGAGCTGTGTCGCTTCAAAATCCATACCTATCAACCATCCTTACTGGTCAAATGAAACACGTGTAATTTGTTTACCTGACTGTTTTATGACAGAATCGCATTGTTGTTGGTGATGTTGTTGGTGCTTTTATATGATTATAATAATTAAAAAAAATATCTTTATTTTCACAAGGAAACTTATTACGGTTAAACAATAAATTTGTATACGTCATTTACAATATGGCCAAAAGCCAAAACTCACGCACACGCACGCACACGCGCACATACACACACGCCTAAACTATAAATTGTACAAGTACAAGATGCATTAATATCAGGATGTCTTATATACCCACTGACTATAAAATTGATTTTGTGTTGTATTTGTGTGTTTCTTCCATTCGTGTAAGTTAATAAAACCGGCTACAAGACTAGAAATGTGAATTAGTGAATGAGAATGTTATATATGTAAATTCAGGAACAAACAGTCATAATAAGATTTATAATTCATTTAAAACTAAAATGTAAAGTATCATTGTTACAATAACGTGCAGACAGACTTAAATCATAGTTCAATAGAACTTGATCTATGAACACGCAATCAACAAATCCATGTAAATCACGTATGAGAGATTGTCTACTTTCTACCAAATTATACATTGCATTGCAACGACACACATTTATTTTCAAATTGCATCCCACTCTCTCAATTTTCCAGGAAGCAGTTAAGTTCCAATTAGAGAATTATCGTATGAGAATCGTTAATTTGAAATTTGAACTTTGCAAAATTGGACTAGATGAATTGATAGGTTCAGTTTTAACCCGTCACTTCATTGCAATAAATGAGGACGTTCTTACTCAATTACGTAGACTCCATTTCCTGATTGGAAGTGAGTTCTAGATTACTGAAATTATGAAATCTCTCAGCACGAAATTAGAGACGTCACTTCGTTTTAATTAAAGAGAGTGTTCGTTTCAGAAGGAAGAGTGTCATCGTTGCCATCCTGTTTTAGGTAGTGCGTGTATTAAAGGTATTACACCAATATTTATGTCGATATGTCAATACTTTAGAAAGGTGGCAAACTCTTGCTGTCAGCTCAGAATAGCCGTTAATCGATGATAATCTAAATTAATCTTCGCAGTTTGTTAAGAAAAGTGTTGCAAAGGAAGAACATCTGGTTTAGTGCTTTGGTTTGCTGAAATATATTAATAAAACTTCAACAAGACAATATGAGCGCCGCTGTACGATTTCCAACCTCTTCTTTAAGTGACGTCATTTCCAGAAAACGTCACATGTGACGTCACCATTTACTGACAGAAAGTAATAGTTGCCCTATATGGCAATATGAATACGAAGTGACCACATGAAGGAAATTTTGTTTCCCGCTTGCAAATAGTGACATCCCATGTTGCATTTTCTTGAAATATCTTCACTTACAGAAGAGGTTGTAAATCTAATATTTACTGTTTTCTCCTATGATAAAAATGAGTATTGAAGTCGAGCAGAAAATGCCTGTTACAAAGAGCACATCCATCCAAAGCAAAAGGAGGCATTTAACGTAATGTTCTCAAGTTAATGGAATAGGCAAAAATATAACATTTGGTACCAACTTTAGCCATCTTTGGTGAAACTAATACCCTCTTCCACTCCCAAGAATTGAATAGGGCGACAATGCGAAGCACAATATATCGAAAAATATGTAATAAACATGTTTAAGCAAATGAGAAATAGGGTTGCCTGAGTTCATATCGTTATCGGAAGTTTGATTATCTATTGGTTTGAAGATACTTTTGGAGTCATTCCGTCCGTTCAATTCAAAGAGCAAATTGACCGTTCTTGCAGATACATCACCAGTTACTGACAGCAGATACTGTCGTGGCTTATAGCGTTATGCCAATGTAAAAATTATCTCCAAACAAGAACAATGACATTTAAAACAATATGTTTTATTTTCATTCAGCGGCAAATTGTCTTCCTATTAATGACACTTTCGTAATATCGTTTAACTGTGTCATGCGTAATACGAAATCGTGGCAATAAATTAGATATTTTATTGTACGTGTGTTGAGTCATACGTACACTCCAGGCTTTATATGATAGTAAATTTGATCATTTCGATTTGAAATTGTACTGGTCGATGGCTTCCTATCAGCTAACAACAGCTTCAGGTGGACAGTCATTTAATTTCATAGAACATGCGTTGTTTTGAATATCATATTATATTACCAAATGTCACAAATATCGGGGCATTATGTCAACTTAATATTGTCACGATTTTCACGGTGGCCAAGACGGTTCTCTTGATATTTTGCAAGAAGTACAAAAGCTCATGAATTTTCACCCATCATTTTTTGCACAAAAATAATCGTGCGTACGTTTTGCTTGCGTTATTGTCCAAACCCTGAAATATGGTTCAAGTCCCTCTTGTGCTTTTGTAGTAGTAGTAAATTGTTTATTTAAGTGACATGTGTATGAAGTTACAAGACAATAAATATATAGCATACAACAAATACACCCGGCCCAATGGACCTACAAGTCACTGTTTAACATAGAGTATACAGTTTGATATGACATGAAATTAAATAAATGAATACCATATTAAATACAGTAAAATTAACATTCCTCTGACAAAAAGGATAATTCCATATACGAAATGTTACAAGCATAATAATTTGACAAACATTTGCACTCGTATTTCATAGTTTTGAAATTGGGAGGTAATACACAACGTTTCTTATGAAAAGAAGTACTGTTTCTGACGGTATATAGTAATTTTTTATTTTTTAAATATAAGACGAATTTTTACGTTTAAGATACGCTTAAACCAAATATTTTGCAACTTTTCTCGGGTAGTCGTTAATCAATGTTCTGAGTTAGCTGTGCCCTTTGTATGAGGCATGTACGGATTGACTACTTTATTTACTCCGCTCAAACTTCTAAATCTTAACTTATTTAAACTGTATTGAAAATAAATCATACCTTTGATTTTGTTGCTTTTCTTTCAGAGCTTACGACTTGAATAGTGAAGCCTTGATTTTCTGATGACGCATTTATATCTATTTAAAATACAGACTGAGATAAGAAAAAAAAGATATGACAAAAATCGACATACTATAACTAGCAAATATGTCGCATATTGCAAGCAATTCTATGACAAGAAACGTTGTATTTTACGTCAAATGACAGTACCATGCAACATATTGTAACTACCCTCTTCTGTGTAACACTTTTTCTTTCGTTTAGCGACGGAAAACTTATATATTAACTCCGTAGTCACAAATGACACTAATATAGACTCAAATTCAATGTTTTACTTGTAACTGTTTGATACATTATAATCTGGCATTTGATATAAAATGCGAGAAGTTAATTGAACCCGACAGTAAAATAAACGTATTTTTGTATAAAAGCGTGACAACTCTTTCTCAATGAATCCAATATTCGGCATAGTTGAATGTCGAATTATAAGCACTTAGAGGCGGTCCAAGTTGTTTAAAGTGATTTGGACTGAAAATAATTGAATTATCAAACAAAACGTTCGGTTTTATCGCGATATTCGAGTTGCACCGTTTGTTCAGATATTAAGTTTTCAATCATCATGTGAGAGTATTAAGCCTTCATAAACCGGTCTATCATACAACCATTATGCCTTCATAAACCGGTCTATCATACAACCAGTGCATTGTTCACAAAAATGCTAAGTCTGAAAGTGTCAAATTAGTACAGTTATATTTACCAGCGTTTTTTTTATCATTAAATTTAAACGAATGAAATATTGTTTAAGTAAGTGTTAACTTTATTAAAATATATATTGTTGTAAGCAACATTGGAGCAAAAAGGACATTTAACTGTTTAAGTCTAAGTCTGAGTTTCAGACGTAAAACGTTTGTGCATAAGGTCACAGGGACTGTTTATACTAATAGTTGTTACGTTTTATATTTTGAAAAAAATACCTTCTCTGGTTTTTCCTTTCTTCCACAGAGACCACTCGGAACACTCCTTTAGTTCAGAAACATTTTCTTTGAAGGTTTCCGATTAGTGACGAATGTCTCTAAAACACTAGTTTACTTACGTATCATTATACATGAACTGTAATTTTGTGCAATCACATACATGGCCTTAGGCTCTTAACCTCGGGGGCAATTAACAAAATGGCAACTATTCCAGTACTTAAGTATAACTGTCACAATTTGGTGACCAGACAGAAAAATACGCAATGAACTTTTGAGGTTCGTGCAAAAAGGTAATTACTTTAGACACAGGATACATAGAACAATTACACCCGAAAGGATTGGCCATACGATGTTTTGTAAATAAATGAGTTTAGAAAAAAGGATATACATGTACATGTAGACGTTTTGAAACAGTTTGGAAATGAGCCATCAATTTTTGGAAATATATACAATCGTAGCGATGATCAACAATATGGTTAAAATTAGGGATTTGACGATTTTCAAAAGTGACAATACTGGGAAAACACTGGGGCACAGTAATGACCATTTCAGCGGATACTGATGGTGTTATAGTCATAGGTGGCGGTGTTGATGATGATACCATTAATGATGATATTCGTTGCTGCATAACCTAAAGAGGAACGCCGCAAAACATTGGGAAATCAAATTGGCGGATTTTTATGCTGTGAAGGGTTAATGATTGATTCTGACAACCGTTAAGTTATACTGTTTCAATCATTGAGTATGACCTATATTCAATCGGGATGTTCGGAGTTATCTTAATTGTCAGTGTCTTATATATGTGACCATCTACTCTAATCTAGGACAGTCTTATGGAAGCAATTATAAATTTGCATTCTGAATATGAAAAGCAATTTGCAATTCATTTCCAATTATAAACCAATATAAATTTGATATACCTCGTCTAGAGCAGAATGTCTGCACTAAACATCTCCTGTTATATGCTGGAATTAGTTGTAGAACTGAAAGGAATCGAAATTGGTGACAAATTGCCCTTATCTATTCCTGGTACTAATGAGGAATGTACAAATATTGTCATAGAAATTAAGTGTCAGTCGTGTGTTAGACTGGCATCTGACCGTTCTTGACCACGTTTATCAAAGAGTTGATAGTCGAAGATGCCAGTGTTAGACTAATGCGAATAAATCGATAAGAATTATCGTCTAGATAGTGGTATGAGCATTCCGTATTTACCCTTAACTAGAACATTGAAATACTGAGAGACAAAACAACTTGTTTTTAGACTTATCAGCTCTTGAATTATTTTATTTCACCGTGCAAAATTTATCTCAACGGTATACTAAACAGAACACGACGTGGAGACTGAGGCATGTTTTGGCACATCATATAACCAAGCATGGCACGACAAAGTGAAACAGTAAAGTAAAACAAATATTTATTACATTCGTATGTCTATTCTGAATTGCATTGAGGTAACAATTTTATCTGAATGAAAGAAATACCAAGGTTCATCAACATTTGTAACCAAATAAGAGGATAGTGACACAAACATAACAGTATTCGTCTTTCCAGGGACCATATATACCAAGAATGGTTACTGTTGGGTGAAGCATAAACACACAACTTTAGATAAAAAACAAAGTGAATATTTCGTGCCCGTGTAAACAAGGAACGATCAATGAATTAGTTCAAACTGAACGACCCATACGTCTTTTGAGAAAAATTTAAGTGAGTTTTCCCTTCGAATGTATTTAACTAAAGTATATATTGTACATTCAAAAAAAATACATGTACATTGTATGCTGATTTTGTTGAGATTCTAGTTAGTTTTTTTTAAACATATTACTTGCTTTTGTAATGTTTGTTCTGTTGGTTCTTACAAGTTCAATTGGGATGCACTTCCATAGTTGGAAGATCGTATAGTGACTTCTAAAAGCATCTAGCTGTCCTAAGTCTAAGAAAGATCTGTTACAGATATTATACGTGTAATTGACCTGTATATAAGTGTTTGCTGTGTGCTTGCCGTATCAAACTAGCCAGACAGTTAGTTCAGGAAAAGACGCCATTAGCTTTAATATGAATGAGACCGCGTGTCCATCTGTCAATATGCGACGGTCCACGGCATGAAATGTCTAGATACAGTCTGAGACGGAATGAAGATTGACACCTATTTATTTTACTGGTATCCGCTACGCGATTCATGTCCCAGAAATTCTAGTTTCGAGTTACACAAAGATATAAGTTAATTGCACTTATATCGCTGTCTAGACATGGCATGCGCTAGAACACGTCGAACACAGCCGGAAACCTCCATCCAGTAATTACGTATAGATAGACCAGTGAGCTGGCGTGTATATAATGGGTGTTATTATCATCAGGGGTTACATAAACACTATGAGTGTCTATTTATTCATGTGCTCAACCCTTTGTTCAAAATTGATGAAGTTATCTCACGTTGTCCTTGTTGTATGAATGTCAAATCTATTTCAAAAGCTGTGCGTCTATTTGTTGTGTAATGCCATTCGATGTTTGAATAGGATTCAATTGTCTTTACATGTAAACATTATTCTACATTATACAGTTTTCCTGGTGGTGGTAAAATATTATTGACTTATGACTAGTTATTGTTAAATAATATTGTTACATGAAAACCAAACGCACTTATTCACGTAGAGGCCACAACGTGTATGAGTCACTTACATACTTTATGGATTTCGGTGATTCCAGACCAGGATGATAACAATGACAAAGCTATTTTTGCTGAGCTGACCAACAAGCCAGGCTTCTGTTCGTGTCTGGGCACAACGAATTAACGACACAGGGTCGTTTTTATGTTGGTTCTTCACTAAATTGTAAATTCCGTGTCCCTTCGATTGGCTCTGTCAATTAGGCACTCGACCACCAATCTGACGGTCGGGGAATCAATTCCCAGGTGGTTCGTATGTTCTCCATGACAATTTGACTGAAGATAATGCTGCAACAGTCATGTGTCGCCAACTACGGATTCATGAATGAACATGGCAATTGCTTGTAGAGGAACAGGTCAGAAACTGGTTGGAAACCCAAGACAGCTTGGCAGGTCAACTGACAGCCGTCCATAGCTGAAATACTGTTTAAAAACAGCGTTAAACCCCAACGTGTGTATGTAAAGTAGGGCACGTGTTGGCTCTGACGTAGATGATGAATATCACTTCAATAATTTAAGACATGGATATGTCTGGTGTAAACATGAAGGTTTATCTTAATCGTCCAATTACAATATCGCTGTCAATTCAAGGAAAAGTCGGTATTCATTGCCAAGTGAAAATCAGTGAAAAGGCAATGTAGGGAAGCTCGATGACGTGTATTCCTACAATAAGAGGTGTGAAGACATTTGCATTTAGATGCCTTATTATGAAATGCTGTTTTATCAACAGAACATTAGCACCCAATAATCGGACATTCCGTGTTAACGTACGGTTGGTATCTGTCAAACATGTCATGAAGTAATATGTACTCGCCATCCGTGTAGGAAATATTGGTGTGCAAGCACTTTTAACAAGTACATTATCAACATGTTTATCCCATTCGTTAGCATACTATTAGGAAGGTTCTTACTACTTTCGTCATCTGTCGTCACACCATAGACTATTGATGACAGTTATTTACTGATATAGAGCGTTTGACACTGAGAGTATAATTAACATTTTGTCTGAACAAATCATGTTTACACTTTTAAATGCGTTTATCGTTGCAAACGGTGAAAGATAAGGTATAGCAATGTCACGGAAACTGGTACAGACGTGACATTGAATATCAAATCAAATACTACGATCAAGCACGTGTCAGTATAGTAACATTCAATATCAGAAGATCTAAATGTCATCTTAATTAAGTCTTTTAGTATACGTTTTAACGGAATGGCAACACAAATTGGACCCGTTTCATCAATAATCGTACGAACAAAGCGTTTGTAAGATACGAAATGTTCGTAAGAATTGTCTCACGAAAATATTTACGACCGTTTTATCAACGCGGTCGTAAGTATGACAGTGATCTTACGAATAAGAATGTTCGTGCGCACAGTAAATTAGTACACGCTCTTCATGGGATGGTCAAAAGAGACGTATCTCGCGGGTGTCAGGACACTTCGGACCACGGGCATTACGGACCAGACACTTCGGACCATTTTTATGGACATTACGGGCCAAGCATTTTGTAGTAAAAATACCTTCAATAATTTTTACCTTCAACGAATTTTGCATGGCGCACTGGAAAACTTCCTTGTATAAAAGGAGCCTAAAATTATAAAATGAAGACGTTTTAGCCATAGTAGCACTGAAAGAAAGCCCATTAAAATAGTGTTGCGTTAAGATGAGCCAGATACATCTTTAATACAGCGTATATTTTTGCATATCACGCGAACAAATAGGTTGGTCTCTTATAACTGATACATTTGAATAAAAAATGATGGAAATTCTTTATACGACAGATTATATTAATTCAAAACTTATAACATGTAAAATGCAACTATATTCACAAGTTGGTTGAAGCGTTTGCATTCATATAAAGTTTATTTTATTTGTAATATAAGTCGACTTGAGTTAACCTTATCTCTCTTTATAAGTTAAATCATTATTTTATATATTTTTAACAAATTGTTTTCATTGTGCCATTTTAAAAAAAATCTCTACTACATTTTAAAGTTTAATTCTTGTCATTTATTAAAAAAAGGGGCAAGGTTTATTCATGTATAAAACAAGACATTCTAATGATTTATAAGAGTTCATAAAATAATTAGGAACAATCAAACAAACCATTAAATTGCCAAATTATAATACCTGTTTTAATATATATTCATCCAGTACATGTCTTAACAGTTTAAAATTAGTCTTAGCAGTAATCAAATAACAGTATTCAATTTAAAAGGTTGTATGAATAGTTGATACTGTACTTTAAATCCAAACCATACATTTTAATTCAATGTACAATTCCACATACACACTTCATATCCCATCTTCAACTTTTTGGTTGTCAGTAGTTTTACTTTGTGACTGATACTAACTTTGATTGACTACTGTATTAGCTAGTATGTATGGAATCATCTTATACTTAAGAACAATAAATACTTATTAATGTATTGATTTTACTTTTTCAGAAATGCCAAACAATTCATGTGATATGAAGTAGATGAATTGATAAAAAAATTCATAACTGTTGTTGATTAATGTGAAATATTAATATCATTTTTTTGTTACGAACGTTACGAATGCCTATAACCATTTGTAGCATTTTCGTTAAAACTTACGAATTCGTATCGACGAACATTTTGATAAAACGCTCTTGAGATCGTTAGAACGTCGTAAGAAAATCTTACGAAAATGTCGTGCGTAAGAACGTTGATAAAACGGGCCCATTATGTTCTCTTCTTTAAAATCTTGAGTATTGCAGGTTTGGACAATTTTCCTAAATCGTTTGCCTTAACTACCCGAATAGCAGGCATAACATGTTGTTTGGGCGTAACAATGCGGGTGTATGTGTACATAATCCGAGTTCACTTCGCTGAAAAAAATATAGGGTGTTTTATACTTTGATTTGGCTTTTTGAAGAAAGAAATATATACAAATTAACTGATCTTACAAAATTTCTCGAGTTATCTGGCGGCCGTTCGTGGCTTCACTGTGTGTACGTATGTTCAGTACATATCAAAACATTCTTCTGTATAACCAAATTGTGCAACTCTTGCAATGACGGGTGATTTTTTCCACAAAGCGCATCTAACACTTTCCTGATATACGGGACGAGCAATTGTTTTGGTATTTAGATTTACCAAATGCGTGTATCCAGTTGCTCTTTATACATTTTAGATGATTATAATTATGTTGTTAACCCTGGCTTTTCTATTTATGTCTTTATTTGTGTTTTATGCCACAACCTATTTTGGTTAGATGTCGGACATTTCCAATCCACACTTGTGTGTTTGTGTCTTTGCTGTGACATAAATGAACTACATTGACAGGGAAACACAAATATAAAAGAAACAATATACACATCATTACAAATCTAAGACCAATAAGTGTGTGAACTTACGAACAGATTTTTGAAATATGGTCCTCAGATTGATAGTGAACTGTTTGTCATGATATAAGTGTGTACGAGTATGCAGGCAAGTGTGGTAGTATGATTTGTCATTGGCGTTGGCGGGAAATGTTTACACAAGAAGTTATGATTTGCCATCAGAGAGAGAGTTAAGTGAAGTCGTCACATGGCCAATAATGAAATATGATCAAGAATCCAATTAGTGACCACGAGCTCCTACGGAAACTTCTAATTACGACAGACACTGTGCATCAACTCTCGTTTATCTATTCGGAACCTCAACCAATTGCTTTTCTTATTGATTTATAGGAGGTTTTAGGTTACCACAATTTATGAAACATTGTAAAAGAAAACAACACCAACGCCCCTTTAATGCATAACAGTACTACTTTCTGAACTTGCGACCAATCCTTGATAATGAATACAATTAACGCACTTGCTCAAAATATAGGACGACGTGTGTCAGTTTGATTGTGCAAACACTTTTGTCATGAAGACTCCAACATCCAGCTTCAATAAATAAGGGTATGAATAGTAAACCTGTGACTAGGGCTTCATTAAAAGCACGCAGAATGATGGTAGCGCCGTAAAAATAACCGTGATTTAGTGCGAATAAGTGCGATTTTCATCCATTAATTCCCCCCTCCTTCACTGTCCACTTTGATTCTCATAGTTATTCCTTATGGTCTGCCAGGCCATTCCTTGAGCCTCTGTTCTTTAACGTGTGTTCCCTATAACCTCCTCCAGTGCCTTATGTTGTATGGATTGTTGTTTTCCCGGAGGTCTGTGTGGGGAGGCATCGACTTATGTATGTGGCGTTCTCTGTTTTCTGAAACTTTAAATTGTGTAGTCTAATCCGGTAAACAAACCAGTAATATAATACAAACATTCATTACAGACAGACCACATAATGAACGTTAAGGCGTTGAAGTATCATCAACGATGGGATGATTTTAATGGATACAATAGTATTATACAACCATTGACAAGTTGACCTTGGCGAAACGAAATTACATTACATAATATGTCAATGCTTTAAGCTGAACTTTTAGGGTTGGTCGTGAGAAACAAACCGTAAGACCAGTGTCAACAGTATTTTGAAAGCATTAAGATTACATGTAATTACTTTGGAAAACAATTGGTGGTATATCAGAGGTCAGCAGTAAACCCAACATTATTTGGCGAGATATATATCTATAATTGCGTTTGATATTCTATGTACGAAACAGGAACTGCGAACAAGGGATCGTCTAGATTATTTCGGTATAATGATAAAGCAATTTAGATAAAGTCGCGACTTGTCTGGGGATATTAACAAATCTTCTTGACGATTACAACGATAACATGGTAGTCATGATTACATTTACAATCTTTGCAACTTATTCTCTCTCTTTTATCAACATATAAGTACGACAGACTGTCGGTGCTTTCACATTTCATATTTCGAGATTCATTATTTCACGGTTCAATAAGATGTTCACCAACAGATACTTACCTCGGCTCATTTTTCTCCTGGTGCTACCCATTATATACTGAGTGCCTAGTTAGGGAGTTACCAGTACCATTTGTGTACGTCAAGAATGACGTGGCTAGGGATCGGTCTCATGACCTCTCACACTTTAAGCGTGCACTTTACAAATGGAGCCATTGAGGCGGTGTCAGCATCAGAGCGAGGTCATCACTGCTTTGCTAATTTAGCCTTAAAGTCTCGAAATATGTAAGGTAAAGGCTCTTGTACATAATCTTTTCATCTTGAATTTCACTGCGATGGGAATTACTTGTCTTGTATGTTCCAAGAATATTTTATATTGTCTAGAGTTGTCTGCCCAGAATCAACTATGGGGTATACGGGTTATAATGTTGGCCTTCGTAAACAGTTGCACATCACTTCAAATGGAATCGCAATTTTCTCAATGAAGTGTGAATGAATTGTCAATGAAATCCAACTATAACCCATCGTATTATTCTATACATTGACCGATTGGGCGTGGTCAAATTTAAATGTTTGGCCTCCAAATATTCCTCTAATTCGCAACATGCTGTTTAATTTTTAAGCTACCATAAAACGTGTATTCCACTATTTCAAAATACGGTATATCATAATATACACAAAGAAAAGGTTAAGCACCCCCGGATATTTAGATCTGTATGACCTGGCCCGCTGTAAGTCCGGATTTGAATCCGATTGAGCAGCTTTAGGACATTCTTGGCCGTCTTATTCAGGTATTAGATCTTGCTGTACAAAATATACGTGAACTGGAAGAAGCTTTGCATCGGGAGAGGCGATAGACAAAATCTTTATTAAAATTTAATCTCAGATGACCTGAATGTTGTTTTCTTATTGCCAGAGTGCTTTCCATGCAAGGTACATATATATTATTTAGTGGCTAGTTATGACCAGGTAACAATCATATCATTTTGTATTAAAAATATCTGGGAGTGCCTAACTTTTTCCTATGTGTATATATTAAGAAATTAATGATTTATCAACGTTTTGTTTGCAGTATTTGCCTTATTGAGTCCAAGAGCTGGTACAAAGTATATTTATCTTGCTTGTCCAATTTAGTCGTTCCGACTGTCGCTTTAAGAAGACATTTTCTAAAAAAGTGCGGATAATTGTAAAAATGTTTCCTTTCTGACTGACTTATGTAGGTCCTTAATTTGCTTTTGCTTACCAGACTCATAGATCATTCTCTATCAGCTAACAGACAACATTAATAATACTAAAGCCAACCGATTTTAATAAGACCTTGTTTCAGGAACTGCACTAACTTGCGACATACCTAACTTTCGTGTCTCAGTGTCTGACCAACTTCCTATAGAATTATAGAAGGAAAATGTCTTCAAACCGCGATATATGGGAATCTGTTATACGCATCTTTCGTGTACAAACACATGTTAGAGATCAAATCGATCACTTTATAATGGTGTAAATGTTATGTTGCTGTGATTTCTACTTCACTGTCCTTTCTGAGGTTTTTAAAATCACCTTTTTTACATTGAAATAAGAAGGGGCTAAAACAATATCTCTGAATTTAAATACTCTCCAACAGAGCTAGATACAGTGTGCAGAGATGCATTAGAGTTCAAAATTTGAACTTTCGATCGCATGTTAATCTTTCGTTGTTATGATTTGAACATCACCTGATCTGTGTTAAGTTGGTATAATACGTTTTAAATTTCCATTAAGTCCTAATGTTAATTAATGCACTGATAAAATGCAACACGTATGATATTATTCTCACATTTTAATTGTGAATAGTTTTACATATCTTATCACAACTGTATGTAGTTTTAACTGTGTGGTATGAATGTTCATGTATGTTCTATAGTCTCTTATAATTCAAATGTGAATGGTTTTGTGCAACAATGTAAATGTTTCTTATGTGAATATGCACAGTATTGTTGTTCACAATAATGAGACGGAAATAAAGAAGAATATATGATACTGAATCAGACATGAAGTTACCGGCTATATTTGCAATAAACAAAATCCTAATTCTTTCTTCATCCCTTTTCATTCAACATATCATAGACGGCGATGGACATGCAATAATTGTTGTAGGTTTTCTTTCCAATCGCACCTGATATGTTATCAAGATTCTTCTGCAGACATACATATGCGCTATTCTTAATACCGTAGATATTCCATTATGTCGAAATCGCCACAATGAGCTCAAGATGTAATAATGTCTGGAAACTATGCGTTGTATATATACACAGCCATTTTGAAATAGATAACCTCCATGCTGTATAGTGATAATGATTCGTGATGAAAATACAATTTTTGAGTAACACAAAATCGACAATAATTCTAAATCAAAACATTATGGCCTACAGACAGAATGAATATATGTACAACGCAGCATCACTACAGCAATATCATTTGGGAGAGAATTATGGCTGCTGTTTTAGAGTGAAGAGGTTGATGCTCTGTAGAGGTTAAATTGACGATAAACTGTTACCATGAGATCAATATTGAAGATGTTGTTTCTATATAGAGACGGCTGATTTGGAGACATTGCTCAGGGCGTCGTTTGTTGTGAAGTTATGGTTGTCTTGCAAAGGTTATATAAACAGAAAGATCGACTAAGAGAGGTTGTAAAACTTCAGATTTATATTTTAAATACGTCTGTTAGGAGTTTACCATAGCAACACGCGTCAATTATGTTCGTTGTGTTCTTATTTTGCTTTTATAACATGCATGTATATATTTGTCATGTCTCGTTGTGGCTGTGCCCTTTGTAAGTGACATTACCAGCACTGGACCACATCTGTGACATGTTTGAGAGTGTAAATAAGGCTCGGTTATGTCTCATTAGCACTCCTCGCTACCGAATTGTTAAAACCATATCCATTGGTGCATGATAATTATTATTGTGACTTAAATATGCATTATCCCACACGCACAATACATCACAAGAGCTGTGTTAAAGCAATTTAATGCGCAGGAAGAATAATTTGATTTTCAAGAATGCATTATTTGAGAACGTTTCATATCCTAGTACCATTTTGATCATTACAAAGCAATATAACTGGAGTAATGGGATGTAAAACATGCGTTCGTTGTTCGATCAGTTTCCTTGTAATACTTATTGCTTTCCCAAACCATTCCATACAATATTCGAATAACTGTAAAATGAAGGGAAATTCATAATACACTTTCTGAGAAACTGTGAAGCGCGAGTGTATGTGTTATTCCAAAGGTAATTAAACTAAAGACCAATCACGCTTATTTATTGATTAATTGTACGAAATTAAGTTTCAGAAAAAGTGTAATGCCACTTTCTCTTTGTGAACAAATGTTTAGGTTCTAATGTTTTATACATACTACAATACGAAGTCTTGAATTGTATATCAATTAAAGGGCAATAACTGTGGTGTCACGAATAGATCCAGACAATACGCATACATGTACACATACACTAAGTTGATCTTTAATGGAATTCTATCCATTGGTTACTTATTATTGGCTCCAGATGGACACAGTTGTGGATTTTACATAAAAAGCATGCTCCTTCTTTATGCTCCGCCATTCTTTGAAGTCCGACTGTGCGTGCGCAAAATGATTTCTGATCAATAACTCGCGAAAAGATGAATGGATTCAATTTATATTGGGCACATAAGTATATGATAATGAAATACATGCCAAATTCAATTTCCGTTACAATTCACTTTTTTTAGAAGTTATTGCCAATTTTCGACTTAGTCCCATAATTGTGGCATCTATGTCCTATGGACACGCCTAGTTTTATGTTTTTGCAATGGTGTCACATAAAGTCATGTCACATAAACCACCAGGGTCATATGAGCGCTGCTATGGGAATTACAACCTCTTCTGTAAGTGATGTCATTTTAAGAACGCAACATGTGACGTCACTATTTGCAATCAGGAAACAATATTAACTCCACATTGTCACTTCGTTTTCATATTACCATATGGTGCAAATATTGCTAACTGTCAGAACATGGTGACGTCACATGTGACGTCTTCTGGAAATGACGTCACTTAAAGAAGAGGTTGGAAATCGTACAACGGCGCTCATATCATGGCTTCTCTAGCAATTAGGGTGAAGGAAATGACCCCATGCATACACCTGTGTAGAAACCACCGGCCTTCTGTAAGCCAGTGCTACAGCCCAAGTGAGATTCGAACCTGTAGTAGTGAGGGGCAAGTAAGTTTAAGTTAGTTACCACACCCACTCGACTTGGAGTCCCATCCAAGAACATTTCTTCAATCATTCCTCAAGAAATTGTATTTTATCAAGGAATATATCTTACGATTGTGATTAAAAGAAACTATAGTGATGTAAATTTCACTTTAGCAATGACATTTTGTGACTAAAACACAAACAATGCTGATACCTTTTACCAACTTTATTTTCCCACTAGAATTTTGCAACATAGAAAAATTCATAACAACAAAATAACAAGAATAAAAATCGATTTGAATCAAGCCGTACAGTAAAACAATGTTATTCAATAAAATATACACCATTGTAACAAATTAATTAATACATGGAGATGCAAAACTGAACAAATGCAGGAGAAAGTAACTCTGTAAGATATTTGTATCTACAAAGAAATAAACGGCTGAAAAACACGCATTTTTAAAGTAAAACACTTAGCATGCCTTTCTTAGCAGTACTGTACATAGAAAAAAAGGTGCATCATTTTTTGTTACAAAATCATAAAAAAAACAGTAAATATTGATTATTTCCCTTTTCTTATAATATAGTCTATGTTGTCCCTTTCTTCGTAGCCCCTAATTGAAGTACATGTGTAACTATAATCTGTAGTTTCAGGGTTAATGGCTGTCAAATCCTTGTCAACCATTAATTACATACCTTAACAAATATGATCAAAGTATATATTTAAAGTAAAGTAAAATCTCACTTAACGAAAACCTCAATAATAAGACAAACTCAAAATTAAGAACACAATTTTCAATTCCATTTTCACTTTCTGCTCTTTATTTAACCTCAAATTTAGGACCACCTTAATATTAAGACCATTTTTCAAGAGTCCCAAGGGTGGTCTTATTATAGAGGTTTAACTGTACATACCAGAGATGGGTTATTTGTTACCATTCAAGCTACAAATATTTAATTTGATCTGCAGCAAAAATTATAGGCATTTATTGAATACCAGTTCTACATTCACTGTTCAGGAAAAATAAATATGGTAGTGAAACAATAAATCAATAGGTATTAATTGTTGAGAACGAAGTGCTTGTCAAGAGACATAATAAACTAAAATACCTTAATAATTTAGAACATAGCACCTTTCAAGTCAATTAAGTAACTACTATAATACAATAGCTATTAAGAATAAAGCATTTTTCCAGAGAATAAATCGACTAATGTTCCTAGTTGAAACAAAAGACCTGTCAAGTAAATTAATAGCTATACATTAATAATTTAGAGCAAAGTACTTATACATGAATTTATTATCTTACGTACATTAACTACTCGGAACAAAATGCTTTCCAAGTCAATTAAAACACTAATATCTATAGACCATAGACTATTCAGAACAAAATGCTTTCCAAGTCAATTAAAACACTAATATCTATAGACTATTCAGAACAAAATGCTTTCCAAGTCAATTAAAACACTAATATCTATAGACTATTCAGAACAAAATGATGATAACTGAGACAATATTTACCAAACCACCATGAATCAGCAGTCTTTAAATTAAAACTAGTATAGACACTAAAATGTAAAATTAAGTATTTTCATTATTAACGCAACTGAGAAAGCATATATGCATTCACAATGCATTGACAATGACACATTGGGTATACTACATTTAAGTTATAATGTAGCAAATGCTATAAATATATCAAACAAGAAGTAAAAAAGCACAGAATCGTTTTAAACCAAAATATAATACACAACAACTATAAAAGAGGCCGTCTCCAAAATAACATCATAATAACAACATTTTGAATACATTTTTGGCTTGTAAATAATCATTTGTATGTGATTGTCATACTGTTAGACATAACGTAATTTCAAAATAAATTTACACATTCAGAATGATTCTTTACCCTGTATAGAGCTTTTCTTTACATATGCGGCATTATACAACTGTTCTTTAAATGTGGTCTGTCAAAGCTCATTGGATTTCATGTTCTAAACATTTTATGCGCAATAATTGACATAAAAATATTTAGACAATCTGGACGCTGGAAGCTTTAAAACAATAACTTGATCAATGTTCTCTCTTTTACATATACAGCAAAAAAAAGAATAGCATACAATAGTATCACAGACAGAAAAGTATTGCAAGAATATATATCACAATATGGCTGGAATTAGTGATTACAGGAATTCTTGTACAAGTAAACAATAATCATACATTTTGGTGCAATATCTACACACAATCAGAGTATTTTGGGTTATTCATGGACTTCCAACATAAATTATTTCTAGTCAAGAAAAGTAGAATATATTCTGTTCCTTGACACTCATAAAATTAACATTAAGCTAATCTTTTTGTAGCCTTTTTTACAACCTCACATTTGAAATCAAGCACATCTGTCCAAACTTGCAATGGGCTGATTAATTTACTTAATAATATTAATTAATTAATTTACCAATTAAAAATCCAACATAAAAACAATGTCCATTCCTTGAACATTCGATAAAATTAAATGAAGTGTTGCGACTTTTACATACGGGCTAACACCAAAATAATAACATCATTAAATAACATAAAACTAGATAATACATAAGTCAACATACGAGAATGTTATGCAATATTCAAGCAATATGAAGCATGAATAAATATCAAATATAGAAAATGTAACAATGGACTAGATATATTAGCATATAATTTATAAAAGTTAGGATATATGATAGTCATGAACGTTTACTCACAGCACATAATCATGTTGTGGTCTTCGTTTCTGGCATACCACTAAACAGTACTACAGTTATCAGCCCGACATCCTGGACAAGTCTAATTGCCAATATGGGCTACCAACGGTTGAGTTGGACTTAGTCCAGGACAAGTCAGTTATGCACGCCTACTTAAATGTTATCTCTACCCTATTCTATGCTCGTACAACTAGCCTCCTATGTCAGACAAGTCAAAATTAACATGTACACTAGTCCAGGACAACTGTATATATAGACAATTTCTAGATCCCTGCAGTTATGAACATAGTGGTCAGTGACCCAAACCTGATATTGCTCTGTATTTTGAACCTGTACTAATTTTTCCAAGATCAAATTATTAAAATGAGGATAAAACATAATCTATGTAGCAACTTCGTAAGTAAATTGAAGACAATGCCAGAAAAGATGAGTAGATAAATGTATGCATAATACTTGTTTTTGTTTTGTTTTCATGGCATTAATATATCCAGTAAATATCACAATCGAGTATACAAGTAAATGCACATTCACAGGGTGTCTAAACATCAAACTATTGCACAAGTTCTTAGTGTATATATACCACAAACAGAAAATGTTTGTTTATTGGATCTATTCATACAGTTTAAACATACATGTACCTGAAAATATTTGTAAGACATCTGACATGGAAATACAAAAATTGTCATGACTGACTAGGTGACAAATGATTATTTGATTGTCATATAAATTTATTCTCAAGATATAATCAGTTTTAGAATTTTCATGGATGAATGTTTCAGCAAGAATATTTATATGCAGTAACATAAAGGCAGAATGTAAAATATGAGATAATTATCAAACATGTTTTAAGGCTTTGCCATTAAGCAGGTCTTAAGGCTTTGCCATTAAACAGGTCTTAAGGTTTTGCCATTAAGCAGGTCTTAAGGTTTTGCCATTAAACAGGTCTTAAGGCTTTGCCATTAAACAGTTCTTAAGGCTTTGCCATTAAACAGTTCTTAAGGCTTTGCCATTAAACAGGTCTTAAGGCTTTGCCATTTAACAGGTCTTAAGGTTTTGCCATTAAGCAGGTCTTAAGGCTTTGCCATTAAACAGTTCTTAAGGCTTTGCCATTAAACAGTTCTTAAGGCTTTGCCATTAAACAGGTCTTAAGGCTTTGCATTAAACAGGTCTTAAGGCTTTGCCATTAAACAGGTCTTAAGGCTTTGCCAACAATAATATTATTTCATGCGATTTCAGTGATTTATTTTAACTACTTGTTAAATGTTTAATAAAAATAACTAAAATGGTTATTAACATTTTTAACCCTGTTTGTATACCAACATCTTTGCCATACATGGAATGCACAATCTGAACATCAAATCTCAATAGTACTACAAAGCATAATATTTTAATAGTATAGCCCCAACTAGACGTATCATGATATTACAGTAGATCTGTAGAATGCAATATGCAACAACAATTTACTGTACCACAAAATTAAATGTACCCAATTTTTATGATAATGAATATATAGTGACAAAAATCTCATATAACTCAAACCCTGAAGAAGCTAACTGATAAGCTTTAGCTAATTCTTTGTAGTTATGAAAGTCACATATTTAATGACTTGTCAAAAACTGCCGTGAGATCGATAGCTGTTATGGTTTTAGCTTATGCATATGTATATTTGAAACACATTGTAAGAGCGTGTCAAGTAAGGAATTGTAAGAAAGGAAACAAAATGTCACTCATGGCTTATAATATAAAAATGATTTATAAGCATTTACACACAATAACACACCACAGTATTCTTCGAAATGCAAAATAATTTGAGAAAAATACAGCTTTACAATAAATAAACAAGAAATGGGCAACGCACACAAACCAGGTTTTCAACCTAGTTATTTGTAACAAAGGCTCTATTTGTATAATGAATACATGATGATCATCAATGCTGCAAAGGCGCCGTAGGTGATACATGCATACACACACTCACACTTAGATATATTATATATATATGCAACAACTATACACAAAGTTTGTTGTCAAAAGACCCACACATAGCGAAGATATTAAGTGGAAACTGATTTTTAAATTTTTAGTGACCTTGACCTTGGAGGGAACGAACCCAAAAGCAATCCCAAGCGAGCTCTCCACATATTCTTACTATATTCCAAGTTTGATGTCAATATGATCAAAGAAACTAAAGTTATTTGCCAGAAACCAATTTCTATTTTTAGTAACAGTGACCTTGACCTTTGGCGGACTAAACCCAAAAGCAATCCAAAGCGAGCTCTCCACATGTTCTTACTATACATCAAGTTTGGTTAAAATATGATTAACGAAACTCAAGTTATTTGCCAGAAACCAAATTGATATTTTTAGTAACAGTGACCTTGACCTTTGACGGAATGAGTCCAAAACCAATCCCAAGCAAGCTCTCCACATGTTCTTACTATACTCCCAGTATGATGTCAATATGATCACTGAAACTAAAGTTATTCTCTGGAAACCAAATTTCTATTTTTAGTAATGGTGACCTTGACCTTTGGCAAAACGAACCCAAAAGCAATCCCAAGCGAGCTCTCTACATGTTCTTACTATACACCAAGTTTGGTTACAATATGATCAATGGAACTCAAGTTATTCGCCGGCCGCTTGACCACCCAACGACACACACCATTCTTATAACCTGGTTTTCTTCGAAAACCTGGTTAACAAATAAGTCTTACTATTATTCAAGCAAATGCAATGTATTTCAGGCAAAATATTACACCTTTCACCTTGGGAAACTACAACAAAATCAGGCAATGGAATGCTTTATCTTCACAAAATCTTATAGTATATTATAGTTATATATTTATATATATAGAGTATATTATCCATGAGGTATGGAACACCATTTCTGCAATAGCGTTCACAAGAAAAGCACACAGAGATTCTCTATCCACCTGTATTGCACAATTTTTAAAGTCATACTATTTGTATAAAGAAGATACCATGGACAATTATACAGATAAATAAATAATAGTGACTTGAACAACAAATAAATACTTCAAGACAGAAAAAACAGACAAAGCTAAATTTCCAATGCTTACATGACACCTCTCATTCTTGTGAATGTTGAAATATATAAATTTATATAAAGTACTACCAATTTTCAGCTTTCTCAATTTTACCATTACAGAAAACCTTCAGATGGAAGCTTGATTAAAGGAAGATTTTAATAATGATATCTGATTAGTCTACAAGTACTAATACTAACTTTTTACAAATTGTCTCAAAGTGATTGTCAATGGAATAAAAAAGAACATATTTCATATTATAAAAAACTGGATTGATTGTGCATTAAATTGATGGTGCAAATTAAAAATGGTTTAACACAGAAATTGTTCTATTTCTGGGACAGGGGTGCTCGTGAACTTTTTTTAATCTTATTCAAATTTATTCATATAAATCATTACACAGCTGATACTTACACATTACAGGTCTGTGCAAGGGTTTCTTTTTGTACAGAAAGCATCACATTTTGCCTTACTCATAAGCACACCCCCCCCCCCCCCCCCCTACCAGTTGAACTCACAAGGTCAAAACCAAACTCTGAATGATCCACATATGTAAATAAATAAATTACTACAGAATTATTTTCTTACTGGTACACCAGCCATTGTCAAGGCAGGTTAGGGTAGGAAGTTAATTCATATAAAAACATCAAATATTTAGTGCTAGTCAAAACTTAGCTCAATAACTGAACAGCAATAATATGGAATGTTAATGTCATTTGATTGCGAAGTAAATGGAATTAATTTGAACATGTTAAATAAATTGCGTAAACAATCTGTATTAACAAAATGTTATCTCTTACAAGACAATGATGCAATTGCACTCAGAACCAACCAATCAGAAGCCTGCAGTCTCAAAACTCAGATTGATAACATCAGAATAATGAGAAGAATACTGTCCTAAGCTTGACATAAATCTAGGTAAATGCTCATCACATTGATGCTGTTTTAAGAGGTAGACATCATGGAAAGTTTGATCAACATTTAGCAAAAATACATACATGCTTTGAGCAAATTATATGGCATAAATACATAAAAGCAAACATACATCGATACAATTTACAATATATAGTAACAATAATGTTGAATCCATCCCAAAAGCAAGCTAGTTTTCCACAAATTTCAAAATGGTTGACATCATTTAAAACATATTAAGAGAAAAATCAATTAATACATAATTATGAAGCAAGAAAATGAGGGACATTTATTTTCACCCTGAATCAAATTATCTGATCAAATACTTTGATAAGCGCCATGTATTTGTTGAGTGTATAAGTATTCCTTCTCAAAATGACCACAATAAGTTATCTAAGATATACCTCATTTCAGGAACACAAATCTGGTATATTTCATGATGAATTTCCGATAACATAATCCCTTCAATGATTATACATACTGCTGGTCACAGAAAATTAATTTATTAATTTTCTCACCGAAAAAAACAACCCACTACAGCATTACATTTATCACATTTTTTAGTTAGTTTCAAAAACAAATGTATCATATTAAGTTATTACAAGCACTATTGAAACCAATGCATACGAAAACTACAAGAAATAAACTGAAACTATATAGTTTAAACTAATACCATGTAAATTCCGGAACAATGAGACAGCGCAAGAGACAGACTTTAATATTGCTTTGATATATATGTACATTATCAGTAATAATATTGAAGCAAGTTACATAAGAAATGACAACAATAAGGCCATCTTTAAGAGTGTGTGTATGACATAACCCTACCCAGCACAATTTAAGTGAGTAGGTAGGTAGGTACTCCCTAATTAATACTTAATATATTTTATTAATTTTTACATTCATTATTTTAATGGGGATACTAGTTTTAATCAGTAATAAGCTGTTAAAACATTTCCGATTCAGAACCCTCAAAACATTATATGAATTGGGGCCATTTTTTATGGACAGGTAGGGTTATGCCAAACAAAATGGTTTTTAATTAGGCCAAAGGAGAAAAATAATATGTTCAAGCTAAATAATTTCAACTTATCGACTATGTTCAGTAGACAATGGAAATACCTTTATAGCTATACATACTGGTCAAAAGAGCTACCCTGCCATTGTGTATCTTGAAAATATTCACTACAATTTGACAAAGTAATCTGAAATCACAAACATACTTTGGACAGATTTACATCAACTTTTTCAGTAGTTCAATCCATTTGAATCATAAATGTCATCGTTATTAGTAATCAAAATCCACAGAATTTGAATTCTCTACCTTTTAGAAATTATTTGAAATAGTACTGGTGGGTTAGCACTTTGGTCAAGTATAGTGATAGAATGGTGAACAATAATTGATACAAAAAATACTCAAATTGCCTCATTCTTGGACTTAACGCTGCCAAAAACCACATGAAAAGACAATGACGAAAGCTGATACAACAATGTATGTTACAAGATATGTCTATATAGAGAAGTAGCACCCGTTTTTAGGTATATTTAACCTTCAGAGCATTTTTGGAAACTCAAATCCAAGAATAATGCTTTACTACTATAACTGAGCATTTAAATGTCTATGAAACAAGTATAATTGCTCAACTTAAGACTATATATTTTCAACAATAGCAAATCTAGATTCCTCTGCAAATACCAAAGAGTGAAAAAACTAAAAATCTCCCAATTGAGTCATTGTTTCTGTAGCACCTTAGTTGCTGTCTATTCCTTTATAATTGAGACATTATGAATAACAAGCTAATGCTAATGTGGACGGCAAGAAAATATGAGCTGTAGTCATGGAAATCTAACATCAGACAAGAAGGTGTGTCTAAAAGGGAATCATGTATCTTGTAATTTAGGATGAAGTTGTGTCAGTATAAAGTATGCTATGTCTCTATTGGTCCAGTACGATGTATGAGAAGTCAACATGGCAATATACCCGCCCGTCAATCCTCCTCTGTCTTTCAATTGATAATCTAAACGATACTCGAGATCTGAAATAAGAAAAAGATTAAGCTGCTGTACAGTGTAGTTTGATAATATACTTAACACCATTAAAAACACTAAATATTTCACTAAACCTTCATTTTCAAACAGTATCAAACATTTTTGATTGTTACAAATGTGTAAATCATTCATCAAAAAGAAATCAAACAATGGCCCTAGTATTCATATTTCATAACTTATTAAGTTTATTATTTATTATTTCTTTATACTGTCACCGTGTTGACGTGGAGAAGTTTAGTTGCGTTTTTAATGGCGTGGAGTATATAATAACATGACTTGCCAACAAGTAAAATGTAACGATAAGCTGGCAAACATACATGAGCTCTAAATGATGAACTTGTATCAAAGGTTTCACACAAAACTACAGTATCTTGGTCTACATAAAGAAGCAGATATAGTAGTTTTGTGCCAAACTTTTGTTACACAAATCTTATTTTGATTTTATCACTTTGTTCCAGTAAAACAACATTGCATAATTATATAGTGCAGTTACATTGACTGCGAACAGGTGTTTGAACTTTCTGGACCGATCCATGTTAATTTAGGTAAGGAAATGCTCTCGTGCGTGAAGCTAAACTGATGTTTGGATCACTTTTCTATCAAAAAGAACTGCGGCTTTTTCTCCGTCAAGCTCACGGACAAACACCAACATTTGAACCCGCCTATTTTGAAATGTAACGGTCCAGGTAATATATTCATACGTTCGCGGTTAATAATATCACACTAAACAACTGTTTATGCAGACCATCTCAAGGGTTTGGAGCAAGAATATTGTAACTGAGCCTTGAAAAGTAATCAGTTACAATCATTTTGCACAAACCCTCCAACTATTGGAAATATTTTCTATTTCCTGAATGTTTTTAACAAGGAATTTAGTATTCTTGGTCTATGTTGGGACAAATAGCTTGCGCTACTTGAATAACTATTGGACTATTCAAACAAAGTACTTCATTACAGATATACTTCATCAACTGAGTAGTATGACATGAAAACCAAGCATGTAAACAGACATCCAGACAGACAGACAGCACATCAGTACGTCTCCCCACCACCACTATGTCAAGGGAGACATTATAACTTCATCCAATGAATAGTATGACATGTACCCCAGCATGCTACAACAATGCTTTCACTTTACATACCATCTCATCCATCATTCATTCATGCAGATTTGTTAAAACAAGCTGCAGACAGTTTGAAAATTTTGACCATACCCCTTAACCCATGAAATGAGAAAACAGAAAGTAGGGAAATATTAAACTACAGGAGGCTGTCTGGAGTTATCTCACCTTCTATATTGTATATCATTCACTGTAGATGTGATATATAAAGGGAGATAACTCTTGACTATCTCCCGTGAGTGATTCACAATATCCATAATACATCAGTGGTATTTTGCAGAATACGTTGGTATCATTATATTCAGTTAAAACATCCTGATTCCTCAATTGTTGTTAACAATTCAGAAAGAACATTTCTCAAAATGATGCCAACAAATGAAATATGACCATGTTTACAATCAATCATGAGTTGGTGTTTTTTTGTTATTTCAGCAAGATAAATGACTTCAGGGGATATGCAACCATTACTTTGTCAAAGTAAATCAAACCTAATTTATTAATTTCACAAATATTTTTATGACCAACTGTCAGAAACATAATTGATACATTATTTGTACATTACATTATGATAAATGTGTTCTTGTTTAAGCACATCTGTAGATACCAGCTGTTAATGTACATATTTAGAAGGCCTTAACTCTTCAATGCCTTAATCGTTCATTGAAGTGCATTTTATCATCATGAAACAAAACCATAATTACTTCAGTATAATATTTCATTTGTAGGGGATTTAATTATTAGTAATTGATTGAGATTAATTGATCAGTAAATTCCCTGGTTAATAGATAGCTTGAAGAAAACAGAGTGAAAGAAAGGCTAATCTACTCCAGATTACTAGTAGATAGATAGAATTCAATAAATATATCAATGGTCTTCAGAGCATAAGATATACAGTGAGTCAGTTTGTTTACTTAATAATCCCTTAAAAAAACACAGAAAAACATCAATTAACAGCACAATAATGGAACATTTAATGAGACCTGTTTTATCAATATCTTCTAATGATGATGTCTGATTACAGCTCGCTAGTGATGACTTCTGTAAGATTTCTGCCTCCTTCTCCAATTTGTTGAACATTTTAAGCTCGGCACTCATGCTATCACTATCCATGCTCATGCTCTTGGTAAATGAGTTAAACCATCCACCCACTGTGTTATTGACTGAGAGGAAAGAAAGTTGGGTGAATAAAAGTACATTTCATGTTGACCAAATCACAGGATATTGTCATGAGTTCTTTCCCTTTATCACATCTAGAGTTCTCTCCCATTGTCCCTTCTATAGAATATGTATATACTACAAGACATATTCTAGAGAAGGGGCAAAGGGAGAGAAATCTAGACAGGATAATGAGAAAAAAATTGGTGAAATCACCTGTGGACCAATTTCATGACAAAAGGCAGCAATTGGAAAGAGATCTTTACATACTGTCTTTAAAATTTAAACATATATACATAATTGGTGAAACAAGTGTTTGCAACTTATAATATTCAGTCTCGATGACTGCTTCCTGGTTTACCTACCAGTGCTCGCACCAAATCCAGGGACTGTGATCAAACCCAAGCCTGCATGGGGCTCGAACTCTCAACCTTTGAATTTGGAGTCGGTCACTCTTCCCCTAAATCACAAACCCTTTGCTTTATATACAGAATTTGTATTTTTTGTGAACATGATAACCACAGATGGTGTATTTCTATGTATTAAAACAAAAAGATATTTGAAGACAATAAACTCCTTATTGCACCTTTCATCATCACTTGGTTTATTTCACAAACTTTCTCACAATGAATCAACCTCCAATTCATGTCTTACTATTAGTATCAACCAATAAATTTCCAGGAGTGACAATCCTCCATGATTCTATACAGTCTAAAGATGTACATTGCCACATGTATACATGTAGGACATATTTAATATCAAAGATTGATCTTAATGTGAACAAGTTTGTGAGTTCACACACACAGATTAATCTGTATTCTATGACCAAAGGAGATTGTCAAAAGTTCTCTCCCTTTATCTGTTCTAGAGTTATCTTCCTTTAACCCTTCTATAGATATATGAACAAAGGGAGAGAACTCGTGACAATGTCCCGTGTCTATGACAAACATAGTGATAGAGTAATAGATCAGGTAATGAGATATTTAAATTGAAAAACACTAAAATACATCAATATGACATTAAAACATGTGCCAATAGCAATTACAGTAGCCATACCGTTCCTATAAAGTAAAGAATGTATTAACTTATTTATCATTTCAGCAAAAAGCGAGTCTTAATTAATTATCCAAATAATGAAATAGATCCAAAAACAGGAGGTTTAATTATTGTCTGATTAATATATTAATATCATAAAGAAATACATTATAGAATATACCCTGATGTACACTGAACAAAAACAAAATGGGTGATTTAAGTGTAAATCTGGCCATATGCAAGTGCTATACACTTAATATAGTAAATGATTCTGCCACAAATGAGTGTACAATGGCAAGCACTCAACATGAAACACAAACTGAATCAAAACCCAAAATAAACTCATGAAAAAAGAGATCATTCTGTGAAGAGAATCATAGTGGAATTAAAAGCTAAAGTAAAAATAGAGAATTAAACATTCAGGAACCAAATATGTCGGTAGATGATGTTAAAACCTGAATTTAAGAAGTACAATAGTGGAGAGTCCCACACACCTATTTACAAAGCAAACAAATATGAAATCACTACAAAGTTACTAAAACAGTGAAAGATCTACTTATGAAATAAAAAGGTAGAAAAAAAATACTTGTGATGGGGTGCTATAGAAACTAATGTGTTAGTAAAATTCCTTACAAAATGATGATAAATATAATCACAAAGTAATTAGTGGCCATGTTTAGATTACAAGATAAACACCACCTTGTTGATTTCAAATTTTCATATTTTACATATAATCTAGCTTCCGTTACACTAAGGTTATAATCCAAGCATTTAAAACATTTAAAGTATCATTCATACATGTACCTTTATCTGAGTACATGAAGTAGCCACTAAATATATGTAACCTGTTCAACTAGCACAGTTATACACATACTAAATAATTTACATTATTGTCTTAAGCATACTAACTAAATATTGTTTTCTATTTACCATTTTATCTTATTCACTTCCACATTCTGTGACCTAGTTTCATAGTGAAAAATTAACAAACAAAAAAACAACATAAAAGGCAGATCATAAATACCATTTTCCAAAGTTAGATCTACAGAAACTTAAGTTTTCAAAAATACTGATGTATAAATATTTCCAGAAAAAGGAGAAATCTTCAATAAAGTCATTGAAACTTATGAAACTTGTTAGAAACATTTTTATCTTAGTTTTCCAAATATATAAGCCGAATAATTTTTACCATACAATTTGAATTCCAAGTTAGAAATTATTAATGCAGTATATCCTACAACAGGCATGTTTTCATATCTTATTAAAAAATCATCAATAATGTATTCACAAGAGAACATCTCAGCTTATTATCCTATACATTAGACACATTTAATGAAAAGCTTGGTATTCTATTTCCGCAAGAATGCAAATACTAAGTTCAAATAATTCTGTAACAAAAATCAGGTTAGCCATTCAAATAAATCACAGAAATCAAAAAACCTTAATGATTCTAGATTTTTCCAAACTTTTACCAAAGTACAAGAAGTACAAACAAATGGTACACACCTTTAGTAAGAGCAATCTTCTTCATGGCAGGTGCTTTATTCTTGGATGTAGAGGAACAAGCACTATCCTCACTCTCTCTGTCAGCCTCGCCGTTTTTCTCATCAAGAACTTCATTAGATCCCTACATCCAAATTACAATTCATCATTTAGCTATCACTGAAAAGGTTCATACCTACGCTAAGGTGACTTTAAAAAGGATTTAAAACCTCTGTAGATCTTTTGTTACTCTTTTTGCATAGCGAGGGCTCAACACAACACTGTTGTAACTCCTATATATTTATATAAGAGATACGACAGTGTTGCGTTTATCACTCGATATTCAAATTTAATAATGCAAAATTGACATGATCTATAACTAGAAGCTGTCCATACCTTAACAGGAATGCATCGACACAGCACTTTGGCATAATAAACAGGGATTGCGGCTACACTGAACATTGCAACTTCTTCCTCACCAAAATATGGGTTACAATAGTTTTCCACCAAACTGATGATAGGTGCAACACCAATTGACAACACTGTACGGAAGCTTTTCATGAAAATCAAATTCTTCATGAACTCAGTATTTGTTGAATAGGTGCAAGAAAATGGATCAGGGTGGACGGATAAACAGGTGAGACAAAGCAATAACAATACTACCTCACTTACAAATTTCACATCTTGGGTGGAATTTGAACCCGAGCTGCAGTGACGGGCAGTGATTTGAATATATACTTCTATATGTTGAACCAGTTTTCTAATGAAATGAATCTAGATGGGTTTAAACACTTCAAGTTATGTTCTTAGCCAATGATAATAAATTAACCAAGCAACATTTACCTGGAAAGCAGCGAATGCAGTGGACTCCATCTTATTATAGGGCACTTTATTGTAGGCATCATATCTATGAATGATGAGTGGGGTAACAGTGGCATAATGTTTTAATATCAATGGTTCAAGTCTGTAGGCCTGCAAATATATATATAATTGAAAAAAGTGCACATTCTTTACAAATAATTTTAAATACCCTAAAAACCTATATCGATACAAACAAAGCCACATAAATAATATAGTGAACCTTATGATTTTTAAATTGGCATTTAGAAGCACAATGTTAATCTAAGTATAATGAGTTTTTAACAATGTGCAAGTTCTGAGCAAGACATTGATTATGAAAGATGCTAATGACCTCACAATACATGAAATCCAACAAGAATGCAAAAAAGTATGATCTAAGAATGATATTGGGATGAAATTTAATACTTTGCTTAGAGTATTAGTAATAACTATACACCTGGCAATAAAATAGTAAAACATTCATCTGCTAAGTACTCAAATAAATAGCTGTTACAAGTGGAAACATTGCTGCAAGATGAGTTCTCGAGAAAGTGTTGATGGTATCAAACTGCTTGTCTCTAAAACAGGTGGTAATTGACTGATGAAGGTTGCTGAAGGTATCCAAGTGATACCTATGATCGATGGCGCAGGACACTTGGCAAATATTTTCATCATATATAATCACTGGTGATCAAGTAAAATGTTGCTTCGAAAAATGTTGTTACTGGGTAAATGTTGTTAGAAATGAAGCAAAGTGGAACACTTTTACAGTGATATCAAGACATGCACCGGCATCAAGAGTAAACAAGGCAATTTTACATAGTACACAACAGTTGCTATTAAATCTATTTGAATTTTTTTTATTAATTATACATGTTAAGCTTAATTAATTAATAGTTTGATTTATTAAAATGAATACCTAGAGCTGTTGACAGTGCATATAATCACCTAAAATTGTAAACAAATCGTTAATAAGGTGGTTATTATCAACAAGATCCTGTTTTCAACATAAGGTTTATACTGAAAGATGAACTGACTTTACTTACAACAGGATCGGCTGGATGATAAATGTTGAACAAACGCTTACACGCCCCCTTTGGTATGATGTGGTCAATGGTTCCCTTACCTTTGGGACGTATACCGCGCAATGCTAGGAAGACACCAAGCGGAGATCCGAGACAAAATAAATTCTCTACCTGTAAGAAAAAACACACCTTTCATGAAAAGTACAATCAAGCACAGTAAGATATCTTTACTTTTTAAAATGAATGTTGTCAAGGAACAATTGTATTCAAGCAACTTGGTGAAAATAATTTGAGCTGATTTTATAATTCAGGAAATAGCTAGTTCTAGTTAGGCTGAAATTTGTCATCGCAGGCTCATTGTTTCACTTTTTTTCATTGAAAAGAACAAAAATGACAATATTTCATGAACATCTTTTGTCCCAATAATGCAAAGTATGAAACAATAAACACCATAGCGACTATACTACAGCCAAATAAATCTGTATTAGAGAGACGCTTATAGAGAATCTAATACAGATAATAAATCATCTGCAGGATATAGACTTCAGTGTCAGACAGAATTACAGGAAACTTATTGGTTTCACGCAGTCTGAACATGACAAATATGTTGATATAAGAGGATCAAGTCACAGATCCATTATATAATGTAGACACCCTGTGCGATATAACACATGAGCAATTGTTGGCATCAAACAGACCAAAATCATAGGAAAACTGGACTCATGATTTAATATGACGAGCACAGTAAAACCCAAATAATAATATCATTACTGGTTTTGAAGAAAGTCTGAATCAGTTCTGAGGTGGTCTGATTTGAGTTAAAATACGGAAGGAAAATTAAAAACTGATCCAACAAAATCTGGTCTTATTAAAGCAGTGGTCTTACTTCCAAGGTGGTCTTTAAGTGAGGGTTGAAGTGATGGCACACATAAAATACATTGAAAACATGAGTGCAAACAGCTGTATTAAAATCGTAATTTAAACTTGTATTACAGTTCCACTTTAGTTCTGTTATCATCAGGTAAACTAATTAAGAAATAAAGTGGATTAGCTAATCAATAATACACAGCTGTATTATAATGAATACTCACATCGAATTTGAGAGGAGAGGCACTTGCGTGTTGTTTATCATGAATGTCTGTTAACATTTTCTCAAGCTCTGTAACTCTGAAAGGAATAGAAATAAAATAATTATAACTATTATAACTTATTTATTTTGAAAGAATTGTGAAACAAGTTCGAAAAAGTAATATTAACAGTATCAACAACAGCTTCCTGTGTTTTAAACATTACTAAGAACGTGAGAACGTGCCATTGGCTTCTGGGTATAGGCTTAGCCCTCACAGACCCCCTGGACAAGGAGCAAACACACCGTGTAAACCCCAACTATAGTTTATATCCCCAAACCAAAATTCTGCATCTGTCCATGAGAGGGGCACTCTGTGAGCAATATTATCAATGTTTAATATGCAGCAAAAAGTATTAATTATTATTTCTCTAATGCATCAACATATAAACAACAGCCTAAGTTTTCATCACCCAGAGAGCATTAGCTGTCAGAGGTTGTACTGTATATCTTTTAATTACAATTTAATTACAGTAATTTACAGATAAATAACAGTAGATGGCATCGCATAACATCATGACAAAGGAAGTCTAACACACTGTCGGAAACACATTCTCCTTGCCACAGATGATTATCGCAAGTTCTTTCCATTTATCCCGTCTAGAGCTCTCTCCCTTCAAACTTCTAAACTATATACCTTGTACTATTTATGCATATACTGTTAATTGTTAACCTTCTGTGTACAGGTTCTAAAATATTGAGTACCAGAGCCCATGTATTATTAATACATATTTTCACATATTCTTCATTACCAACATAACCTACCTCTTTTTAGCCTTGTCAAGTTCAATATTGACTTCCGATGAACTTCCTGCTTGTTCTCTCTCATCATCCTGACACAAAACAACAACAACAACAATCAAAATGTAACAAAAATGAGGAAATAGCATGGATTCTATACAACACATGAAGCTAACCTTATGTCATAATGCGAGCAAGTTTGGTGAAAGCTCAGAGATTTCTCAGACGCAGATTTTCTGAGTCACTAACGCAGACTCACATTATACTTATCACTTATCGAAGTGTTTTTGTCATTTTTTAATGGGATCTCGGGGTTTGCCCTAGGAATTTTCAGCTAGGGGTCATTGGACCCTTGTGTTTGACAAATTGGGGGTCCTCAGTAAATTTGTAGGGTCCCAGATATGCAGTTTATACTTGACAAAAGTTTATTTTAGGGGTCCCAGGGATGCACATTAAGTCCCTATAAAGAAAAGGGAGTCAGGGACTCAAGATTTCTGCGGCAGGGAAATCCATGGATCATCTATTGCTTGAATTATTGTTCTGCATTTCCAATATTGGTTTACCAATCATTGATTTATTGCATACATATAATAATTATTATATTGTCCAGACAGAGAGCCATTTATATACTAAACTGGTACAAAGCATGTAATAAATCTATTATTCACCCTTTAATACAGGAATATTAGGTGATAGCAACACATCAACATAAGATATGACATCGTTTAATGCTCATAAATGACATAATCCACTTAATATCACATGGTATTCCATAACAATTGGACCCATAGCAGCATTATGATGGCAATCTAGTATAATGCTAATACATGTATTTCAAACAAAATGTTGTAACATTAATAAGTAAAATATCAAATATTAACAATCATCTATGCAAACACAAACATGTATGTGCAGGCATAAACACCAAGAGTTAAGGTAAACAAAATTGTGATAAAAAAGTGAAAATACAAACATTTAAACTTACACAATTCATAACTTGATAGCAATTTCAGATTTAACAGAATTAATGATGCAAATATCACAAAATTTCTAAGTGTCAAAATCTCCTTATGACATACTCAGGAAAATTATACCACATTGAAAAAAGCCATTTCTAGGAAAATTACCCATTAGACCAGACCATCCTTAAAAAATTGCTTGTTTGCAGTTACGGGACTGACTGATGAAAAATGCCTCGACTCAATATATTTTTTCAGGTTCATCAATGAAAATTTTGTTCCCATCTTTTAGCCATAACAGAACATAACTAAAACAAGAGGGCCACAGTGGCCCTATATCGCTCACATGCGTACATTGTCATGTTGTCTTCAAGAGAGTCAAAGAGGATTTTCAATGATTTAACCCTGTGACCTACTTTTGACCCAACATGACTCAGTACCACACTGGACTTGCATTTCATTAAGACAAACATTCTGATCAAGTTTTATGTAGTTCCTGTAGAAAATGAAGCCTCCCGAGAATCAACAAGGATTTTCAATAATTTGATCCTGTGACCTAGTTTATGACCTCAGATGACCCAGTTTCAACCTTGACCTAGATCTTATTAAGGCAAACATTTTGAACAAGTCTCATGTTGATAGAGTAAAAAATGTAACCTCTGGAGTGTTAGCTAGTTTTACTATAATTGGACATAGTGACCTACTTTTTTACCCCAGATAACCCAATTTTAAACTTGACCTAGATTTTATTAAGGCAACCATTCTGACTAAGTCTCATATCAATGAAGTAAAAAATGTGACCTCTGGAGTGTTAAAAAGGTTTTACAATAATTTGACCTAGTGACCTACTTTTTGACCCCAGGTGACCCAGTTTCGAACTTAGTCTAGATTTTATTGAGATAAACATTCTGATCAAGTTTCATGCAGATCAGGTAAAAGATGTAACCTTTAGGTGTTAACAGTCTAAAGTGTTGACGACGGACATTGGGTGATCCCAATAGCTCACCTTGAGCACGAAAACCTATCTACATACCGTCTGTTAAAATTCCGGGTTGCATAACCACAAACAAACACTTTTTTAAGGATGGCCTTATTGGTGACTTGGATAATATTTGTGAAAGAGTTAATTCCACATTTATCATGTGACTCAAAAATAATATTTGCATCAGTAAAACTTAGAGAAGTTCTGTAGACAAATAATGTCAATTTGAGAAAAACAAATTAATGAGACAATACCATAAAACATATCTACCTCCCTCTACAAAATGAATTGAAAATTAAACTGTTGTATAAAAGCATTACATTGTTCCATAGTATACACTGAGCAAAATGTCTAATTGGTCACTTTGTTTTTATTGAAGCGGCCATACAATATATAACTGCTTTATGACTTTTGATTTTAGGTGGCTGTTTCTAATCTGTCATAAATTACAACTGAGGGTCAAGGTGAATTTAATTTTACAGTAAGTTTGTATGAAAATTAGTCAAACTTTCATGACCATTTAAAATTGTCAATAAAACCCAAGTGCCCAATTACAAATGTTTTTTTAGTATATGTTCAAGATTGCATACAAGGTCACATTCAACATGTCTTTGTCTTCCAACCCTACTTCACAAAGTTCAGTAGGTAGACGGGCACCTTATTTAAACAGCCAACACTCAACTTTTTTTCTTATCTTATATCTCACCTCCAAAAATGCAATAATAAATTCTTGATGCAGACCAATAATCTTTTTTTTAAGTGCATCATTTCGGCAGGCATAAAGGGTGACAGCAAACAAACATTTTACTTATTTTTAATCAAATATAGTCTCAATAATCATTAAGGCAATAAACAATATTAATTTGGCATTAAATCAAGCATTTAAATGAGGTTTAAATGTGGAAAACAAATTGAAATTACAAGAATTTACGAGGACTTGCAAGGCATTGCTCGCCACTAGACAGCTTAAGAGGATTGGTACCCATACCCACACATGAGGGAGATTTCCTTTGCATCTTTCAAGATAAATAAGGGGAATTTTGAGGCATACTTATTTTAAACACTTTTTACTTATTTATACAATATTCAGTCAATTATGACATATTTATACTATGTCATGAGAAATACAGCAATGTCTTGATATATAGAAAGAATGGGGGTGTACTCCAACTGATGCTGAAGACTTTTCCCAGTTGCTTTTTTGTTGTGAGGGGAATTCAGAGCTCATTTTGGCTATTTTGGGAAGATGACCCATACCCTACAATATGAGAAATTGGGGAAAAGACAATCAATACAACAAACTATTAGGAATAAAAGTAAAGGATGTAATGAGTAAGTAATAAACAATTGATATTTATATAAACTGCATTTGAAAGAAAAGCGTCTAACTTTGTAAATTTTGGCTAAATTGAACCAAATATGTTTCTTCAGATTTATTTGAATTTTTACATTCAAACTGGGGGAAAATATAAACGTTTTGGCATTGGGAATCTAGCCGAATAATTAACTGCTATGAAAACAGCTGGAATTTTAAGTGGAAATAGGGGAAAACTTACTATTTTAGTATGGGAATGGTAAATGGGAAATCTGTCCGATAAATGGCAAAGCAAGCGCCCTACACTGTCAGGTTACTACAGATTGTTAAAAAATACAAGTTACCTGTATTTAACACTTACAATAACAGACGAGACAAACTGATCATACAATGTGATTGGATTCCATCCAGTAATGATATCATATGTTATAACAGCACCTGAAATATCAGTCCATATATCTTATACAAAAGGACTTGCAAAGAGAAAAGTTTTGAACCCATTTTAGGAGTTTTGAGCAGCTAAAATCAGTCCGTAACAGTTTACTGTCATGACGAAACTTTTGTAAAACTATAGAATAAAATGATAGATTTTTTTTTTTAATTGACTTTATAATGTGAATACAGTAAAACCTCAATAACGCAACCACTCATGGGACCCTTGAAAACTGGCCTTATAATTGAGGTGGTATTAACATTGAGGTTAAATATTGAGCAAAATAGTGAAAATGGCATTGAAAATTGTGTTCTTAATTTTGAGGTGGTCTACTGAGGAGGTTGTTAGATGAGGTTTTACGGTAGTTATATACGATACTGCAAGTGTACAGATAATTAATTAAAGTGCATCATTAACAGATCATCAATTCATTCAGAAATATGTACTTGAAAGAATGTGCACACACATGTAATACAACAGTGTGATATAGTTTGTGCATAATAATGCAGTCACGGTCATATGTAACCGTAAATCATACAACCAAGCAAATGTTCATAACACAAAGTAAATACAGAAAGGAATTATATTCACCAAATGCTTTATAATCATAATACAAAAAGGATGCAGAAGATGAAAGGAAAATGTTGAATAGTGAGTTTATACTAGAAATTGTTCAAAATAATTTTCTAAAACTATTGCAAATTTCATTAAAAAATTGTGAGTCATTTTATTTTAAATTTGCAACAATACCTAAATGATTAGTAAAAAAATATAACTTACCTAATGAATGAGCAACTACAGAGACTTTTCCTCCATTTGGTTCAAAATATGGATGTCTTTCACAAAACATATCATATAGTCTGTTTAATTCATTTTCTAAACTACGATTTATCTGGAAAAAAAATACACCACACAATACTTAAGTTTATGGGTGGAAGTATATAAAAGTATAAATATGATAGATATCTCACTTGGTAGAGCGCTAGACTGTCAGCCAGCAGATCCAGGTTCTATTTCAAGTTGGACAGGTTATGTTCTTCAATGACATTGGCTATGGTCATGTCCTCCACATGTGGAGAAGTTGGCAGTTGCTTGCAGAAGAACAAGTTAGTACTGGTTGATAATTAATTCCAGAAAAACTGGTGTAAAACCTAATGAAAAAACACAAGGACTGCATTCAACTAGGGTCACACAAATATGGTATTATTTTAGTGCTCAAAATTACTTTTGAAGTTATTAAAACACTGACCTAAGTATCAATTTGAATACATAAAATACATCATAATTAAAGCATCACTATCAGCCCATTCTAAGAAATAAATCGCATCTACTATGTGATAGATGTTCATACAAATTTTTTACTTAGGGCTAGTACAGCAAATCTCCTTGGGGTAAGAATTCCCACCCCACCAACAGATTTTGACCCCCACCAAGATAACTTTAATAGTATGCAACTTTTTCATAGATTTGTACCATTTTCAAGTTTTGTGCCATAATATATTCTACCCACCCACTATGCGGATATACCTCAACACTGTACAGTCAGTCCAAAAAGAGATTTTAATTGATACTGGTGATTTTAGTGGATACTGGTGAAATTCTTGTGGTGCCTGCCCAAGGATAAATAATATTTTGTAGGGGTTCCATTTGACCCTTGAGTTGACCCTTTGACCCCTGGATTTTCCAAAAAGCAACATTTTGACCCTTAGGATTCACGTTGAAGGGTTAATTTTTCTAAAATTGTAGGCATTTTGGCTATAAAATGGTAAAATCCAGTCAAAAATTATCAAAATGACCACTGAGAGTCAGCATCTAGTGAAACCCCTGATTATGATTGTTTTTAGACTGGGGCATTAGCCCCATGTCTTTAGTAACCGTAATTTTGGAAACAGCCGTGGCAGAGTTAGACGAGTTTGATACCACTCTATGTATCACTGCGCATCATTTGCAATGACCAATCAACATGTCGAATTGACGTGACATCCGATCTTCGTTTCCGAATCCATCGTAAGAATTTTATTTTAAAGTGAAATATCTGGTTCAAAAATTATTGTTGAATTATTGTTTAAGTGTTTTTGGTTAAAATGTCCTAGGTAACAACTACTTTTTGATACATAAAAATGAGAAATCGATGAATTGAGGGAGGACTATTTTCTATCGGAAACAAGTGCTTCATTCGGATACATTTCTTGTTGTTGTTGACCCCATGTTTGTTGCCAGCCGAGGTTACTAAGTATATCGTCGATACGATTCATTCACAAACAATTCCCGCTTTCATTCATAAAAATTTCCCGCTCGCAGAAAGTACTATTTATAGACAACAATGGAATTATCTTGTACCTGGACGCGCTCGGCAGACGAGTTGGAACAATATTCCGGAATCGGATTCTGACCATTATTTTATCGCACACTCAATATTGTAGCAAATCGTTAAATAACAGCTGCAGTTACTGTTAATCTTTATTGCATGTTTTAAAAGTAATTCATTTCATCGAAGACTTATAAACCATGTCCGTTATTCCGTATTGTTAGGAATAAGGTAGAGCATTCGGATAACATCGGTTATTATCCGATTTCCGAACTGTACGGAAATTGCCGAGTCGTTGCGATTGAAGCTAGAGTTCAATAAAGGTCGCACTACAAGTAAACATGTGTGCTGAGCAAGCATGGGATGCGATTCTCACTATTAAACCGCGATGCATGGAGATATCGAATGGAAACATGAACTGGCATCCACACCGAATTTCGTATAAACTAAGAGCAATTTCTTGTAGAGGATATTATTCCCTCTCGTGGTCCCGATACATATGGCGTTCTGTGACACGGAAGGAAATGGTCGTGATGTCTATGACTATGAGCAGAGTCTTCAATTTTAGATTAGATTAAAATCTAGCTTAATTACGTAATCTTTTATTGTTGACCTATGGTATAAGTCGGGCCATCAACAAAGTTAATGTACTGACGCTTCGATATCGGAGGAACGAATTTAGATCGTCTGTCATGTGAGTCTGTTAGTTTTTCCCATCAACTTCGGAAATTATTAAAGTTTGCATTTTACAAAAATAAGAAACCAGCCGGGCTAGCTCAGTTGATAGAGCGATAGACTATCAGCCAGCAGATCCAGATTATTATAATTATTAACTATTGAAGTATTTTTTTAACCCTACTGCATTCCCTCCCAGAACGACACCTTTAATGAGGCACTCCCCAACTTTTATTTCTTGAATTCCCCCCTGCAATTTAACGTAAAATATCCTCCCAGGAACGACAACTCTTGACCACTGGCAATCAAATGATTTATAACAAGGTTCGTTTAAAAACAAGAAACGTTAAGACAGTGAGAGTACTTGCCGACACACAGATCGCTTCAAAGTGAAGCCGGTAAACTAAAACCTGTCTTATCGATGGTCCAGTTTAAACTAGTCCATACATGGACGCGTTGAAAGTAAAATTGCTTGTAAATGAATCAGTCCCTCTTTCCACCCCCGAGTGAGGCTACAATCTCTGGTTGACAAGTCTTTACAGAACACACAAGAAACTTCGTCTGCCCCAGTCTTTCTGCGCTTTCAGCGCTTTGATTGTATTTTAATTTACTCAGACAAAGTATTTTTTTTCATTTCTTCTTGTAATGGGTGTATAAGGGACAATTAGTCTTACATTTCCTTGACAATGACTTAGGTTGGTTGTAACAAGTACTTCAGCTGATACATCATACAAGTCCTAAAGTTTACAACATACCTCTGATCTATACAAAGGACTTGTATAATACAGAATATCCATAGCACTGGCATTCAACATGACTCTTACACCCCTCATTCTCTGTGGTGTTAATGATTCAACAGTATCTGAAAATATAGCAATATAGTACATTCCTATCAGGTCACATGAGGGAGTTGTCAGTGGCTTAAGGAAGAATGAGTCAGTAATACTGATTGGACACCCAAGAATGCTGGTATTGTCATCAGACTGCCATACATCATTGAAATACTAATGAAATAATAGAACTGAACCCAACAGACCAAACTAGGCTACCATTCAAAGCAAGTTTACTACTGTAAAGACAATAACAATGTATATAATTCTGGCATTCATTAAGCAGCCCTTTTTTATGCCAACTTTGGGGCCGAAATTGGGTCCCATTCCCCAAAGAAAAAAGTATATATGTTCCCCCTATTTAGAAAGAAAATGACTTAAAATTTTAGCTTTATGAATACCAAATTGGTGATTCATGATGCAAACTTCCCCTATCCAAAGGACCTGCCATACTTCTAATATATAGAGAGAGAACATAATCACAGAGGTCAAGTTTTATTGACCTTATAGAATGAGCTGAGTAAATTGATATAATTCCAGTTTTTATCAGTTTGATTGACCAGTTTAATAAATTCAATAAATTGTCAAACATGAATGCTAGATTTCATTTGCTGGACTCCAATCATCATACAAAGAGAAAGGCAATTTTATGTTGGCTTCTTCTGAGTCAGCCTTTAATTACACAATAATTAGAAAATGATGTGATGCTGCTGAAGAAAATAAATCTCTTAACTTGTGTTAGATATTGGATGCATTTTTGCAACAAAAAAAGCTTATTAATAATAATATGTTATAAATGATAAATACATTTTGTATAATTTTATGTAAGAGGTGTATACTTGTAGTCTCTTACAACATATTTTATTCGCACGTTGTGCAAATTACATGACTGTTGTACTATATACAAGTACATCGTGCTAAGTACTTGACTGTTGAACTACATTGTATATAAAATATATTTGTGTACATATTTGACAAACAATCGTTAAGTAGATCATTAAATACTTAATAAACACTAGAAGCGAAATTTTAAACAATGGGGCAAACTTCATTGTCAAATCTGATGTCGTGACTGGTATGAATTCGACCGGAAATATATTTTATTTGAATCATTAATTGATGTATACGAGGGGCGTTTCAAAAGTAATGCAACTTGGATAATATAAAGCGCGCGTTTGATAGATTTTAAATTATTAAGCGTCATACCCTCAAAGTAATCCCCCTTGTTACGTACACAAAGTTTCAAACGTTTAATCCAGTTCTTAAAGGCATCTTCATACTCATTTTCAGGTATACCCAGCATAAACAGCGGACCCCAGGGCCTGTCGGGACCTATACCGTCTACCAGCTAAATGTTTTTTCAGTTTAGGGAACAAGAAATAGTCACACGAGGCTAGGTCGTGGGAATATGGTGCATGTGGAAGAACTCGAACCCTTTCCTTGTTCAAAAACGAGGTCACAATTGCAGACTTATGCGCAGGGGCGTTGTCATTCAACAGGGATAGGTGCTTAAAGCCAGCGTGTTGGCGACGTTTGAAACATTGTTTTTTAAGTTTCTTCAACACTTTTTCTTTATAAAATATACCAGTCACAGATTTTCTATTTGGTACAACCAATTGCATAATAGGACCACGGATATCAAAGAAAATAACAAACATTGCTTTCTTAGCACTGATCAATCTTTTGGCAATTGAGGGGCAGCGACAGTTTTTTGGTAGCCCATATTTTGTTGTTAATTTTTCTGGTAGGCTCGAAAAAATGTACCCATGTCTCATCTCCAGTAATAATGTCAGAAAACTGCTTTCTTTGATATTTTGGAAACATTTTAAGCAGTTTTCTGGCAGTTTCAAGTCGGACACGCTTTTGCTTGTCTGACAACAAATGAGGAATCCATCTAGCTGTAATACGTCTCATTTTTAAATGACGTTTTAAAATGCGGAATACGCTTGCGGCTGAAATACCAACTATACTAGCTATCTGATGAACAGTTAGTCTGGCGTCAGACTTAACCAATCACATACTTTTTTAACCATAGTGTTAGAAGTAGCACTACAAGGACGTCCCGATTTTGGTGCATCATTAATGGAGACACAACCGATTTAAACTTCTTAATCCACCTCGTGATGGTGGCATACGACACTTCATTCTGTCCATGAACAACACACAATTCGTCAAAAATCTCCTTCGCTGATACGCCAAGCTGACATCAAGTCTTTACATAACCTCGAATTTCAGCTGCCTGAACACTTCTCTTGCCGACCATTTTACTATAGTGTCAATGACTATATGTTGCTTTTATCACTGTATTAGCGATAATACTGCGTGTACACCTGTTAATTTGGTATATATGTGTAGGGAATTGATGTAGCGCTACATCGGTACGATTTTCACGAAAATCCCGTGCAAGACGAGGCCGCACAATAATCAGTTGCATTACTTTTGAAATGCCCCTCGTACATGTTCTTATTGTATGTCTTCCATGAACGACAAACTTGTTATTACTGTTCTTCTAAAATAGTACATTGTCGTTGTAATTTCGTGATGTAAATAAGAATAAACAAATTATTTTACGATCTCGTGTAAAACATAAACATACACTGTTGTCAAAAAGCAGTAAGTATCACTTTGACGAGTCTTTCTTTTCATAAATAACATTTTATTTCATGTGCATCTTAAAGCAAATAATATGAATTTCTTTAAGTTTGCTTGTACATTTTTAAATTAAAGGCAGTCATGTTTGTTTAAGCTTTGTTCATTTTCTTGAAATATCATGTGGTTATACCATGTAAAATTCAAAGATGTACAATCATTCAATGAAATAATGACCTGAACCTTAGGTACAAGTATGAAATAGCATCAAAATGAAAAAAAAAAATCTACAAACCGGAAACCTCTGCAAACCGGTATTTTCAACTGGTCCCGAAGGAGTCCGGTTTAGGGAGGTTCCACTGTATGTATCAATATCAAAAATAAATGCACAATCTATGACACAACATTTACCTCCATCAAGTTTTAATGAAGAGCGCCATTCCACAGGAAGAAATTCTGCACGCTGCATTTCCTGTTGTTCAAAGTTTGGACACTGCTTGGTTTTCACATATTCCATTCTATCCCTCATACTATAAACATCAAGTTATACATGCAGTCGGAATAAGAACTATCTTGGCAAATAGCATTGATACAAATGCTAACAAATTTTAGAATAAACAAAGATGAAAATATTTGCGTCCAGTAAAGACAGGCCCGATTTGGCAAACTTAGTAATGAGATGCAGGTTTTATAAGAGTGCCTAAACACTTAATCAATTTCTGTGTTCTCATGTGAATTGATAATTGATATCAAATCATGACTTTTCATTTGGTTTCAGAATTTGATTGGTAGATGCCTATTGTTTTGCAATTCATAAACCACGCCCTCGGCGGAAGATTGGTTCAACTGGTCACTACTGTAATTGAAAATTGCCCAAGGTGTCAGCTGTAAAAGCACAAGAGTCATAAACCCCCAGGAGATATTTATCATGTGTTGATTCATATTGATAATGATATTTCCTGTTTGATAGAATTAGAGCTTTTGATAATTGAAGGAAGGAAATATTTATGTCCAGTAAAGGCTGTCTCAACTTGGCAAACTTAGTAAAAAGATTCAGTTTTGCGGACTTAAACAGTAGATATACTGTCTTACCAATTTGTCAAAAATACATAACTAATAATAAACACATTGTTAATCAAAGAAAATAAACAAGTTTTCATAAAAATAAATAACATACTCAAGACAACATCTGACTATATGACCAGTGTCCATTTTCTGACCTATTCCATGAATAACAAAAACAAGGTGTGTTATGTCAGTGGGTTTATCATCCATCACAGCCTCGTAGCAATATCCTCTGTGAAGCCGAGTACCAGCTAAAAATATTGACAAAAATATAGCTATATCCTCTATGAAACAGAATACCACATGAAAAAACCAACAAAATATACTACAAATAGTTCAGTCCTTTAAAAGTTGACAGTCTTATTGCCAGAATGTTCTATTGTTTCATATGTTCATCAAAATAGCAATACTTGGACACCAGGAAACATTCAGACCTGGTTAACTACTTGCCATACAAAATGCAGAATGTCCCAAAATGAGTCTCTTGTCAAACAGTGTATTATAATGTAAAAAGTCTCTGTTAAAAAATCATAAAAATCATGGTTTAGAAACAAAATGGAAATTTTACAGTAAACAATCACATTAACATTTTTTCATTCTGGTAAAAGCAGGCTCTATTTGGCATGTTTGTTGAAAAATTACTAACTATTCAACAGAAATCTTTTGAAATATTAATTGCTATACTGGTGCGGGAATTTGACTCTTACTTTTCTGAACACCAATTTTAATTCCTACAGCTCTAATAAATCTTGATGAAGCTGTATCGCTGAACATGAACACATCAGTGGCGGAATTCCATTCAAGGTAAAAGTCAGTAAATCTCAAACTTAAGATAACTGGAAAGATAAAAACGGTATTATTATATGTTCAAAACTACATAACTAACGGTTAAATTTCAGAAAAACAAACAAGCATATTACTGAGATTAGAGAATATTGTTGAGTAGTGTAAGATAAATCAGTCATCAATATAAACAGAAAGTTAATTTCATCATAAACACTCAATCATTTAACACCAAACGTTTTTTTCGGATCATTTCTTGCAAGTAACTGCAAATTTATATACAAGCTCAGAAATACTACATATATGCATACGACACAGATTGTCAGAAATATTACAAATTGAGAATCAACAGAAAAGCAGCTGAAACATATTTATATGTACCTGGTTTCAAACCTTTTTTATCCGTAGGATAGTCTCTATCTAATCTGTGACCAAGAAATGTAGCTAAGTATTCGGTTTCTATCTGTGTTGAATATCCTTCTTCTACAGGTTGCCAAGTTCCATCCATAAACCATGTACCTCTCATAATTTTACTTCCATCACCTATGTCAAAAAAATATTAAGAACATAATTAAAATTGGATCAGAACTAAGTGGGCTGCATTTCTACCTCAAATGGGACAAAGCCAAAAATCCTATACGGTACCTTCCTCTGTTAATGGTGGCAGGGCCAACTTTGTCAATCGATGTTACAAGTACATTTTGTATTATGACTTAAAATTATGAAATCTTAACATATTACACCTAGATTGGAAACATGTGCAAAATTAAATAAACTATGTTCTTCTTACCATTGATTGTCAACTTAATTAATTTGATTTAAATCCAATGTTTTTTTTCTATAAATTTATCGATACGAATCCATGCAAATTTTATTGAAGCAAAGCATGTTCAAACAACAATCATTTTTCAATTTCTCAAAGTCGCTTGACAGGTTTATGTTCTTATATTCTTCTATTTATCATTAAACATGCATTTTAAAATTTAAATAAAATAGAGCATACCTGACCAATAAACAGGTCGACATATCTGTTTGGTAACATCTACTTCATATAATCCACCCCGAACAAGTATCATGTCCAAATCTGCTGCTTCGGCTTCTGTGAGATCTTCAGTTCCATTCTGCTGATGTACGCGAAATCGGCATTCAATACGAAGTGAATCGTACCCAATAAACGGCATCCATTTCTTGTCTCCGTCTTTCTTGTATAGCCAGCGTACTTCTTCAGGTTGTAAGTGATCAACATATTCCTTTTTCGGGTATAAAAACTTTCTGGATCTAGGAGGAGAGCCAAGACTAGAAATTGATTCAGCAACTGATTCCATGTCACTGTGGATTTCTTCAAAAGATTCTGAATTTACCAAAGAATCTATGGAGGGGTAGTGTCTACCAGTTGCCATTGAACCATGTTCGGCGTCAAACTCGGAGTTTATGCCGTCTCCTGGCGCAGAAAAGTTCATCTTTACTAGCTACATATGTAAATGTCATCTGGAAGACATGTCATGAGAATGCAACACAAATAATACAGATGACAGCTGTTTGTTTATCGATTTGAACTTTGCACTAACATATGACTAGACGCATATTCGGATAAGCAAATTCTAAATAAAACTACACTATCATCTATCAGTATATACTTAACGCTAAAATATTGCAGAAATAACACTTGTTCACGTAAATTGTAATGCCACTCATGCCCTCATGAACCTGTCAGAAGAAACACGAATGATTCCAATCGTCTGAAGAGACGAGCGTCAGGCTACCATGATCAAGATTGAAGGAAGTAAGCGGCGGAAGCCAATTCGCCAGTATGTGCTGAAGTTTACCGACATTCACAGTAAAGGAGTAATGTCAGTTATTTTGATATTTGGTTAACTATATGTTATTGTTTTATATAGCGACTGCGTCGCATTTGCATTGCAGAGAATACAAGGATGCAGCTCAAACGTTTTCTGGTCAATTCGTACTTAAGTCAATTCGTACCATAGTAATTTCGTACCCAAGTTCCAATTGAGTGTTGAACCTTACAACTAAATATGTAGGCAGAAGATGTACTTTAGCTTTCCTGACGACGGATGCTTTGATACACTTGATCAGACGTTCGAAACCTCGCCCTTCGTCTTAGGCTAACAATTTATGGGGTCTGCTTATTCTGTTGACCAAACACAGTTGACCATTGACCAGTATGTCTATTCTATTGACGGTAACGTGTCGTTTCGCGACCTGGACGTTTCGCCGCCAAGTCTTTTCGCGACCAGGATGTTTTGCCCCTAGACGTTACGCCCCTAGTCGTTTCGCCCACCTCAGTGTATATATTATATAACGTCTTGTTAACCCTTTGAAGCATGTCTTTATTCAATAGTATAGAATAGAAAGTAAAGAAAAGAACAAGGTTTAATGTGAATTAAAGTTTATTTTTTATTCATACATTATAATGATATTGATTAAATGGAATTTATGTTTTTTACATTGTTAATTGCTATGTTAAAAAATAAAGTAGCATAAAAGCAAATGTAAGTACGAATGTTAAAATATTCACTGCATTAATTCAATGGTATATGACCTTAACACAATTTTCAAAAATATATCGCTTTTTTGTAACACTTCTTTTCTAAAATTCACAGTTTTAGGTATACTTTCTGTTGTCTTTGGGTACAAACATAGCCTTTCACCATCTGACTTTCACTGTTTGACTTACAATCTACAATCTAGTTGAAATTGGGACCCTCTCAGCTTCCTCGATCGTCTCGATCCCGTCGCAGGGAGAGTATATACGAGCGCATGCCTTTCAAGAAAGCGTTTTTACTCAGTTCTTCGGCGATAGGTAGGCCGAGTTGTGCGTCCTCCTTGTCCGTCGATGAGGACCCGCATGTGGTAGTGAACCATCTCTCCCTCCTTCCTCAGGACAGGTATCAGGCGGTAGAAGGTCAGAGCGTTGTTCCCCGCTCGGCTGTCAGACGATGGTGATAGCCTGAAATAGACAAACACGGTACATGCAGTTGTATGATTATTATGACAGTTAATAGTACACAGTATTTTAATAGAAATCAGCAAGAAATGCAGTTAGCGCTTTACAGCAATTTGAACAAAAAAGAATAGGTAAACGTGTTATTTTTATGATAAACTGGTAGTTTATTTAGTGTTTATGAAATAAGCAAGTGTTTATTAATTTTTAAATTCTGTCACTGTGAATAGAATCGAAATCATCAAGTAACTAAGTTACCGGAATTTAAAAAAAATGTTCTTTTGTAATTTAAACAGGCAGTTTATTGTGTGATGGTTTAATAATTAAGTGTACTTTTAATTACCTTCTACGTCGTTGTTAGTTCGCACTGTATTGCGGTAAACGCACCAGGACTCTACATCGAATATCCTGTGGCTAAACCATGTCCAGTCCATGTACCCCACCAAGGACCGCAGTTTCAGTGTTCGCCCTCGCCTCCAACTCCCTGAACGCCGGCTCTATGTGTTCGGAAGGAAGGAACGGCAGAGCCAACAGTCGACATGTGTAATTGAAGTTTGTTGATCGCTGCTCATATTCCGGCTTCAGCCCTATCTCCTGTGCCTTCCGCCATACCGCCTGGGTCCAATGGATGACGCATCCCTTGATACCGACGCCAGGAAACTCTGACCTGACAGCCAGCCAGGCAGCTGAAAACATACATGCACGCATGTGGTTAACGTTACGTAGTAAAAGTGCATTTTAATAATCCAGTTGTGGAAGCAGAAAACATACATGCACGCATGTGCGTTATGTTATGTAGTAGAATTTCATTATAAGAATCCCCTAGAACATTTACCATAATTACTTTTTCCGTAAATGATGCCTTCATGGAAAAAAAAAGATTTAAGCCTTTTCATAAACATTTCAAGAAGAAAACGATACATATTGGATGTATAAAAATGTGTCTGTGTCAACCGAAATGTTAAACATATTATACCTGGTTCAAAATCCAGCACGAACCCTTCGACAGCGTTCTCATTAAGGACCTCCTTAATCTTTTGGAACACTAAATCGTAGTCCTCTCTACGTCTTCTTGACATCAAGATGAACGCCATCGGCACTTGCTTCGTTTCGCCGTCACTACAAACGAAGCCATGAATGGACATCAACTGTCCTGACTGGAATGGCTCGTCTAGAACCTGAAATATAATATAAATATGCTACATTGTGCTTCATATTAGTATTTAAAGATGTATGCATTCCTTTATTTAGGTGTATTTATGTTAATTTATTTGCTTAGTTCCATCCATGAACCACATTCGGGTTTGCCTCAGCCGGCGTAGTTATTTTGATATTAGCCTGGAATTAATTTAGCCTTAATAAATATGCTACATTATGCTACCTATAATTATGAAACTTTGCTATATTTATGTTAGTTTACTTGCTTAATTATTTTGATGTAGTTACCTTAAAGGTTCCATCCATGAACCACCTACGGGTTTGCCTCAGCAGGCGTAGTTGTTCAGGTGTAGCGAAGATCATATGCCGCTCACTGCCGTGTAGAATATCGCCCACCAAGAATTCCTCACATTGAAGATAATCCATGTCAACCTGAAATAAATAAAGACTTTATCTATAGAAAGAAATTATCTAAATAAAGTTTCATATTTTGTAATTATCTTTAGTAATCAAATGGGAAACCATCGACCTCCTTCAATTAAGAACTTGTTTAGTAAATAAATGTACCATCTAGCTATGTAATCAATGTTACATTCAATTTTTGAATTCTCAACAACTCAAATATATATGCAACATCACGAAAGATAATCAAAACAATCAACATATTTATTATCATAAATTACGTACATGAAACATTTGCCTAACTACATACAACATCACACATTTTTTATTAAAAACAAGTAACCATATTTATTATCATCAATTACGTACAGCAAACATATTAAATACACTCAATATTCATGAAGATTTTGTTAGAAAATTGATTATTTGTTCATTATATATCTATTATATCAAATGGGGTCTGAGGACGTTTCGCACCCATTTTATGAGGACGTTTCGAAACGACACGGGCGAAACGTCTAGGGGCTAAACGTCCAGGTCGCGAAACGTCCGTGTACCAATTTTGATTAGTCGGTCGGGTAACTCTTTATTGAGGATGACCTTACTTGTTCTTGCATGTTCACTAAAATGATCATTTAGCATACAACAGTCCATGGATTAAAACACTGTAGTTTTCAATGATAATGAATATAAATCAATTTAAAAAGAATTGTATCAATTATTGGTCTTTATGAATATATTAAATAAATTTATACAGTTTTATACATCATTTATACAGTACCAGCATGTTTCTCTGATGAATGAATATAATGCTCTTAATATAAGGGTCAGTAACCTGTACGCAATTCTGTAGAACAACTAATCACAATAACCACAATGAAATTCAACATCCAGTTTTGACACATTGACTGGAGCTTGAACACAGTACTTGTGGTACCACCCTTTGCATTCCCCACATTCAACCATATCATTGTAACATTCTGGCAATTTACAAATACAATAATTCTTGATAGGAATTATTTTCTTCCTTTTTTTTCTTCTAACACTTATTTTCTTATTTGTTAATGGGAATTCTGTTATCTCTTCAAGTTCAAAGCATCTTGATAAATGAGATCTATATTGTGTAGTATCATATATGAGCTCAAAATTTAGACTTTTATTTAAACAGTATGTTACAGCAAATGCAATTGCAAAAACGCCACAATCATAAGAATTAGATTGTTTCATAACATCTGGAATCATAACTTCTATCTGATCTTCAGTTCTGCCATATAATAACGACAGTTGTAACTTTAAATCGTCTGGAATAATGATATCATTACTTCTTTCATTCCCTAAACTGTCACACAAATAATTATTGTCATTATGATAAATTGATGTAACCCAATGGTCTTTGTGTGTATGGTGAATTTGACAAGCTGGGGATTCTGTAGGATTCATTGGTGATTGAATATGCCATCTACCTTCTTTCTTTAAACACACTGGTACCTTTTCAGGCAATTGTATACCAGAAACTCCCAGGCCAATTTTTTTCCGTAATAAAATATTGACAACTTCAATATGATTTGAATTTAATTGCTTATTTTGGACAAGGTCATGCTTATCTTGTTCAGTCAAATAAAGATCTGGTGCCCATAGGATATGTGTGTCATTTATGTCACAATCATCATTAAGTTGTTCCTCTGACCTTGACAAATTGTTGTCAATTTCAATTATATGATAAAACTTACTCTTTTTTTCATGTTTTCCTAGGACTTCTGGCAGTTCAGACTCTGATCCTGAGTCTGAATCATTCATAATATGATCCAGTGCTTTTGCGGCACTTAACTGAGTCCTTCCTCGCTGCATTTCAACATAAACAGGTAGGAAAAGTGAAAAAAACTACATCAAATTAGACGATTTTATTCAAATTTTTCTGCGCTTCTGTGTTTGAATTATTTCAATAATGCGCCTCACAATGACGTAAAGCGGCTCAATGTCGTAAAAATGTAGTGTATTACAAGGCACCACGGCAAGTCGCCGATTGGCGACATTGGTGGTCGGGCCCATGATGTAGCCGCATGGCGACATTGGCATCAAAAAAGTTAAGAGGAAAGGTCCTCAAATTGCTAAATATAAAGGGTTAATGAAGCTTTTTTTATTTCTATTTTATTATGTGTAAAATAGATGTATTATTATTAAATATAAAAAACTCAGAAAAAGTAAAATTTAACAAAAAAACTTAGTGCTGGGGTTTGCAAGGTAGGTTCTGAATTATCTAAACACATCTTTTATGCCTTACCTGAAAAACTAAGCTTCTCCATGGGAACTTTGTAGGAAATCACTGGCCTGTCTTCTGTAATGTCTGACATTTCAACTCGCAAACCATTCACTAATATATCAGCAAATTTACTAATTTGTCCCCCAAAATTCTACCCGCCTACTTTTCAACATACTTAATGATCTCTGGATAGCAATGGAACTTGTTTAGTGCCTCTTTTAAAGTAAGCAAATACATTTGGTAGCCAACACAAGACAAGTGAACGCCATCTGGCGAGTAGAAACCTGGGGTAGATCTGTCAATATTGGGCACCACTCTTCTTCCATTAGAGCCACAACAGACTGCCTGCCTCCCATATCTATTTACCCACTTTCTCTTTAGGTCCATTTGCTTCGCAAGACAATCAGGAACCCCCCGCCAATGCAGCCTCGGCAAAATGTCACACCAAACTAATAGGGACCTTGGCAGCACATCTCCAACGTAACTAATACATTGGGAAATTTTCACCTTCATATTGCTAAGCTCAACCTCCGCCAAATCATTTCCGCCCAAGTGAAAAATTGTCATATATGGAGGCTTGCTACATATCATCTTTAGTTGAAATTTTGACAGGAAATCCCCCCATCTCATTCCTGGAACTTCTTGCCAATGGATGCAACAGTTTCCACCCTCCAGACCGCGCCCACCTATCTCTACACCCAATCGACCTGCCTGTGATACCAGAGAGTCCCCGAAAACCCAGATATCTTGTTCCGTTCCGCCGCTCTGCTCGTCCGACATAAGCCGGCCCACCTCATCTACCTCAGCCTCAGGCTCCACCATGTCAGTCGACACTCAGCTCTTCTTCGCAGCCTCCCTTGGCTTACCACCTTGTTTCGCCGCTCGCTTACTTCCACAACCTCGACCAGGCATAGCTCTTATATTTATTGATACTGTGAAGCTAACAAATTTTCCTAAAATATCACCGATGGCTTCCTATTTATTTGAAAAAATTCAGTAAATTCAGTAGCTGCAGACAGCTTTAACAACCGGATATGAAGAGAGGCATTCGTCCTCTAGCATTTCGTACCCGAAACATTTGCCCCCTTTTCGTACTCAACATTGTTCGTACCTGGGGGACCTAAAATAATATGTCTTGTGTGCAAATAAATGTGATTACCGCAAAAAGCTGTAATCCCTATTATTTCACAATGTAAGAAAAAGTGGCAAGAGTGTTAACAAAGTTTTATGAAAACTGGCTTTAACACCATACACTTCTGTTTTTATGTAACAAGGCCAAATTTATAAATAGATCATGTGCACATTGCAAACAATATTTGAAAAAATTTGTGAAGATGTAAGAGACCTGTTGGAATTTTTTACAATAACTGGCTGTAGTCATGTGGTTCTCACGTAGTGAGGCCCAATTTCTATACAGATCTACATCCTGTATACTACATCCTGAAACAAGTTTTATGTTCATATATCTGTAGTTTTAGCACTTCATAAGATATGTGTATTAACATTTCACAAGCTTTATATAAATTTGCATAAAGAAATCACACTACAGAATGATGATTTGGGTGTACAAATTTGATTTCTATGCCAACAAGTTCATGATTTCATTACGCTTTGCTGCACCAAGAGTTGACGTTTCTCCTTGACTGCTGGCAGAGGGTGGTGTTCGGTCTTCCTGCAAATGAACAACATCTTCTTCTTCATACGACTCATTACTAAAAATGAAATTGTGCAGAACACAACATGTAACAATAATGTTTGGGATAACAGACACCTTGTTCACATCAAGGAAGTTCAGTTTTCGAAATTTTCCTTTCAACAGTCCAAAGCAACTCTTGTTGAACTGTGGGCAAAATTGAATTTCTTTTGTTCAGGAGTTAGGTGACCATTATCCCTAAATGGCACAATCAAGAATGACTGGAGGCTATATGCTGATTCTCCTAAAAGGTGATGTGTCTGAGGACACTCCTTTTGTAAGCGTTCATGTAAGATTCTTAAATACCCTAGAGTCATGTACAGATCCCGGATATGCTGAATACACATCCAGAAATTTCATGGAACTGTCACAAACACCCTGGAGATGAAATGCTGGATATCCTTTACGGCAGATGTACGAGTCCCGGAACTCTGTTGGTCCTGTGATAGGGATATAGGTTCCATCAGTTGCACCAATTACCCCCGGAAACCCTGCTCTCATAACCTGTAACATTAAATAATTATTTTGTTTACAGCAAAACACGAGGCACCCTGTTTACTTCCTTTCACCAATTTTCCATACGCAACACAGTTCACATGACCGCAATCAGTGTTCGGCTCATTCTATTATTTTTTAGAAACTTATGTCCCCTTGTGAAAAGCGCTCATATTATTGCAACTATACTCTATTTTTGTGCTAAAGCCAGTTTGTATATGATAGGGGTATCCGTTAAACAGTATTTAAAATCAGAACTGGTTTTATAATGCTACCATTTGTTGTTGTTGTTTTACGTTTAGTTGACGACTGACCACTAAAGAGAATGTCCCAAAGCCGTGTTCCCTTTTATAAATATAAAATAAATTAAATACCTGTTCATTTAACTCCTAAAATGTATTGCAATATCATCACAATAGGTTGTATTTTTTTAGAAACATAAACAAAACAATGGATGTAAGATAAAATTATCAAGACAATGCTTCTTTATTTTTGTCCCTTGTTTTTTTATCATTTCCGTAACAAAAGTTTTAAAGGCGGGAATTTGTTATTTCCCTTTATCACTCTTCACTATATGACGTCATTATGATGTGCGTGTTGCGGGAAAATTTTAAACGCGGCAAGTCTGGCGAGATGAACTGTCATGGCGGAGGAAGAAGTTTCTGGTGAGTGTAATGTTTTCCGGCGTATGCTTTCTTATTTTCAGTTCCGTATGTCTTGTACAATTATTATTTATCAAGATACAGACGTTGACAGTTGTGTGTATGTTTGTTGCTGTGTATTAATATCCTTCTAAAAGAAAATCACACTTGTATTTCACGGCTTGATGCCAATATAAGGGAAATAACTTAGATAATCTCAACCCCGTAATTCTCATGTCCGTAATATAGAAAAATGTTACAAAGCTGATAAACCGTTACGGAACTGATATTTTATTTGCACCCTATTTAATATTAACAGTATATTTTAAATACATTCGATCTAATAAGATTAATTGTTTTAGATGTTAAAATGCATTTAAAACAAAGCTAAATAATTATGTAGAACTTGATCTAGCATTAGAACAAACGTGTTCCCATAGCAAACTGAGTTTTCTTAATTTACATTACACATAGATCTAGTTAATATGATACCTTTGATATTTAATAACATACAGTTATTAAAGTCCCATTAGCTTTTATTTTAAAATTTTATTAGTGATATCAATAAAACCATATATCAAATAATCATTGCATTTGATTTTATGACTAAAAATTCTTAATTTTAAGATGTGGTATTCTTCCACAGTCACTAACACGTCTTGTTCGTGAGACAGCAGAACTCAAGCATTTCACATACAAATATCCTCCTAATCCTTTCTTAAGTTCACCGATAACGTTCTCCATGGATATGGGAATATGCCCAAGTCTACACAATAAAATTTTATTAGTGATATCATTAAAAGCATATATCAAATAATCATTGCATTTGATTTTATGACTAAAAATTCTTAATTAAGCTTTTTTTACCAATTTTTAACATTTGCACTTGTCTTTTTTCTTCCAACTTGCACAGCACGAGACTAAATCTCTTTAAAACCACTGTCACCTGACTTGCGCCTCCCTGGCATAATCAAATTTCTGATTGTTGGTAGTATCATGTAGATGTAGATCGCCACAAAGTCAAAGGCACAATGCAAGTTTAAATACAAATCCTTCCAAAAAGCCTAAAATAATGAAAATAATGCGTCTTCCTCGTCTCCAGTAAGGGACGGTGTGGCAGTTACAGTTTAAGGATAGCCGACGGACATAACAGTAAGTGTATAAATACCTGATAAATGTCTTTTAAGATGTGGTATTCTTCCACAGTTTCTAACACGTCTTGTTCGTGAGACAGCAGAACTCAAGCATTTCACATACAAATATCCTCCTAATCCTTTCTTAAGTTCACCGATAACGTTCTCCATGGATATGGGAATATGCCCAAGTCTACACAATAAAATTTTATTAGTGATATCATTAAAAGCATATATCAAATAATCATTGCATTTGATTTTATGACTAAAAATTCTTAATTAAGCTTTTTTTACCAATTTTTAACATTTGCACTTGTCTTTTTTCTTCCAACTTGCACAGCACGAGACTAAATCTCTTTAAAACCACTGTCACCTGACTTGCGCCTCCCTGGCATAATCAAATTTCTGATTGTTGGGAGTATCATGTAGATGTAGATCGCCACAAAGTCAAAGGCACAATGCAAGTTTAAATACAAATCCTTCCAAAAAGCCTAAAATAATGAAAATAATGCGTCTTCCTCGTCTCCAGTAAGGGACGGTGTGGCAGTTACAGTTTACGGATAGCCGACGGACATAACAGTAAGTGTATAAATACCTGATAAATGTCTTTTAAGATGTGGTATTCTTCCACAGTCACTAACACGTCTTGTTCGTGAGACAGCAGAACTCAAGCATTTCACATACAAATATCCTCCTAATCCTTTCTTAAGTTCACCGATAACGTTCTCCATGGATATGGGAATATGCCCAAGTCTACACAATAAAATTTTATTAGTGATATCATTAAAAGCATATATCAAATAATCATTGCATTTGATTTTATGACTAAAAATTCTTAATTAAGCTTTTTTTACCAATTTTTAACATTTGCACTTGTCTTTTTTCTTCCAACTTGCACAGCACAGACTAAATCTCTTTAAAACCACTGTCACCTGACTTGCGCCTCCCTGGCATAATCAAATTTCTGATTGTTGGTAGTATCATGTAGATGTAGATCGCCACAAAGTCAAAGGCACAATGCAAGTTTAAATACAAATCCTTCCAAAAAGCCTAAAATAATGAAAATAATGCGTCTTCCTCGTCTCCAGTAAGAGACGGTGTGGCAGTTACAGTTTACGGATAGCCGACGGACATAACAGTAAGTGTATAAATACCTGATAAATGTCTTTTAAGATGTGGTATTCTTCCACAGTCACTAACACGTCTTGTTCGTGAGACAGCAGAACTCAAGCATTTCACATACAAATATCCTCCTAATCCTTTCTTAAGTTCACCGATAACGTTCCCATGGAAATGGGAATATGCCCAAGTATACACAATAAAATTTTATTAGTGATATCATTAAAACCATATATCAAATAATCATTGCATTTGATTTTATGACTAAAAATTCTTAATTAAGCTTTTTTTACCAATTTTTAACATTTGCACTTGTCTTTTTTCTTCCAACTTGCACAGCACGAGACTAAATCTCTTTAAAACCACTGTCACCTGACTTGCGCCTCCCTGGCATAATCAAATTTCTGATTGTTGGTTGTATCATGTAGATGTAGATCGCCACAAAGTCAAAGGCACAATGCAAGTTTAAATACAAATCCTTCCAAAAAGCCTAAAAAAATGAAAATAATGCGTCTTCCTCGTCTCCAGTAAGGGACGGTGTGGCAGTTACAGTTTACGGATAGCCGACGGACATAACAGTAAGTGTATAAATACCTGATAAATGTCTTTTAAGATGTGGTATTCTTCCACAGTCACTAACACGTCTTGTTCGTGAGACAGCAGAACTCAAGCATTTCACATACAAATATCCTCCTAATCCTTTCTTAAGTTCACCGATAACGTTCTCCATGGATATGGGAATATGCCCAAGTCTACACAATAAAATTTTATTAGTGATATCATTAAAAGCATATATCAAATAATCATTGCATTTGATTTTATGACTAAAAATTCTTAATTAAGCTTTTTTTACCAATTTTTAACATTTGCACTTGTCTTTTTTCTTCCAACTTGCACAGCACGAGACTAAATCTCTTTAAAACCACTGTCACCTGACTTGCGCCTCCCTGGCATAATCAAATTTCTGATTGTTGGGAGTATGATGTAGATGTAGATCGCCACAAAGTCAAAGGCACAATGCAAGTTTAAATACAAATCCTTCCAAAAAGCCTAAAATAATGAAAATAATGCGTCTTCCTCGTCTCCAGTAAGAGACGGTGTGGCAGTTACAGTTTACGGATAGCCGACGGACATAACAGTAAGTGTATAAATACCTGATAAATGTCTTTTAAGATGTGGTATTCTTCCACAGTCACTAACACGTCTTGTTCGTGAGACAGCAGAACTCAAGCATTTCACATACAAATATCCTCCTAATCCTTTCTTAAGTTCACCGATAACGTTCTCCATGGATATGGGAAGATGCCCAAGTCTACACAATAAAATTTTATTAGTGATATCATTAAAAGCATATATCAAATAATCATTGCATTTGATTTTATGACTAAAAATTCTTAATTAAGCTTTTTTTACCAATTTTTAACATTTGCACTTGTCTTTTTTCTTCCAACTTGCACAGCACGAGACTAAATCTCTTTAAAACCACTGTCACCTGACTTGCGCCTCCCTGGCATAATCAAATTTCTGATTGTTGGGAGTATCATGTAGATGTAGATCGCCACAAAGTCAAAGGCACAATGCAAGTTTAAATACAAATCCTTCCAAAAAGCCTAAAATAATGAAAATAATGCGTCTTCCTCGTCTCCAGTAAGGGACGGTGTGGCAGTTACAGTTTACGGATAGCCGACGGACATAACAGTAAGTGTATAAATACCTGATAAATGTCTTTTAAGATGTGGTATTCTTCCACAGTCACTAACACGTCTTGTTCGTGAGACAGCAGAACTCAAGCATTTCACATACAAATATCCTCCTAATCCTTTCTTAAGTTCACCGATAACGTTCTCCATGGATATGGGAATATGCCCAAGTCTACACAATAAAATTTTATTAGTGATATCATTAAAAGCATATATCAAATAATCATTGCATTTGATTTTATGACTAAAAATTCTTAATTAAGCTTTTTTTACCAATTTTTAACATTTGCACTTGTCTTTTTTCTTCCAACTTGCACAGCACAGACTAAATCTCTTTAAAACCACTGTCACCTGACTTGCGCCTCCCTGGCATAATCAAATTTCTGATTGTTGGTAGTATCATGTAGATGTAGATCGCCACAAAGTCAAAGGCACAATGCAAGTTTAAATACAAATCCTTCCAAAAAGCCTAAAATAATGAAAATAATGCGTCTTCCTCGTCTCCAGTAAGAGACGGTGTGGCAGTTACAGTTTACGGATAGCCGACGGACATAACAGTAAGTGTATAAATACCTGATAAATGTCTTTTAAGATGTGGTATTCTTCCACAGTCACTAACACGTCTTGTTCGTGAGACAGCAGAACTCAAGCATTTCACATACAAATATCCTCCTAATCCTTTCTTAAGTTCACCGATAACGTTCCCATGGAAATGGGAATATGCCCAAGTCTACACAATAAAATTTTATTAGTGATATCATTAAAACCATATATCAAATAATCATTGCATTTGATTTTATGACTAAAAATTCTTAATTAAGCTTTTTTTACCAATTTTTAACATTTGCACTTGTCTTTTTTCTTCCAACTTGCACAGCACGAGACTAATTTTTATCTCTTTAAAACCACTGTCCCCTGACTTGCGCCTCCCTGGCATAATCAAATTTCTGATTGTTGGTAGTATCATGTAGATGTAGATGCCACAAAGTCAAAGGCACAATGCAAGTTTAAATACAAATCCTTCCAAAAAGCCTAAAATAATGAAAATAATGCGTCTTCCTCGTCTCCAGTAAGGGACGGTGTGGCATTTACAGTTTACGGATAGCCGACGGACATAACAGTAAGTGTATAAATACCTGATAAATGTCTTTTAAGATGTGGTATTCTTCCACAGTCACTAACACGTCTTGTTCGTGAGACAGCTGAACTCAAGCATTACACATACAAATATCCTCCTAATCCTTTCTTAAGTTCACCGATAACGTTCTCCATGGATATGGGAATATGCCCAAGTCTACACAATAAAATTTTATTAGTGATATCATTAAAACCATATATCAAATAATCATTGCATTTGATTTTATGACTAAAAATTCTTAATTAAGCTTTTTTTACCAATTTTTAACATTTGCACTTGTCTTTTTTCTTCCAACTTGCACAGCACGAGACTAAATCTCTTTAAAACCACTGTCACCTGACTTGCGCCTCCCTGGCATAATCAAATTTCTGATTGTTGGTAGTATCATGTAGATGTAGATCGCCACAAAGTCAAAGGCACAATGCAAGTTTAAATACAAATCCTTCCAAAAAGCCTAAAATAATGAAAATAATGCGTCTTCCTCGTCTCCAGTAAGAGACGGTGTGGCAGTTACAGTTTACGGATAGCCGACGGACATAACAGTAAGTGTATAAATACCTGATAAATGTCTTTTAAGATGTGGTATTCTTCCACAGTCACTAACACGTCTTGTTCGTGAGACAGCAGAACTCAAGCATTTCACATACAAATATCCTCCTAATCCTTTCTTAAGTTCACCGATAACGTTCCCATGGAAATGGGAATATGCCCAAGTCTACACAATAAAATTTTATTAGTGATATCATTAAAACCATATATCAAATAATCATTGCATTTGATTTTATGACTAAAAATTCTTAATTAAGCTTTTTTTACCAATTTTTAACATTTGCACTTGTCTTTTTTCTTCCAACTTGCACAGCACGAGACTAAATCTCTTTAAAACCACTGTCCCCTGACTTGCGCCTCCCTGGCATAATCAAATTTCTGATTGTTGGTAGTATCATGTAGATGTAGATCGCCACAAAGTCAAAGGCACAATGCAAGTTTAAATACAAATCCTTCCAAAAAGCCTAAAATAATGAAAATAATGCGTCTTCCTCGTCTCCAGTAAGGGACGGTGTGGCATTTACAGTTTACGGATAGCCGACGGACATAACAGTAAGTGTATAAATACCTGATAAATGTCTTTTAAGATGTGGTATTCTTCCACAGTCACTAACACGTCTTGTTCGTGAGACAGCTGAACTCAAGCATTACACATACAAATATCCTCCTAATCCTTTCTTAAGTTCACCGATAACGTTCTCCATGGATATGGGAATATGCCCAAGTCTACACAATAAAATTTTATTAGTGATATCATTAAAACCATATATCAAATAATCATTGCATTTGATTTTATGACTAAAAATTCTTAATTAAGCTTTTTTTACCAATTTTTAACATTTGCACTTGTCTTTTTTCTTCCAACTTGCACAGCACGAGACTAAATCTCTTTAAAACCACTGTCACCTGACTTGCGCCTCCCTGGCATAATCAAATTTCTGATTGTTGGTAGTATCATGTAGATGTAGATCGCCACAAAGTCAAAGGCACAATGCAAGTTTAAATACAAATCCTTCCAAAAAGCCTAAAATAATGAAAATAATGCGTCTTCCTCGTCTCCAGTAAGGGACGGTGTGGCAGTTACAGTTTACGGATAGCCGACGGACATAACAGTAAGTGTATAAATACCTGATAAATGTCTTTTAAGATGTGGTATTCTTCCACAGTCACTAACACGTCTTGTTCGTGAGACAGCAGAACTCAAGCATTTCACATACAAATATCCTCCTAATCCTTTCTTAAGTTCACCGATAACGTTCTCCATGGATATGGGAATATGCCCAAGTCTACACAATAAAATTTTATTAGTGATATCATTAAAAGCATATATCAAATAATCATTGCATTTGATTTTATGACTAAAAATTCTTAATTAAGCTTTTTTTACCAATTTTTAACATTTGCACTTGTCTTTTTTCTTCCAACTTGCACAGCACGAGACTAAATCTCTTTAAAACCACTGTCCCCTGACTTGCGCCTCCCTGGCATAATCAAATTTCTGATTGTTGGTAGTATCATGTAGATGTAGATCGCCACAAAGTCAAAGGCACAATGCAAGTTTAAATACAAATCCTGCCAAAAAGCCTAAAATAATGAAAATAATGCGTCTTCCTCGTCTCCAGTAAGAGACGGTGTGGCAGTTACAGTTTACGGATAGCCGACGGACATAACAGTAAGTGTATAAATACCTGATAAATGTCTTTTAAGATGTGGTATTCTTCCACAGTCACTAACACGTCTTGTTCGTGAGACAGCAGAACTCAAGCATTTCACATACAAATATCCTCCTAATCCTTTCTTAAGTTCACCGATAACGTTCCCATGGAAATGGGAATATGCCCAAGTCTACACAATAAAATTTTATTAGTGATATCATTAAAACCATATATCAAATAATCATTGCAGTTGATTTTATGACTAAAAATTCTTAATTAAGCTTTTTTTACCAATTTTTAACATTTGCACTTGTCTTTTTTCTTCCAACTTGCACAGCACGAGACTAAATCTCTTTAAAACCACTGTCACCTGACTTGCGCCTCCCTGGCATAATCAAATTTCTGATTGTTGGTAGTATCATGTAGATGTAGATCGCCACAAAGTCAAAGGCACAATGCAAGTTTAAATACAAATCCTTCCAAAAAGCCTAAAATAATGAAAATAATGCGTCTTCCTCGTCTCCAGTAAGGGACGGTGTGGCAGTTACAGTTTACGGATAGCCGACGGACATAACAGTAAGTGTATAAATACCTGATAAATGTCTTTTAAGATGTGGTATTCTTCCACAGTCACTAACACGTCTTGTTCGTGAGACAGCAGAACTCAAGCATTTCACATACAAATATCCTCCTAATCTTTTCTTAAGTTCACCGATAACGTTCTCCATGGATATGGGAATATGCCCAAGTCTACACAATAAAATTTTATTAGTGATATCATTAAAACCATATATCAAATAATCATTGCATTTGATTTTATGACTAAAAATTCTTAATTAAGCTTTTTTTACCAATTTTTAACATTTGCACTTGTCTTTTTTCTTCCAACTTGCACAGCACGAGACTAAATCTCTTTAAAACCACTGTCACCTGACTTGCGCCTCCCTGGCATAATCAAATTTCTGATTGTTGGGAGTATGATGTAGATGTAGATCGCCACAAAGTCAAAGGCACAATGCAAGTTTAAATACAAATCCTTCCAAAAAGCCTAAAATAATGAAAATAATGCGTCTTCCTCGTCTCCAGTAAGGGACGGTGTGGCAGTTACAGTTTACGGATAGCCGACGGACATAACAGTAAGTGTATAAATACCTGATAAATGTCTTTTAAGATGTGGTATTCTTCCACAGTCACTAACACGTCTTGTTCGTGAGACAGCAGAACTCAAGCATTTCACATACAAATATCCTCCTAATCCTTTCTTAAGTTCACCGATAACGTTCTCCATGGATATGGGTATAGGCCCAAGTCTACACAATAAAAGTTTATTAGTGATATCATTAAAACCATATATCAAATAATCATTGCATTTGATTTTATGACTAAAAATTCTTAATTAAGCTTTTTTTACCAATTTTTAACATTTGCACTTGTCTTTTTTCTTCCAACTTGCACAGCACGAGACTAAATCTCTTTAAAACCACTGTCACCTGACTTGCGCCTCCCTGGCATAATCAAATTTCTGATTGTTGGTAGTATCATGTAGATGTAGATCGCCACAAAGTCAAAGGCACAATGCAAGTTTAAATACAAATCCTTCCAAAAAGCCTAAAATAATGAAAATAATGCGTCTTCCTCGTCTCCAGTAAGGGACGGTGTGGCAGTTACAGTTTACGGATAGCCGACGGACATAACAGTAAGTGTATAAATACCTGATAAATGTCTTTTAAGATGTGGTATTCTTCCACAGTCACTAACACGTCTTGTTCGTGAGACAGCAGAACTCAAGCAATTCACATACAAATATCCTCCTAATCCTTTCTTAAGTTCACCGATAACGTTCTCCATGGATATGGGAATATGCCCAAGTCTACACAATATACAATCGATCGCGCGTTTGTTCGGCCATCTTTAAATCAGCTCAACGTCCAGATCACGTGGTCGGTTTATCATGGTCACATGGTCGGTAACGTGACCTTCCGAAATGTACCGATATAACCCGGATTTTTCAGGGTCCGTAAACCTTAAGTGACATAAAATGCACATACAACCATATCAAAGGCACTTTTAAGCCCTCAGAATTTTTTACAAATAGTTTTCAAACTTAACTGTTACAAAACTTAATTCTACTGTCAAAAGGCTATTGTAAAACACTAGAATTTTCTTGTGTGTTTTTCTTTAAAATAGGTGTACTGACACTATGAAACAATTTTAACACTTCATTTGTCACTTTGACTTCAAAAGTCAGTTTATCACCAAAATAATATTGTTAGCTGTATGCAGTTTGTAAAAGTGCACTAGTCTTCGTCGCCTTTTACTCTGCCCAGTTTTATGGCTCTTGTCATTGTATGTATTTTGGTGTTCATTGCCTTTGTTATGCTGGCATGGTCCATATCGAGTTTCAGAATGCAAAACACTGAAATATATTAAAAAATTAAGTAAATAATTTTATATGTCTAGTACCATACATAGCTATTTCATACACCCTACCAGATTTGAATTTTATAAATACAAGAACGCATACTAAATAAAGGTAAAAGTGTGTCACAATAATGGCCTAACAAATACTAGTTGAGTATAGTAGCACAGGTGGATGCAACAACTTGTCAATCTTTATGGTGTATCTTCAGTTCCTATCTCTGCAAAGTTTGTTAACCATAGCTTCCCCTGTTTCAAGGGGGAACGCTTCCATTATCTTGCGCATAGCTAAGGTAAAACTATAAAAAAGGTTATCACTATCAAAAAATTAAGGTGCAGCATACAAATATCTGACAGACTGTGATCACAGCTTTTCATGTGGCTTTAAACTCGCACAAAGGAATGCTAACAGGCAGAGTCTATTGATATGGTCAAGAAACTACTTACATTGAAACGCTTTTCCGACAGGGGTTCTAAGAAGTTCGGAGGCAGTTTTGTTTATGACTGCCTGTGGTTCATACATTCCATTAAATATAAGCTTGGCTGCATGAGAACGAGTTTTTCCCTTGAAAAGGGCCTGTGTTGTTTCCAGCCAAGTCACAGGAACACACATCTCTGATCCCGTGACCATATACGAGTATCCTTCTGGTGGCTCCTGTCCAGCTGGAGTAAAAACCTGAAATGGAAATAAAAATCTTCATCTTTCCTAACTGCTTGATAAATGGTAATTACAGGATATACTTTGATATCATAAATGAGACATTGTTTACAATTTCTGCATAAAAATGCACCTTACATTTTAAAAGTGAAATGTTGCAGAATCTATTGTTGTTGCACATATTAATTTTGGTCTTCTAAGTAGAACATTAATATTGAAATGTTATGGTTGTTCTGTGGGTGATGAGTTTTAAGCTTTTAATAAACGAAACAAATGTTCAAACCATTAGCTTTTTATTGCTTTGGAATAAATTGTAAGCTAAAAATAATTCAGACTCAATTGTAAAAACAACAAATCTCTTATTTGCGGTCACACTTCAAAATTCAATCTCCAAACAATGGTAGAATTAAATTACATATATTTGATTGATGAAGTTAAATAAACAGTTAATGCAACAATTAACTGAATCAGGTAACAACTAGTTAACATTTAAATTTTATATTGATTGGAATATAAACATACGTAGGCGCACTTGTCAGCACGAATTGCTCTATTTGGATAATAATGATCAGTCTGTATCAAGTCTGTTGAATCTAGCGACAAGAAACTTGCGTCACTGTCTGAAAAGTATGTGTTACATAAATCAGGGAAGGAAGTTTGAAGTATAGATAGGTAAATAGAATTTGGAATTGTGTTAGCATCATTTTTAAACTTAATCCTGTGTTTTAAAATCATAAATACATTTAAATATTGGATAATCAAGCGTTCGTAAGAGCCCAAAGAATTTCATTGGGGATGTGTGCACAGCATTTGCACATCGCAGATAGACGGCTATAAAATGTCTATCTGTTAAATTAGCTTGTCTTCTAAGTGGAAATAGTGAGACTAGTATTTTGTGTGAGGGTAAGGAGAATGTGCATTTCTTTTCTTCAACAATGTTGGCTATTTTAGCGAAATCTTATACTATCACCAACCTGTCCTAATTTATTAAAATTTTGGGAAAATTGTCAAATGATGTAAAAAGGAAACACTCGTCAATCTACTGTACAAAAAAGTAGAATGTAAAGTCTAGTACAAGACAACAACTCGAAGGCCCTTTTTCATTTTATATATATTCACCTGAAATGATGTTCTCGTCATCCTGAAATGTGCCCTGGACAAAGGATCGCTGTATGTTGGTACAGTTTCCTCGACATAATTCTCTATCCTGGCTATTCCTAACAATACGGCTGGTCGTTTTCTTCTTTGGGCAAGAAACTCTAGTACTGGGTCAGAGTCATTAAAGTCTATGGTTTCTGATAACTCATCAAAAGCAATTTGAAAAATTAAATCATTGAAATCTGAAATGTTGGACGCCATCTTGAATATGAAACGAGCGCTTGCAAGCGTTCAACTTGTCGATCAAGCGCCCGATTGGTTGAACACGCCTCTGGCTGGCTTCGATTCACTGACTAATGAAAGAATCATTCTAAGGTCATTCACCTCTAAATATTGTCCTAAGCAGGAAAGCTGCAAGTTGTTTGCATTGATGGTGCCCAGACAGATACTGTGTAATCTGGCAATGACTTCAAGTGACCAAAGCTTTTAAAAGGGAATTGAACCCAAAAAAAAACAAATTGAGTAAAAAGTTAATCAAGTTTTTGTTAGTGCTAGCTTAATGTCTTATTTTTGTAAATAAATATTATAGAGCAGCCTATATGAATAAAAATATCTGTGTTAAGGGGAAAGGTCCTCAAATTGCTAAAGGGTTAATGGACCTTTTTTATTTCTGTTTTATTGTGTGTAAAGTAGATATATTATTATTAAATATAAAAAAAACTCAGAAAAAGTAAAATTTAACAAAACAACTTAGTGTTGGGGTTTGCAATGTAGGTTCGGAATTATCTAAACACATATCTTTAATGCCTTACCTGAAAAACTAAGCTTCTCCATGGGAACTGTCATGTTGACTGATTTGAAGGAAATCACTGGCCAATCTTCTGTAATGTCTGACACTTCACCTCGCTAACCATTCACTAATACATCTGTGATGTTTCTGATTAAAATCACTAGAACCCCTATTTTCAGCCATAGTGTTTGTGGTGCCAACAATTTTGCCAAGTGTGCTTTGTCACCCTCATCACGGGACTTGAACTCATAACTTTCAAATGGTTGTACTCATCAACTTTATCATTTGAAGAAAACAATTTCACATTTTCATCATGAGGGGGCAAAGGTCTTAAGCGTTTTGATGTAGTCCACTGTTATTGATAATATCTGTCCCATGGAGACTTCTTGGATGGCATTTATCAGTTCGACTTCTGTCTGTCGAAGAACTTCTTTCTACACTACTCTATGTGGAAAGGCTTGGGTAAAGTTTCACTCACAAAACAAAATTCTCCTTCATCACCTGTGTGAAGTCTCCAGCTAAAACAATCTGAATCCCACCAAATGGTAAATTTGGATTTTTAAGTTTGCATACTTCATCTAAGCAACGGACCGAAAGGGTCAATAAACACAATATATATTTGAGTCAATGATTAGTTTCAATGTCATCATCATAATCCAACTCCAGGCTACAATCAAAATACAAGCCCAACAATGCGTCAGCCTTTCTTCGGTGCCTTTCTTCTCTGTTCCCCTTTTTCTTCTTTCCTCTTCATTTCTGTTTCCATAAACCTCCTCCTTGTGTTCCCATCTGGCATCACCAGCTTCAGTACCCCCAGATTACGGTAGGTCGGTTTTACGACCTGTTCTGACTTTGATGAGTGTGAATCACCAAGACTGGTTGTATGGCGTTTGGCGTCATATCTACGTGTAGTCACATGGTTACATGTTATGCAGATAAAAATGTCCTTGATTGGCTCATGACAAGCCGACCAATGCCTGTGGAAACGGCTGTAATTATCAAAAACCGTTGCCTGGCAGTGTATAGCTGGACAACTGAATCCTTGTAGGGGCCACAGTGGCCTAGAGACATTGTCTTGTTGGAGCATCGCTTGAGCCATTTTTATTTTCTTGAAAACAGAATACATCCAGAACGTGTGACATTAACATTGTTTAGTCTAGTGTTTATAACATATTAAAGGCCTATCCTACAATAAGGTCATTTTTTCTAACACAGATTTTCTTTAAACTTGGTATACTATAAATTTGAGAGTCACTGTCTGAATGAAAATATAAAATAAAATAATAGGTCTCTCGCTTGATTTAAATACACTGACCCAAAATGAAAACTTTATATCAATTTCAAAAGTATATATTTCATTGATAAATGTATATTCGGGGTTGTTGTTTTTTTTCATTGAAGCTTCAATGCAATATCAATGTGTTTTTGTAATTTACTGGGAAAAAATCGGTCAATGCATATTTTTTTACGAACAATTATCAAAAAATGGTACAATTACACTGGAAAAATCCCAAATTTTTTAGTTTCTCCAATAATGACAATATCTATTGCATATTAAACTTTAAATATCAAAGAGATTATCTGCTAAGTTTGACCGATACAACCTTAACCATCTTTGAGAAATGCGCCAGCAAAATAGGAAAGTGTCGGACTCTGTTACGGAGGTTAGAAACCATACTGTAACGTTTGTTGAATAAAATTAAGCTACCTTTATGACACAGATATGTTGTTTAAGTTGGTGATTTTAATAGATGTTGACATAGCCTTTACGACAATCATAAAACATTTGAGCAAGTTTCACGATAACATTAACAACACAATATCAAACAAAAACAATATTCAGAGATTGTTTTGATTTTGTTAAAACATTGTTCAATGTTTCGTTTTTTTAGTTCTATGAAGGAGCGATGGAACTCATGTTTAACATAAACCTGAACCATTAAACTATATGAACATTTTAACAAACATGTGGGATGACAATGCTTGTCTATTTACAAGCATCACTGGAATAAACCTAATTAACCTGTATTTTCGTTACGGAGGTTAGATAAAAAGTCGAATTACCAACACAACCATATTTAACCTTATCCACAACATGAAACCATAAGCATACAGCTTTGATTTTTATAACACACTAAGTTACTGAGTGTTTTATCAGGATCCAAGCTGTTTGACCTCTAAACAATAGTTCCAGACGACATTCACAGCGGTGAAAGGGCTAATTAATAAGAAGTGGTGTTGATTGAACGATTTCTAAATCAGTGTCTGCACATTTTGTATATTATAAAACTGAACCACAAACTATATTAACATCTTAACGAACATATGACATGACATCAACTATGTATCCACCAGTATTCCTGGTATAATTTAGGTAACATGGACTTTTGTTACGGATGTAAGCAAAAAGTGAAATTACCAAAACAAACATAATTATTTAACTTTAATCCTGTATCCACAACATGTAACCATTAGCATACAGCTTTGATTCTTACAAGACACTAAGTTATTTAGTATCTTATGATAATCCAAGCCGTTTGACATTTAGAAAAACATCCAAAGGGTTAATTAAGATGACGTTGATTGAATGTATTCTCAATCACTTTCTGCTCATCTTCGCTAAGTTGAAAACAGCGTTTAGATTTCCCTACTGTCGTTAGCGACTTCAGTACCAGCAGAATATTGTCCCTATGTACCCATATCTCATCCCGGGTATTTGGGAAACGGTATAATGATCCATATTTCCCAGCCTTTGTTAGGAAATTTATCTGTACGTCCCTGATGTCTGTTTCTGTGACAACGCAGCTACCCAATCGTTCACAACAGTATGTGAGCCAGTTGAAAGAGTCTGGGGAAAATTTCTTACAAACACAACAAAGTTCTCTCTCATCAATAATGTCATCCATGCTGCTTTCAGTATCAGAGCCGATTGGTATGCCTGTTGATCTAGAGTTCTTTCCTGAAGTCCCTGGTTTTGGGGAAGGCATAGATTTCTTGTTTGTAGAGTTCTTTGATCTTTTTCCAGATTTTATTTTATCTTCACTATTTACATGTCTTTTGAGGAGAGGCTGATTTGATGGTGACATCATGTTTCCTTGAATTGAAGGCTGTAACTTTCTTTTCTTTCCACTGTCAGTTACTTTAGTTATTTTTCTTTGGTCAAGAAAACTCAGATCATTGGTTTCATTTACACATGATTCATTGTTTGTCATTTCATTATTAGTTTCATTGTTAGCTGTAACTCCTGTGTCAGAATTTTCATTTGCTGATGTTTCATTTATTTCTTCGTTTGTTTCCACAGTTGTATGATAACTATGTTTAAATTCAGATTAGCCATTCTTCCGAAAATGCAAATACATGTGCTGCAAGATGTGACAACCGATTGTTTATGAGCTTTTGGAATACAAAACAATGCATTTTAAATTTAGTGTCTATCTCTTTAAGATAAAAAAGTTATGGTCATTTAAATATTACACAGATAAGAGAAATGCGATGCCAAAATGGCGACTATTAATGAAAAATATTAAGTAATTCCGCTTTAACACATATTGCACACTAAAGAACATAATTGTTGTTTTTTGTTTGTAACGGTATCAAAATCTGCCTTTTTAACATTTTAAATGAAGCTTTTACCTATACTGGTTATAAAAGTATAGACATAATTATGATAGTTGCAAGTATTGATATTTTTGCCATTTTTTAACAGTGACAAATAAAGACAACATAAGTTTCTGAAGATCGGAATGTACTCCAGTTCCAGTATTGTCACCGAGTAATAGAAAGTACACTAAGTACTGGACAAGAAGCTTTAAATCCCCTTCTTTGTAGTCTTCAAGCAGCTTGTAGACATACACAGATATATCACAGTCATACACATTGTTGTAGTCAAGCAGCTTGTAGACATACACAGATATGTCACAGTCATACACATTGTTGTAGTCAAGCAGCTTGTAGACATACACAGATATATCACAATCATACACATTGTTGTAGTCAAGCAGCTTGTAGACATACACAGATATGTCACAGTCATACACATTGTTGTAGTCAAGCAGCTTGTAGACATACACAGATATATCACAGTCATACACATTGTTGTAGTCAAGCAGCTTGTAGACATACACAGATATGTCACAGTCATACACATTGTTGTAGTCAAGCAGCTTGTAGACATACACAGATATATCACAGTCATACACATTGTTGTAGTCAAGCAGCTTGTAGACATACACAGATATGTCACAGTCATACACATTGTTGTAGTCAAGCAGCTTGTAGACATACACAGATATATCACAGTCATACACATTGTTGTAGTCAAGCAGCTTGTAGACATACACAGATATATCACAGTCATACACATTGTTGTAGTCAAGCAGCTTGTAGACATACACAGATATGTCACAGTCATACACATTGTTGTAGTCAAGCAGCTTGTAGACATACACAGATATATCACAGTCATACACATTGTTGTAGTCAAGCAGCTTGTAGACATACACAGATATGTCACAGTCATACACATTGTTGTAGTCAAGCAGCTTGTAGACATACACAGATATATCACAGTCATACACATTGTTGTAGTCAAGCAGCTTGTAGACATACACAGATATGTCACAGTCATACACATTGTTGTAGTCAAGCAGCTTGTAGACATACACAGATATGTCACAGTCATACACATTGTTGTAGTCAAGCAGCTTGTAGACATACACAGATATGTCACAGTCATACACATTGTTGTAGTAGTCTGGATATCCCAGATCCTGCAGTATACATTAATTGATTATAAAATGTTCAAATCAGTATATTTATATGAACTTAACATTTATATTGCAACTGAACTTGGTCCATTTGATACACTTAGTAACCCAATGTATACATATTTCATCTTATGAATTGTGATGGGGGTAATCTAGATTACCTGAACACCCTTGGTAACATCTTTGTTTTAGGATTGTCTTTTGAATACACAATGTACGCATTTGTTAGCGCCACTTCCCTAAGTCTTCGTATCATACCACTTTACGCTTTTATGGGGATAAGCCTATGTGCACAGTTTTTGATCCATTAAATCAACACCTCCCATGTTACTGTTGTAAACCTCTGTCACTACAGGTTTCTCTTTGATTCTACCCTCAACACCACTCTGTCTGATACGTTTGTCGACTATGTTGTTGGTTTCGGTAGTGGAAAGAAAGTGGACTTGTCTGGTATTGTGCCATGCACATGATGTCGGGTCTCCACCTCTCTGAAAGACCGGATCATCACCTTTCTGCAATGGTAGCCTTTTGGGATGACTACCTTCCGGCATTCCTTTCCTGCCTGGTTTCACTGTTCACTTGCCCCAATGCCTCTAGCTTGCAATTCATGGAACATTGTCGGCGAAGAATAAAAATTATCGCTGAATACTTTATGTCCAATTCCACCAAATCCTTCTAGCAACGACAAGCAAATGCTTTCAGTAACAGAAAATCCATTGTGTTGTGGTGCTGAACCTTTGCCGGTGTACGTTAAGAATTTTAAAGCGTAGCCTGCTCTACTTTCACACGAGACATATTGTTTTAGACCCCACTTATAAGGTTTTGATGGCAAATATTGTCGAGAAGACACACTATCAATGGATAGTTCTGGGTAAGGGCCATATACTTGCATGTATGTTTGTTCAATTATATTCATAAGGGGGCAAAATTTACAAAATGGATCATAATTTGGGCTTTCTCTACCTGGTCGTTGTTCTTCATTATCCGCAAAGTGAAGAAATGATGTCAACAGTTCATACCGATTTCTCGGCATCACTTCTCTGAATGCTGTACGTGTCGGCCAAAATTTTGACCAATAATCCTCTATCTCATTTTCTTACACATGCCCATACACAACTGTAAAGCTGTGAAAACTTTCATCTCTGAACTATCAGTTGGTTGCCACTGTCTGAATCTTGAGAATTGGGGCAAATTCTCAGAGTTTCGGTCGAGGATTTGATTTGCATACCTATTAGTCTCTGTTGACATCAACATGAATGCTTATTTGGGGAAAACTAAGTTGAAGTAATCAACTGGGCAATTGTCAGCAGTGTCCACAAGAATACCTCTCCTTCCACTGAATTCTGGGAGCCATTCATTTGTAGAGGGATCAAAAATGTCATACCAGTCCCATGTGTTTGGGTTTTGATGTTCCTGGTCAATTTCAGCGTTGTTTTCTTGTCTAACCTGACCTCTCCCGCGTTCATGACCCCTACTTTGATTAAGAACCCTATGCCTTCCACGACCCCTTCCACGTCTGTTCCCTCTCCCTCGGTTATGCTGATCGTCACTGTGTGATAAACAAAAGAGAATAAGTCATCAAGATCTTCAAATTCACAACTTCATTATATATAAATGGTAAAGTTGAAATCGATTAATTATTGTACAAATACCAGTTCATTAAGATGCATGACATCAATTAAATCATACATGTATCTTTTTGGTACAAATTGTGCAAAAACGCATTATCATTGTATCTAAGGCTTCAAATTGCACCGAGTCGCCGACCAATCAGTTATGCATTTACCAATTATAAAGTATTGTAGAGGCTATGCTCGGTCTATATACAATTCAGTACAATGAAAGTACTCACCAACAATAGACGCTGCTCTCAGGTCTGTATAAACTTGTAGAAATCAGGTGCTCGGGCGATGTGTTCACTTCGTGTACTCTGTGACGACTGCACTATAGCCCGGATCTGGGGAGACGTCAAGCATAGCTAATCCCAGACTGGTTCTGTAGCGGAAGTGGCGAAATGAACGGAAAGAGACCCAAATCACCACACTCCCCTGTCCTATTCTGATGTTCGAACTCCAGGGTTTAGGATTTGCACAGACGCTACAGATGGGCTACGGATCTTCTTGGTGGGCACCCATGCTGGTTCACAGATGTTTCAGAATGGTCACTGTTTGGCAGCAGGATCCCACGCAGCCTGGCTTCCTGGGTTTCTTACCAGTACTAACCAATGTTTCCTGGGGGTCTAACCAGTACTTTACACAGGTTCCTGGGCCCTCAACCAGTACTGTATGCTATGGAAAGTGCCGCTAAGAAGTCAGACCTCTACCCCGCGAGGGTCACATACTAAACCCAAGCAGGGGCTGGACTAGATAGCCTAGGTCCAAGCCGATCCATACAACTTCCTTGCGTTGGTGGTGGCACAGACTTACAAGGCTTCCCACTGGACTCCAAGCTTCTCGGCTACTATTGCCGCTGTCACACCAATGTGAGCAGGAGTGCTCTTCCTGCATCCCGTGGGGGCGAAGTAGGGTGCAGCAGTCTCTAACAGCAATCGGTCATCTGTGACCGATTTCAAGGCTGTCAACCTCCCGGAGTTTTGACCAGTCTGGAAGGTGGCTTCATGGGTGGTAAAACCGTAGTAGCAATTTGGGAAAGAATCGGTCCATCGTTTAAGGACGGATGAAGACCCGCAGAAGCAATGCAAATGAATGCGGTCGGTCCAAACCTACTTCTCCAAGTCCTGCGACTTCGGGCAGTTCGATGAGTTTGCCCAACACTTTAAATGATTCATCCGAGATGGACTTCTTAGGGTGCAGCCCGATAACAGGGACAACACCCTGGTCGGTCCATCTCTAAGACTCTTCAGAGCTTCCGCTGTGGGTTAAGTGTCAGGGTCACACCATACACCTATCAGACTTACTTCATACTTGTATGGTACCGGCACTTCATCAGAGATAGTCGCAAGCGAATTGGTTCTGACACTCAGCTCGCGCTGAAGCCTATCTAAATGACAATGGCTGTCAAATGCTACCGGTCTTTGAGGGATCAGGGCCACTTCCTCATCAGAGATTGGTATGAGGGTAGCGAATCTCTCCCGTTGGAAACGCTTTATCATTGATATATGAGTGAGGAGCACTCTCCAATACAGCAGGGCTGTGATTTCGTTCCCAGATATCTTAATAGAGGTATCTGTCGGTGTCTGAATCCAAGGAACTCACACATTTCGGTCATGGTCCTTTGTCGCCTAGGGTTTTTATTGCACATTCCCATTCACACTATTTACAAGTCGGGAGTCTTTTTTCTCCTTAATAGCTATTATTGCACATATTATTTCCCACAGTAATCAGTTTTCACTGTCGATGCTCAAATTAGAATCGATGGATAGCTCTTGGTCAATGTATGCTTCTAGCCTGGTGTTGGAGGTGCTGAGCATATCCTGCCTCTGCATCAGCTTCCTTTCATTCTTAATGCATCCCGTAAGATATTCCAGTAATGTTTTTTCGGCCGAAGGTCAGAAATCACTTGTCCATATTCTATTATCAACGCCCTCTTGAATCATGTTAATGACGTACGCTTCGCCTATTTTCAGGCCCGTGGCCCTTATCTCTGAGACTTTGTGCTTCACAAAAGCCTGTTGTATGCTTTTCAGAAATTCGTGGCTCGAGAAAGCGTAGTCGGTAAGATGGGGCTTGAGTTCCGTCCTCAGGTCATCGGGCATGCTGTCAATACTTGTGTATATCCTGAAAGTTATGAAATGCAATAATATTAGGATATTTATAATTAGAAGATGACTAAATTTTATGTATTTTTAACAAGTGTTTACACGGTAGCTGAATCTGTTATTGGTATAGTCTTTATTAACATGTACAATAGTCAATTCACAAGCTGGGTCCATGAAAACAGTTATATTCAACGTGTTGATTGAATACTGACACCTTGGTAATGCGCCTTTGAGCGCCGTCAAAGAGTCCTTCGATTTTTGAAAATAGATACAAATATTAATGTGTTTCACACTGTAATTATAAGGAATAAATTCATTTTTTCTGTCGTTCATGCATGTATGAACGGGGGGGGAATTACCATAAATTTTACATAAAGTGCTTTGCATACATGCATGAAGGAGCGAAAAAATGAATTTATTCCTATAGTAAACGTAATTTGGAAAAATACACTTACTGGCTCGTAGATGAAGTCTGGTCAGGGGTCGCCTTCCTTTTGCGGGTGCTTAGCCTGGAAGGCCTTACAATGGTGTCCCGGGTAGTCGAAATCATTCTCGGTGGGGGTGGGGTAGGCATCTTGTTCTTGGGCGTTTCGACAATGTTGGATATGTCGAAGTCTGGAAGGGTGGGTAGAGTGAGCGAATTTATACCCGCTGTAAATGCTCTTTTCATTTTTGTCGTGCAGTCTTGGTGGGCTGCGGTCTGCGAGGACTCCTCCAAGTCCTGTCCCAACCCCGCTACCTCCGTTCGTAGTGTCTGGTTATCGGTCTCTAATTTGGTTACTCGGGCCTCTAGGGCGTTGTTGGCCATCTTCAATTTGGCAACTTCCCCGCACATGAATAGCTTGTTGTTCTTGAGCATCTGCGTGACGAACTCGACATCATCCTCCACGCTCATGGTCGTCTGTAATAAATGAGAAACAAGTTAGTTCAAATGTATACATAAGTTGAACATAAAACAATCATTATAAAAATATTAATATGGCTAATGTTGCTTACCTTCTCTCTTGATCCTAAATCCATAAAAAAATATAAATTCCAATCACTATTCACTATAAATCCCAAAAATATTAATTCCAATAACTATTCACTATAAATCCCAAAAATATTAATTCCAATCACTATTCACTATTCACTAATCACTATTCACTATGATGTTCCGTGTTCGATGTTGAGTCGTCAAACGCAATTACTGTACTGATCATTAGTGAGCTAGTTAAGCCTTTTTATACCCTAGTTAGTGACTGTTGAAAAAAGTGAAAAAAATGTATTTTTTACAGATACTCATTCCCAGATAATCAGAACCACTAAGTTAGGTGTCTATGTATTGACTGCTATAAATATCCTTCAAGTAAATGCTACTTTTATAATTTTAGGACAATAAATAATGATTTTATCACTGAAAATGCATTTCCAAACATGAAAAAAATTGAAAAAGACTAATTTGGCAGACACCCATCATAGAAAAAGGCCCATATTCATTGCCAGAGACTCAGAACCACTGAATTAGGTGTCTATGTATTAAGTACTATGAATATCCTTCAATTATATGCTACTTTTATAATTTTAGGACAATAAATAATGATTTTATCACTGAAATTGTATTTCCAAACATGAAAATAATTGAAAATGACTAATTTTGACAGACACCCATCATAGAAAAATGCCCATATTCATTGCCAGAGACTCAGAACCACTAAAGTAGGTGATGATTTTATGACTCAAAATGTCCTATAGAAACAGAATTGAAAATTATTAATTTTGACAGAAATGGCCATACTCATTGCCAGAGATTCAGAACCACTAAATGAGGTGTCTATGTATTTAGTACTATGAATATCCTTCAATTATATGCTACTTTTATAGTTTTAGGACTATAAATAATGATTTTATGACTGAAAACAAGCCTGGAAATTGGGAATTTTTAATTTTGACTGACACCCATCATTCAGAAATGGCCATACTCATTGCCAGAGACTCAGAACCACTCAGTTAGGTGTCTATATATTAAGTGCTATGAATATCCTTCAAATATATGCTACTTTTATAATTTTAGGACAATAAATAATGATTTTATCACTGAAATTGTATTTCCAAACATGAAAATAATTGAAAATGACTAATTTTGACAGACACCCATCATAGAAAAATGCCCATATTCATTGCCAGAGACTCAGAACCACTAAAGTAGGTGTCTATGTATAAAGTACTATGAATATCCTTCAATTATATGCTACTTTTATAATTTTAGGACAATAAATAATGATTTTGTGACTCAAAATGTCTTTAAAAACAAGCCTGGAAATTGGAAATTATTAATTTTGACTGACACATCATTCAGAAATAGCCATACTCATTCTCAGAGACTCAGAACCACTAAGTTAGGTGTCTATATATTAAGTGCTATGAATATCCTTCAATTATATGCTGCTTTTATAATTTTAGGACTATAAATAATGATTTTATGACTGAAAACAAGCCTGGAAATTGGGAATTATTAATTTTGACTGACACCCATCATTCAGAAATGGCCATACTCATTGCCAGAGACTCAGAACCACTAAGTTAGGTGTCTATATATTAAGTGCTATGAATATCCTTCAATTACATGCTGCTTTTATAATTTTAGGACTATAAATAATGATTTTATGACTGAAAATGTCTTTCAGATCAAGCCTGGAAATTGGAAATTATTAATTTTGACAGACACCCATCATTCAGAAATGGCCATACTCATTCCCAGAGACTCAGAACCACTCAGTTAGGTGTCTATGTATTAAGTACTATGAATATCCTTCAAATATATGCTACTTTTATAATTTTAGGACAATAAATAATGATTTTATGACTGAACATGTCTTTGAGAACAAGCCTGCTCATCTTGGAATGATTTGCCTGTTATGCTAGCCATGAGACAGCTTATAGTTTGTGTGTATTGGGATTCATCTTTGTAGTGTAATGACCAGTTCAGGCCTTGGGGACATAATTACCCTGGTGGCCGCTGTACACTCAGCATATCGCATCAGGTCTTCTAGGGTTGAGACGATGCCAATGAGGGAGTGCGATATTATTTTAAGGGCCCCCACGTGACGCTACTTCCTCCCCGGATAATACCAGGTTAAAAATAAAGGGGAAATGCTTCTCATAAGCATGCCGTTCGGACAACCTACCGCCACACCTTGGAAATGGACACCTTGGTGCAGGGGCGGGCTCCTTACCTCTCGTTTCTGGCACTGTGGGGTTGGTACCTCTTTCGCTCCCCCTCGTATGATGGTCCGGATTCCCTGTGGCGATGCCGACGGTCCTCCTTCCTTCCCCTACGATCGGTAACCTGGTATGCCCTTGAAGGCTGATTGTCTCTTTTGTGATACCTCTGTGGTAGGCCAGTTGGTAGACGGACTGGCCCTCTGGAAAGCACCGCTGCCGCATAAGAGCGTGCAGGGGGATGGCTAGCCCTGGTTACCTCAGGGGTTGGCCTCAGGGGCTCAACCTCCATAGGTTTCACCGGACTTACAGGTTTCAGGAGGGTTGGGGTCACTACGGGGTTAACACTAGGGGGTGCTTCCTGCAGATCACCGTCTTCCTTACTTGCCATGTCATCCGGCTTTCCTGACGTGCTGGGAACAGGCTTTTGGCTCTGTTCCCCTTCCTCCATCGTCTCTTCCCCCGATAAATCAAGCTTTTTTGCCTCGGTTTTTGCGTCAATCACCTCCAGGTGTTCTCCTGATCGTTCCAGGGAAGGGTCACTGACCATGCGGATGTCCCTAGATTTTTCGCTAGGGGTGTCTGCCCACTCAATGCGCCTTCCTGGACCGATGTCCTGGACGTTGGTACGGATCCAGTCCCTGTCCTGGTACTGGATTCTATCCAAGGCTTGGGCCAGCTGCTTTAACCAAACGTCTCTACCACGTTTCCTGGCCATCTCCACCTGCGTTAGGAGGCACTTTTCCGCCCTCTTCTGATCCATACACAGACCAACGATTTCTGCCAGATGCTGTCCTCGCATAAGGCGTTTCTTCTCACTCCACTCCTCCACCTCTGCAATAGTGGTGGGGCGTTTACGTGTTGATGAAGCCATATCTGAAGATATACAGAAATCAAAGGGTTACCATTAAGGTTACATAATTACCTGCGATTTCTTCTCTTGCAATCAGTTGTTTCTGAAACAATGGTTTCATGGCCTGGTGATCACATTCTATCACAAAATGTCTACCGCGTAAATAAGACGTGCAATCAAGAACACTATTAATAACACCTAGAAGTTCAAGTTTGGTTGAACCATACGATTGTTGCCATTTTGACAGTCCTTTGGATCCAAATCGTATAACACGTTTTCGTCCATCTTCATGAATTTGATATAACATATATCCAATACCGCTTGAACTGGTATCTACTGCAAGCCTTAATTCAAGGTTGAAACACGGAAATGCAAGAGCCTCAGAATTACGCAATGTCTTTTTCAGCCGTTCAAACGCCTTAGAACACTCGTCGGACCAGACAAAAGCTTTCTTTAAAAGTTTGTACAGTGGATTCGCAATGGCACTGAATTGTGGTATGAACTTGCGAAACCAATTAAACAGACCTATGGCACGTTCTAGCTCCTTACGTGATTGGGGCAAGGGGTAGTTTTCAACAATTTCTAATTTACTAGCAGGAGGTCTAATACCAGCACTAGAGAGCTCATGGCCCAAAAATACACCCTTTGTTTCCCCAAATTTACACTTTGATGGTCCAAGTTTCAGACCGGATTGCTCAAACCTAGATAAAACATCATCAATATCCTGCAAATGCTTATCAAAAGATTTTGAACAAATACACACATCATCAAGGTAACATAATACAGATACAAATGTCAATCCCTTCAATATTTTATCCATTAGTAACTGGAAAACATTCGGACTTTGACGAAGACCCATTGGTAAACGTTAAAATTTATATGTACCGAAACATGTGTTGAAGGCTGTATATTTTGCCGTATCTGCAGATATACCAATCTGGAAAAACCCAGAACTCATATCTAAAAATGACATACCGAGAAGTGTTAATAAATGCATATTATCTGAAAGATGATGATAACATTCGATTGATTTATCCCTTCATATTACGTTGATTGCCCCTTAAGCAGCATCGTAAATTTCGATACATGTACCTGTGTGTACAACTGGTACTATCGGTAAGCGGAGTCTATCGCCTGTCAATCGCCTGTCAATCGCCAATCAAATCACGCTTATTCTACACAGATGGTGTGTTAGCAGTATCAACACGCATCGATGTTTTAGTAGTAGTTCCCAATGTTTAATTCAAATCCGCCAGGGACGGCTTCTTATCTGTAAGTTTTTTCTCCTGTTTTTCATTAAAAGTTTTCAAAAACTTTTGAAGTTCTTCTGTTGTGCCCTTTCCGAGATTCAATTTATAAATGCGAAGTGCATTTATCCATGTCAATTCTTCCTCTGAATATTCTTCTGGTGGTTTACTAACTGGTTCTATGTCCTTCACCAACATTTCAGGTTCCTTACCACCAGACGCTATTTTTTCTATGATATTGTTTACTTTTTTAATGTCTTTCCCAATACTCTCACAATACTATAGTACCTTTATTAAAGTCAATAATTCAAGTTACAACTTGTTGGAACTAAATTTCACCTCTACACTTTCCAATATTCATCACTGTCATTCACATTAAAGTTAAATGTCATCCTTTCTATGCATATTCTTTCAACATTAAGTTCAGTGTTTATCCTGAAGTAGTACTCTCTATATAGTACTAAGTGTCCACTCACAATTTAATGTGCCTATAAATTATGCAATATACATAAAACTAGATAACACAAGTCTAAAAAAAAAATTAGACTGACTTTAAATACAACTATTTATAAGGGTAGTGCACTGTTTCTTTTCAGTTTGGAATTGTTTACACCAAGCGTTGACAATTCATCTTGGAAGGCAATTTTTTGAGTGTATATCACAATAGCTCTTTCAGCCTTGTTCAACTCGTCAACTGTTAAGGTACAGAATTTTTTAGCCTTAAATTTATTTCAACTTGAGTCACACTATTTCACAATAATCCTTCCCCTCAACTTGAACTCAATTTGAAATGAGTCAACACTTCTAACTCAAGTGCTTTGATTTCCAATTCCTTCTACTTGTTGATAACTTCACCAATTGTCACTTAATGTGTGTACTTAAAACAATCTTTCACAAGACTTACAATAACAGAATACAATATGAACAATCAATATCAAATGAACTACAAGTTCAATACATATATATCGATGTAAAAAGAACAAGTGTCTGACCTATATGCCATGCACTAAAATTCAAGAAAAAACTATAAGTTGTTTACTACTAACAAAATCATAAATTATTTCAAAAAATTTAATAAACTTCTAAGCTAATTCATGATAAAAAAAATATGAATTCCTACCAATATCTATTCACTGACAATAAAACCAACTGTCTATTCAATCAAGTGCTGATAAGCCCATGGCTGGGTTCAACTCACTATATAACTTTGTTCTAAGTCTTAACTCAGTTAAATTCTCCCCAAAACAGTTGACAATACTACTCATTTGGCATTCACTTTCTGCTTGGTGTCACTGGAGCAATGCTAAAAAATGTGTTTGTTCCAACTTTTCTTTAATACATCTAAAGAAAAAAATCTTCTTTTTTTAAAAAACTGACAAGTTTTTTTTGCGGATCACGGATCATCCACTGTGTTGCTATGTCAGTCATATGACGTCCATCATCAGAATCTGATTAGTATTGCTTGTTGCCAACTAGATCTTAAACTCAAATGTAAAACAGAAATAGTAATAGAAAGCTTAATATTTAAAACTAATGATTGAACTACATTTTGTCTGCCCTCAGTGAGTGAGCTGGCATGGCTCCATTACAACTTGGGTTTTCCTGTAACCCTAATAATGATATTTGTAGGACTGTCAGATATAATTTAATGAATTTCAAACAGATGATTTAAATATGTTAAGGTGAAATAGATCAGCAGACACATACATGTACGCACTTGGAACCATCATAGTCCTCTTTCAGTGAACAGATCATATTCAAAGCCAATTGTGACATCAGGGTTGTTGAATTTCTTTTCTCGACTTGTGTATTTTCCTATTTAACTTGTCCATGGACAAGTACAAACTTAGCACTGTCTAAACTATTCCAAAAATGACAAAATTATTAACAGTAAAATTATTAACAGTAACCATGTGAAAAGTGAATGCTTGTGTAATATTTACTTAAGGGAAAGTATGTATCAAAAGTGTATTATGATGTAATAAGTTGAACATTTTGATATTTCCACACCACTGGACATTGTTATGACATAATTATATATACATTTTACAGCTTTTGTGTTTTGCATGGATGTGGAAGGTTTGAGTTTGAAGCACCATATTTTATGACAAGAACCAAAATTACTAAGTGATCATAGATAATTATGATGTTAAATATGGTCAATGTTATGTCAATGTTCATACATTGCCTGCTTGGATGTTAGACAGTGCCATGATGTGGCTTTTAGCTTGTCTTGTTGGTTTATCGGGTCATTGTAGTGATACATTCTGTACAAAGAGGCAGTGTCAGTACTTTCTTCGAGTGGTAACCATATTTATCCCTAGTCTTTAACCAGGAACCATGTTTTATTTACACCTTAGATCCTATCACATGCTGATTTGCATTTGCTTGCAATTCAAGCCTAAAAGCACCAGGTCAGTATGTGTCTATATCACTCAGTACTGTATATATACACCTCTGCACAAGCCTAAAAGCACCAGGTCAGTATGTGTCTATATCACTCAGTACTGTATATATACACCTCTGCACAAGCCTAAAAGCACCAGGTCAGTATGTGTCTATATCACTCAGTACTGTATATATACACCTCTGCACAAGCCTAAAAGCACCAGGTCAGTATGTGTCTATATCACTCAGTACTGTATATATACACCTCTGCACAAGCCTAAAAGCACCAGGCCAGTATGTGTCTATATCACTCAGTACTGTATATATACACCTCTGCACAAGCCTAAAAGCACCAGGCCAGTATGTGTCTATATCACTGAGTACTGTATATACACACCTCTGTGGTTTACGTGCTGTGTGCTAGAACGATTGTATGTTGATACCCATAATTGTGGGTATGTGTAAAAAAGTACATAAGGATGTAAATGAAACTTACATATATCTCTGTGGTTCTAGTGCATAAAGGGTACGGCATACTGGTAATCATTGTATTACCATACAGGAAGGGATAAGGAAGAATGATATCACTCAGAAGAAAGTGGAATGAACATGTGTTACAATGAAATGATAATTTCCTGTTAGATAGTATCTTACACAATGTAAGCGTTGGCATTGTTCCTGTCATATTCATTTGAGAGGTTTCATTCTGAAATGCTTCCACATTCATTTACAGCGTTTTTAAAATACTTTGAATGCATACTTCCTTTACGCCAGTAAATATGAACACCACAAATTTATGTATCTCGCAAAAAGGGAAATCTTTTTTGGGCTTATTGTTTGATCTAGTTGATTGTAATGTAACATTCTGGTTTAGTTAAGAGCTAGTCTTGCTCATGATACTTCACTGTTTGAGGACTGTGAGACTAGCTGCGGATATGGACTAACAGTCTGCCATTAGCTCAGGTATCAGAGACAGATAAACAGACATTAGACAGACAAAGAATGTCATAGGTTGCTCAGCAGCAAGGAAACAAATGGTTTATTAGATCTAAAAGGTTCATGAAATTATACTGTTTGAAAGTCTTGAACTCTTTAACAATTCTACTTAACATTTTTAAGTATAACTCAAAAATACCTTAATACAACAGCTACCAAAACTATTCATTTAAAACTGAATGTTATATGTAAAGGTGGCAACACAGTAGTGATGGCGTGATTACTGAAATCGTTGCTAGACATCTGTCATCGACAACAGTGATGAATCGATTATCAATTAGAATCGGAAATATTGACTTGCATCTGTAAATTTTGTCTATCTTATTCTTCCCAGCTATAGATCAAATCCACTTTAACATCCATACTAGTAGTAATCTGTACATAGTAAATAAAATATAATTATTTTCAATCTATTCAGTCAAATACAAATATATGAAGTAAACATAACATTCAAATTGTTCTTATGCTATAAGTGCATACTTCTCGGTTAGTAACATACTAACTGATGATGAATGTCTGCTTGAGCGACTACTCTTAGAACGTATAGGCGAAAACAGTTGCTGTTCTTCCTGTTGTTTCAGACAAGTTAATTTGTCTCTGAAAGTAGATATTCCCTGTATTGTCAGTTCTTGTCGCATGTTAACTGACTCGAATAGTTCCAAGCTTTCTTCTGTGTAAGCTTTTTGTAGAAAGCTACAGAAATCACTATAAAATGTTTCGTACTCTTCAACTTTAGACAGTAATTCTTTCTCTAAACTGTATATTGTAGTCAGGGTTACAGCTTGATTTGATAATTCAAGTAATGTCTGTGCTGATTTGCTGAAGCGATGTTCAAATTTTTCCACTTTTTCATCGAAGGATGACATGGCTTTTTCTGTTAATTTACGAACCCTTTTCTTAGAGTCAGACATTAGAATAAGACCACACGATATCACCAAACCCACACGATATCACCAAACTGTATGTGACATTTAGGTGTCTTCCTAATGTAAACGCTGGTAGATCCACTCGTAAGCCACGGTTAATTTACCTACCCATAGAAGTTAAATGTAGTAACAAAGCGATAAATAAACTTGTTTAAATGTTGGATTTGCACATACACAAGTCAAGTCACTCATATTTACTGTAATTACACATTCATCAAGACTAGCACATTTCCCATTACTATTGTTGGCAAGGTCACTTTTAACAAGTTGTAAACTTGCCTTGCTGCTTCTTGATGAAAGTTTTTGTCAGTGTGATAAATCTCATGACAGGACACTGGGCACATGTTTACACTTGAAGCATGTCTGTTTCCTTTTCCACCCTGGTGTAGATCTTGAACTGCACACAATGCTGTCGGGACGAAACTTCTTGTTGTCGTACTCGGCGACAAAATGACTGGCTGGAACATCACCTGTTGACGGATTTCCTATCTTCCCTGCCTTCTTGGTGTAACCTTCCAACAGTCCCATCAACAGCTTTTTCCCTGAACACTGTAGGGCAGACCTTTGGATTAGCATCTGACCTACACTACAGTATGCAGTGCTGTAGAAAGCGCAATTAATGCTACTAGTTGAAAAGTAAGCATTTTTAGACTAAGGCTCTCATAAGGAAATAATGTAGTTAAAAACTTAAGCACTCATGAAACATCCCATGTACAAACATACTTTGGCTTTGGCGGTATCATACACCAAATACCTTTCATGTATCTAACAATCAGAGAAGAATCCTTGCACCAACTGTTATCAGAAAAAGGTAAAGTCTGCAACAACATTGACTTGTGTGTATTAATCACATTATATGATTTACCAATTTTATACAAATAATTAAGATATTTTAAAACTACAACCTCAGACGTCTGAAGGGGATTTGACATCCTGATATTGTTCCAAATAACCTATGTTTTCCACGCATACTTATACTGTTTTCTTGTACCCTCTTTCCATGAACTGGTGATAATTTCCGCAATGTCTTTCTGAATGCCTTTATACATGAGGGATCTCCTGATACAGTAACTACGGTCATCTTCAATGCTTTTCCGAGTGGGTGTGGCTGTCCATTGTGTGGCTTGATCAAGAGGTCTCTGTGCCTTGGTAACATAACCATTGACAAGAGCAACGGAGTCTGTGATAAACTGTACTGTACCGGAGCTTTTGTGTGGAAAGGCATATGTTCCTAACTTCTGGTCTAGTATATCTACTCCACCCATAGTCTGGTTATAAACTTCAGCTATCACAGGCTTTTCAATTGTTCTGTAGCCACCTTCAGCCCCTCTCTGCCTTATCCTCTGATCGACAGTGTTGTTTGTGTCAAAAGTCACAAGAAAGTGAACGCGTTTTGTATCATGCCAAGCACAGGACACCATATTGTCACTTCGCATGAACACAGGATCATCTCCCTTGCTAAGATGCAGTCTTTGTGAGTGCAGATCAGTTGGCATTCCTTTTCTTCCTGCCTTAACAGTTCCACAGAATCCAATCTGGTCACCTTGTAAAGTATGGAATAGATTTGGTGATGTGTAGAAGTTGTCTGTGAACAATTTGTGTCCACGGTTGTCAAAACCAGATAGTAACTCCAGGCAGATACTCTCTGTCACAGAAAAACCAGGATGTGTTGCCATACTTCCTTTACCACAGTATGTCAGGAACCTCAGAGCATAGCCTGTCTTACTCTCACATAATACATATTGCGTTATTCCCCACTTGTATGGCTTACATGGTAAATATTGTCTAAAACTGACACGTCCTTTGAAGCGAATAATGCTTTCGTCTATTGACAATTCACAACTCGGCCCATAAGACTGGATGTATTTTGGCTCATAACATGAGATATATAATGGCCCTGTCACACTACAACGTATGGCCTTAACGTATGCCAGCGTATGAGATTTTTTGCCAATACGTTGGTGTACGTTGATATAGGTTAGGGGTACGTTAGGTGTTCGTTATCAGCACGCTGTCATACGCTGTCATACGTTCATGAACGCCGAGACAAAAAAAATGTTTTGGGTATGTTCAAAACTTTTGAGCGTATGACAACGTATATTTCATAGGTTAAGCATACGTTATAGATACGTTGGAGGTACGTTAGACATACGTTGAAACTCGCTAGAGGTACGTTGCTGGTATGTTAGGCATACGTCAGCGGAGGGTGTATCGTACAGCTAACTTATTGACAACGATTGAGTAACTTATTTCTAACGTATTTCTAACGTGTTTATAACGTATGTTGGCGTATTTGAAACGTGTATTGACGTATTCAAACGTATTGTACGTATGCTAGGCGATTGAGTAACGTATGTAACGTATATCTACCGTATAGCTAGCGTTCCTTTGGCGTACAATGAGCGTTTTACAGGCGGGGTATATAACAACAACAACAACTTGCGTGTTTATAGCCAACACATATGTTACAACAATATAGTGTATATATATAGGGTCCATGTGTAACTCAATCGGTACTACCATTGAGCAGTTCAACCAGAGAGGATGGATACATACCAACTAGCCGTTCTCCAACATCAGCATGACATCAATCAATTAGAACTCGCACAGGTCCGTGCCATTATTAAAAGGAGGAGGCGAAGAGCTAGAAGGAGGAGGTTCTGGATCAGACCATGGATCGGTAGACGACGTCAGTTTGGCATATATGACCAGCTTCTTGTGGAACTCCGTAACGAGGACAGGGCATCCTTCCACAACTTCATGCGTATGCCTCCAGAAATGTTTGACGAACTGCTAACCAGAGTGGGTCCCCGGATAACCAAAGGACATACTAGTTACAGGGAACCCATCGAGCCTGGCATGAAGCTTGCCCTGACTCTGCGTCACCTTGCCTGTGGGAGCAAGTATGCATCGATGAAGTTCGGGTGGAGAGTACCTCACAACACGCAGTCACTCCTCGTCCGAGAAGTCTGTCAGGCCATCATTGATGAATACCTTAGCGAGGTGATGAATTGCCCCACCCATTCTGATGGATGGCGTGCCATTGCTGACCAGTTTTTTCAAAAATGGAACTTGCCTCATACATGTGGAGCACTTGATGGGAAGCATGTTGCCTGCCGGAGTCCTCCAAAGAGTGGATCCATGTACTACAACTACAAAGGATTCTACTCCATTGTACTTATGGCGCTTGTAGATGCAGACTACAAATTCATCTGGGCAGATGTCGGTGGTATGGGATCAGCATCAGACGCTCAGATTTACAATGACTGTGAGCTGAAGGAATGCGCTGAAGCTGGTACCATAGGTTTCCCGGACCCAGAACCTCTCCCCAACGACACCCAGGATGTGCCCTACTTCTTCATCGGCGACGATGCCTTCGCCCTCCGAACGACCATGATGAAACCGTACGGTCACCGGGGTTTGACAAACGATGAAAGGATCTTCAACTACAGGCTTTCTCGAAGCAGAAGAGTAGTAGAGAATGCCTTCGGTATCCTGGCAAACCGATTCCAGATTCTACTGACTACAATGCAGCATGACCCTTCCACCGTCAAGCTCATCGTCAAAGCATGCATGGTTTTGCATAATCTGATGAGGATCCGGTATCCACAACTCCAGAATCAGCAGCTTGACCGTGCAGAGAATGAGAACCGTAATTTCGTCCCAGGAGAATGGAGAGCGGACCGTAACTTGGAGGACACCCAAACAGTGACTGCCCCCAACACCTCTTCAAGGGAAGGAAAGAAACAGAGAAATCTGATCAAGCACTGGGTCAACTCTCCAGCCGGTGCAGTTCCGTGGCAAGACAGTATGATCTAAATGTGTGGTAAAAAAGGAACATTTCACTGGTCTTGTTGAACTCCCACATGGTTGAATTATAGTGTTATTATCACATTACATACAGTAGACATTGTATTAAGAGACCACCCAAGGGACGGCCAAAAAGTGGTCGCTTAATAAAGTGGTCTCTTAATAGATATCAACAAATTTAACGAAAGTTAAAGTACAAATGAATGTCGTACTGAACAATCAAAACGTATAAATACCATCCTCTTTCCATTCATATGTATCTATGGTGTGAAACAAAGCTCACTAGGCAATAGAACACTGGACAAGTGCCTAATTCTTAAATTCCACGTAAGTTATCCAATATGACAAGCTTCATGTACGTTGAATAGTGTAGTGGCCTCGTGCTTAAAATTCAAGAATGTTCTTATCACACGCGCGAAATTTTCTAACTAACGCAAAAATAAAAGGCGAAACACAGACACACACATTTACACGGGTACATAATAATGTTCAGTCTATAAATAAATAACTGTACAGTGTACTCATCACAGTAACACGAATCTGCGCATGGTGTGACGTCATGAATTCAGTGACGAAGTTTTGACAGCTATATTAACTGGAATAATTCTAAAACTTTATTCCACGTGCGTATTAAGACAGGCTGATAGTAATAAACGGTTTTTCCATAAGGCAATGATTTTACAGAGTCTTTAAAATTGATTACATACTAAACAAGGTGAGTGTTTACACATTTAAACCCAGACTTAAATTATGCGATGTGTTTTTGTCTGACATTTTTATTCTCTCAGTGAAAATAAGAAGTTTGTCGGTACGACGATCTTTCAAGTAAAGATAAAAGCGGGCGAGACGGTACACAAATTACATCTCGCATATTTCTTCTCGGGACATCGTAATGTAAAAACTCGGTGACATCAAGCAACGTTAGTCGCTTAGCAACGACGTTACATGAACTTTGTTCTTGTAGAAATTATGAGCGTTTATGCTGTGTAATCCATTTACATTCGACACTCGCGCTTAAACGGACGCATATATGACACGTTGTTGTATATGCTTTTATTTATCGTCGCCACCGGTTTCCCATATGGGCGACGCCTCCGGAAGAATGTTAGTCATATTAGATTTGGAGGATAGTGCATGATACAGAAGATGCCCCAGTTCCAGAAGCACCCCTGGGTCTTTTACGTGCTCGATGTAAAGCATCATACACGGGACCTCGGTTTTTAAAGTCTCGTCCGAAAGACTGTTAGTACGGTCAGTGATGGAGCGGGGAATCGAACCAGCGATCCCTGGATTACAAGTCCAGCGTTTTACCACTGGACCACTGATCCGCTATATGACACGATTTTTACATGACATTTTATAACTGTGTCGCCGAGTAATTACCTGATCGCATTTATCACGCCTTATTGTTTATTCAATTGTTTAAAGGACAATGCGCGAATGCAGTTGTGAATAAGGTGTGAAATGCACAAGGGGATTAAGTGCATGCGGTCGTTTAATGGATTATTTAACTATGTTTTTTACCTGTCGGGACTGGTTTAATGCGGTCGCTGGTCGCGTAATAGAAAAGTCGTTTAATAGATACAATTTATATAGTAAAAACGCTCGGGCGGGAATTTAAGTGGTCGTTTAATAGAAAAGTCGCTTATTACAGGTGGTCGCTCGAGCAATGTCTACTGTATGTCTATCGTAATAAATGTGTGTGTTTTAAAATAAACCCTTGGTTTGTTTTGTTTAAACCTACCGTATTTATTTTACATCGATTAGGAACAAGTTCTTACAACTTAGCTAAGTCATTCTCGATGACTGCGTCCTGGGTGAACAAATCGACCAGTACTCGTGCCCATTTTGTGGGTTGTAAAATACATGAAGTCCAATCTCGGCGCAGATGGGATTCGAACCTACGATCTTCGGATCCAAGGTTGTACACTCTACCCCTGGACAACGCTTCCTCCACATTGGTTTGTTTAATCTATGATTACTAGAATGGAGTGATCTCGCATGCCGTCGCCTTGTCACAAAAATATTTGGATTACCCCTCTTTTGTGTACCCATCACACATATTGATATAAACATTTGTCTGAAGTTTCAATTAAATCCTTCACGTAGAAAAGAAGTTATTCGATTAAATGTATTTTTGATAGAAAAGGGGCAATAAAACGTGACGAAAGACATATGACGCAAAAAGTGTGACGGACGGACGGACGGACGGACAGACGCCGGACAAAAAAAGTAATCCCTAAGTAATGACATCATATAACTGAGTGTCTACTATACTCATATCATTACTTGTCAATTAATAGGTGGTTGGGTAATGGAGGATCTACTGTACACATGGATACATTTTTAAATACTTTAGTACTTCACAATTTTTTTATTAAACTTCAACTGATCAACTGATCAACAATAATAATAATGGCGCATGATAGTAATGGTACATTGTAAATGTCACAACAATCACAAATCCTACTTGTCTCTTTTAGTTGTGTACCTTGTTAAATTTATAAACTTCAAATGTTCAACTGATCAACTGATCAACTATAATGCATGAAATAATAATGAAAAACGATAGTAATGACACAAAGACTAAAATTCACAAAAATAACAACTCCTACTGGTCTCTACGAGTTGTGTTCCTGGTCTCTATCACTGTTCATTTAGCGTCGCGTGTTTAATTCAGTATTTGTGACAATCATGTCCGATAAATCAGATGAACCAGAAATGTTTGAAGTGTTTGATTGGTTCAAACTCCCTACCAAACTCGTGTCCAGGGGTGTCAGTGTCTGGGAAGCTGAGCCAATAGCACTAGCAACCGAGGTAGAGGTATGTTGCTGTTGTTGCGGTTGCTCTTGCCAGTAGGAATCCATGTACTCTTGGGACTGTGATGCCCATACAGAAGCTTGAGGGGGTTGTGGTTTCCACATCTGTGGAGCTGGCTGGTACTGATCACCTGATGACGGGTAGGGGGATTTTGAGGCACGGGATGAACTGGAGTAAGAGCCATACCTCGGACGAACTTGAGGAACAATGAAGCCCATATTGGCGCTTGGCATGGAGGGACCAGCACTTGGAATGTCATCTTCGCTGTCCTCCGCCATCAATTCAGATAGTAAACAGTTAATGGCCGATCTCGCCTTCTTGAACTTTGGCTTGCCCATGCTGATGAGGCTGTCACGAACATAGTTGGCGAAGGCTGTCCTGGTGGTGACTGGCTGCTGGGCTGCAGGCTGCAGACTTGCGAGAAGCTCTCCACTTTGCTGGACTCTCTTCTGGAGGGAGGTCAACAACGCATCTTCACGGTCTTCCTGCAAACGCTTGCCCTTGCCCTTGGTCACTGTTGGCATGTTTTCGTCATCCAAGGCAACACCAACCTCGACACAGGCAGTCTCTGCAGCACACAAGTCCCCCTGGTGTTCTTCAATTGTGGCCTTCACCTGCAAAGACAAAATAATAAATTTTAGGAACATTAAAAAAAATCAGATTATAAAACATACTTAAGGTGGTTCCAATATACACATTTACAAGGTGGATAAAAATTTGAAGTAAAACAGTAAGAGCATGTGAGAATGAGTTATTTTATGTATTAAAACTTATTGATAAAAGTGTAATTGATTTTCAACAAAAGAAAAAAGCATGCAACACAAAAAACAATGTCAATATTTAATATAATGTGTAAAAAGATGCTTTTATAAGCCAAAGTATACTGATAAAAATTAACCGTTTTTCAAACCCAAGGCAGTCTTAAATACGAAGAATATTAAATACACACACGTTTAATTTAAAACGCAGTATGTTAATTGAGGGCAAGGAAGACGAACATTCATAAAAGATTATATAACTTTTACAATATTGAATTTTTTTTTTGAAAAAAACATTTTTTTCCTGCACAAATTGGCAAAATATTGAATTAATCATTTAATTCCATGCAAATAACATAATAATTTACGAGTTTTCGTCTTCGTTGCCCTTAATTGGCATACTGGCTATCATAATACATTAGTAGGAATGTGTAATTCCTTGTAATTGATTCTGTCTTGGGTTTGAAAGAAAACTCATATTTTCATTGCAAATGGTGGCGTTTACGGTAAGGAGAATAACTTTATCCGTTTTTTCTGACCTTCCTTGAAAAAACATATCATTAGGCTGAAGTTACATTAACTTTTACCATTCAATCAGTTTTAATTACTTTAAAAAGTAGGATAATCACGTTACCTCACATATCTTGAGATATGATGGTGTATACAGGAGAGAAACCCCTTAAAGTCACAAAATACTTTTATTTTGTTCAATTGACCAATAAGCTATTATATTTAACAAAACAAGCTGGTCTGTTGATCAACTTTATCTGGTATGAATACTAATGTATAAATCCCAAACGATATTTTGATCGATACACCTTTATCATATTGTTAAAAAAAAGTGAATTTGGTATTGAAATCATGATCTTTGACTATGCAGTCCGAGATTCTAAGCTTGCATTGAATGTATAATGATTTTGATTTATGATTTTAGCACACAATACACCTATTGTAAACAAAAATGTAAACAGCGTATCGTTCAAATTAGCGTTTTATATCTTTGACATAATTATCGCGAAAACCCATAACAAATGACGCTGTGCTGCACATTTTTCGTTTAAAATGGTCTAGTTTGATTAGTTGTGAATTGATTTTAACCAACTTTTTGGCAGAAAGAAAAAAATCACCTATATATTATGTAACATTAATATACAAAGGTAGTGTGGGCCTTTAAGGCCTAAACGTCGTGAGGTCACAAGCCTGGCAGAAAGATAATTAATTATTTAAATTGTAACGAGTGTGATTTTTAAGCGAAACTTACAGATTTACAAGGCTCCGGACGGTGTCTGATGACGGAATTCAGGAAATCGAAGTTGTTTTTGATCCATAGCTCCCTCTCGGTCAGCTCAACAGGAGCGCCGTCACCACTCTTCTTCTTGTGCAGCCTGGTATGTGTATCCCGGAGTGACTTGAACCATCCTTGAAGATGTTGAGCTGAAAATACAAATAGGGATTGATATGAGTCCAATGAAAACATTAACAATTACGATGCCAAATTAGGCAAGTCCATGTTGGTCGCAAATTAATTTCTTAGTCTACATTTACATGTTTCAACATAACGACACATTTCTCAACATACTCGTAGGCACATTTTACATAAACACAATACTAGTATTCATTTTGAATGTGAAAAGGTTAAATATTCAAGAAAAAATATGTATCAAATGTTGTACTTACATTTTATTGGTGGTTCCATACTAGCACCCTGGTCTTCCCAAAGCTTGGCCTTAAGGTCAGTTCGCCTGTACCCACTTAATTTGCAGTCCCAGATCATTGGATGTACTTGCAAGAACTCCAGCATACTCTCCTCCTGTTCTGCGTTGAGTGAAAAAACAATCTTCTTAGCCCTCTTCTTTGCCTGCAGCTGATTAGGCTGGCTGGTGGAGTTGGAGGCAACAGAATCGACAGAGCCTTCACGGGATGGAGGAGTCTGTGAGCGAGGTTCTCTCGATTGCGATCGGCTGGTAGGAGGAGAGTCATTGGCAGGTTGGTTGCACTGGTCAGGCTGGTTTGACTGGACATGCTGATCAAGCTGGTCTTGCTGTTCTTCAGGTGGTGGTGATGGTTTGGAAGGTTGATGCATACTGAGTTTCCCTCTCCCTCTCCCTCTGGAAAGTGCCTTAGACCGTTTGGGTGGCATGGTACGTAGATGCTGACTGAATGAGGAAATTCCTAAAAAGCGGCGAGGTATTTGTACTGTTATGTCACGTGAGTGTTAGACACACCAAGCACGTTGTGCATGCGCTACTCATAGGCTACCCATACGCTGGACATTCGTCGAGAACGTCAGACACTCGTTGAAAATACGCCCAGATACGCTCCCATAAGTTATGTATAAGTTAAAGATACGCTATACATACGTTGGACATACGTTGGACATACGTTCTGTATACGTTAGATTCGTTGTGTATACGTTATGTATGCGACCAATCCACAACAAATTTGATTTTTAGGTACCCGGGTCTACGTATGCCGGCGTATGGACACTTTTTCAAAAAAAAATCATTCGTTCGGCATACGTTAAGTCCATACGTTGTAGTGTGACAGGGCCATAAGTAGATGAGTTATTGAATTTTAAAAATCATACTTTCTTTTACTCTACTTGCAATAATTAATAGATAGAAATAAATTAAATATACATGGATAAGAAAAATGGGTGCATTACACTTCCACACCCTGGTATCAAAGGTATTAATTAACCAACTAGGCCAAACATTTTACCAGAAAGAAATACAGTCCCCATTCTTTTGAATTTGTCAGATCTGAATTAAACGCAGCAATCCTGTACAGTTCTTCTATCATCTCGCTGCAGGCGCCCATGTACCCATGGAACATGCCTATAAGCAGCATGCCTGAAGGTTCTGCTGGTCTTTTCCAAGGACTTCACCTGTCTGGCAAACACATTATCTCTGAATGTTTGCTGCAGGTGCACTATTAATCCGTTACTGTAATCCCGATGTCCTAAAATACAAAGTGACTTGTGTCCAGAGAAATGTTTAGGTAATTCTTAAAACAAACTGCATGATTTTAAATGAAAGACTAATTTATGCCAATGTTCAAATTTGAAAATTGAAGTATTTCGTCTACGCTTCATGGGGATCACGAGTTTCATTTCACGTTTTCAAAATAATTTGCAAAGGATAGAGAGACCACCCAACCAACCCTCCATGGGAAGACTCCTACATACCCTCTTTAAATGTTGATTATAGTGGTTTAAATACACAAGGACATTGTTAAGATAATTGAAGGAAAGAACGTATTTTTATTGTAATGATTCTCTGCTGTTGCAATACTTTGGGGCCATTCTACAGCAAACTCTATCTTCATCTCTGTCCATGGGCGGACAGTTTGTACATATACACCAGCTGGGCACAGGCAATGAGGATCCTGGCTCATGGGAACCCATTGGATGGCACTGTCAGACAATGTTTCAAGTTGAGATATTTATCTGGTATGAAAATTTATGACGATACTTATCTAGTTAACCACATAATTATCTAGTTAATTAAGTAAGGTAACTGGTGGCTGAAATATGCCATCATAATTAGTGAATAGAAAAAGACACTTATTCTCACATGTAGCATTGTTTTTATTGTTGCAACTGTTTTTTGCGATTTCTGAGTTTCAAAGTTTGTATTATACCTTGGTCCATGGGTTGCAATATAGAAGTTGTATTTGGGGGTAAAAAGCTCAATTTGATGTTTGATAGTCTCAAATTAGGATGGCTAGGGGCATTATCCAAGAACAATAGAATTTTTCTATTCGCCTTTTTCATATCTCTATCAACCATATGAAGCCAGATGATCATTGATTCTGTCGTCATCCAAGACCTTTTGTTGCTTCGGTAATGCACTGGCAATTTATCGATCTTAATTGTCTTAAAACATCTTGGATTTCTTGCCTTTCCAATCACTTAGGGAGTTAACTTCTCACCGCTCATACTAGCAGCTAAAGCAACCGTAATGAGCTCTTTTGATCTTTTACCTGCGCTACAATCATCACCTGAAAATTTATAGCACAAACATGTTTATATAATTTTACAAAGAAGCTGCTTCGCGTACATGCAATTCTATATGATCATTGATATAGCAGTTTATATTAATTTATCTGTGAATAGACTACTCCCTTTTGCCCTTTTTAGACTCTGTGCCTCATTTTTCTTTGTGAACACGGGGCCAGAGGATACCCGTTGGGGAGTATTTACTGTACATGTAAACATGTAAATCTCAAACTAAACAAGAGTTAAACATATCGGTCACCTGGCTACCATTGCCTAAAGATTTCCTATATAAACATCATCAACACTTTGTGCCAGGTGACCTAAAAATAAACTTGTATTAAACAAAGCAGTATGCTTCAAATGACTACAATATTACTTCTTAAATAATGTATGCCTGCTGGGCAGCAATAAACATGAAAAAAAGAAACAAATTGTGTAGTAACAAAGATACCAGTATGTATACTGTACATGACAAAATAATTTTTAGTTTAAGCTTTATTTCACGATCTTATGGTGTCCCGACATATTTGCAAATCACAATGCCAAAAATTAGCCACTGCACACCATTTTAGTCATAATTGTAATGTGAAACTAGATAGTTGTTTTCTCATAAGACATATTGAATAAATGCTAAAGTTCTGAATTTGCGAACGAACAAGAGCCTTATAGTAGAGAAAATTAAACTTTTCCCCAATTTACAGTGACAAGGATACCAGTCTTGGTAAATATATACCACCACTTTAAAAAGCATTAATCCTTCTTCACTAGTACATGGGCAGACTTTTCAAAGATGTTCAAGAATCTGTCCATTTGGGTCATTTTTGCATTATGTTGCGATTTTATCTGGTCCAGCAGTTGTACATTTGACTCCTTAATAACCTTAATGACCTTGTCTGATGAAGTACTTTTTTACCACTAGTATGAGTCTGTTTCATTTCAGTTTCACATTGGTCATCCTTGGTGCTCTTTTTAGAAGTGTCCATGGTGATTGCAGGTTCAGTAGATGCCTTGTGTCTGTAGGCCTCGTGAAGGAATCAAAATATTTCCGATCAACTCTTTCGTTACCAGTTTTCTTATTAGAGTCAACCACTTCCTTGTATTTCTTTTTCAACGCTTTCCATTTGTTGGTCAGCTGTACCTTTGAAATGTTTATTCCATTACTGTTCATCAGTTTAGTAATGTCATTCCAAAGCACTTCATGGCTTTTTGAAGAATTAAATGCTAAATCTTGGGCTAGACAGATGTGTATCAACATTTTTTCTTCTTCTACATTCCATAATTTAGGCGTCTGAAAACATAAAATTTGTTCGTGTGAAGCATTTCCAACTGGCTGTTAACCAATTTGGCAATGTCTTTTTGAGTGACAAAACATTTTGGCGCAATCTGTATTGAGTCATCTTCGTCAAAAAAACCTGACAGTACACTGACTGCCGATAAGCAATCCGAGAAACATTTTGTAGACTGGTCGGATGAATGATTATCAAAACATAATAATTCTGACAGTTTTTTTTCACACAGAACATGATTTTTCTCCTTAACATTTGATTCCAGGTTTTCTACATAAAAATGTTTTGTACACTTTCCCTTTGGGTCTTTCATCTCTTTCTTCTCATCTTGGCAATTGTTATTCTTATCTTGGCAATTGTTACTCTTATTTTGGCAACTGTTATTCACATCTGGAAGATAAACAAGAGCTGTCAGGACGAGCATGCTCGACTATTTCAACCATGTCTGTCAAGAAAGGGACTTTTTTGAGTGAAAACTTTGAAAGCAATAACCTGAATAGTGAAGGACCTTAACCACAAAAACTAAGCCACAAAAGGGTAAAAAATCAATGAAGGCTAATGGTAATGGCCACAAATGGTTTCCTGTGATGACAATCGGGTGTGGAAACGTTTTAAGCAATAGCATGAAAAATAACTAAGAAAAGTGTCTTCATGCAAAACCTAAACCAGAAAAACTGAGTAGAAAGGGTATAATTTGGTCAAAAATCATTTCAGAGTTATGGTTCTTGCCATATGATGATAAACAACAGTGGAAAGTTTGAAAGAATAGCATGTATAGTTTCTAACAGAGGGGCACCTTGACCAAATTATGGATGCGGACACAGTCTACAATAGCTTGCACTATTCCTCGAACAGTCGAGCTAAAAATATGTGTTATTTACTATTCCTGGAAAAGTCGAGCTAAAAATATGTCTTCTTTTTAAATAACAGATGTCAATATGGCTACATAGCTTGTAAGGAAATACAACACGCTGTTTGGTAGTATAAATGAGAAGTGTAGACTAATGCTGACATGACCTTTTTTTGTACATGATAAGGTTTTTTCATTTGCCCTGGTTACCTACTTTCAAATTACTAATTTCTAAGTCTGAAACTGGCTTTTTTAATATAAACAGATAAAGAAAATTCAGGATCTCGGAGCCTGAAAAATAACATGCCTGACTTTGTTATAGCTCGTTATTAAGGAGGAACCAACAAATCAATCAATGTGACAAAGCTTAAACAAATCCAGCAGGCAAAATTGTAAAAAGATGGGACTTATCTAATCACGATACCAACAATATTTCGATAACATACATGTATAAAATTATGTGGAGTAGCACAGAAAATAACTTGTGATGGAAAAGCGTAAAAAAGATTAGGTGTGATAAATGCGACCAGGTAATTACTCAGCGACACAGTTATAAAACGTCATGTAAAAATCGTTGCATATACGTGTCCGTTTCAGCGCGAGTCTTAAATGTAAATGGATTACAACGGCATAACGATCATAATTTCTACAAGAACTAAGTTCATGTAACGTCGTTGCTAAGCAAATAGAAATATGCGAGATGTAATTTGTGTGCCGAATCGCCCGCTTTTATCTTTACTTGAAAGATCGTCGTGCCGACAAACTTCTTTATACTGACTAAGAGAATGAAACTGTCAGACAAAAACACATCGCATAATTTAACTCTGGGTTCAAATGTGTAAACACTCGCTATGTTTAGTATGTAATCCATTTTAAAGACCCTGTAAAATGATTGCCTTATGAAAAAAAAATTAGTTTATTACTATCAGCCTGTTTTAATACGCATGTGGAATAAAGTTTTAGAGTTATTCCAGTTAAAAGCTGTCATGAGTACACTGAACAGTTATTTATTTATAGGCTGAAAATTATTGTGTACCCTTGTAAATGTGTGTGTCTGTGTTTTGCCTTTTACTTTCGCGTTGGTAAGAAAAATTTGCGCATGTGATAAGAAAATTCTTAAATTTTAAGCACGAGGCAACTTCTCTATTCAAAGTACATGAGCCTTTTCACATTGGATAACTTCCGTGGAATTTAAGAATTAGGCACTTGTACATACTTAATGTTCTATTGCCTAGTGGGCTGATAGAGTAGTTTAAATTTACAAGCTTTGTTTCACACCATAGATACATTTGAATGGAAAGATGATGGTATTTATACGTTTTGATTGTTCAGTTCGACATTAATTTGTACTTAAAGGGTAAAACACACGGTGTATTTCATTGCGGACTGTTTGGCCTCCATATATGGGATACACAGATACAACAGGGCATGGAAGATATTAGCAAGACTGGCCAGTTGCCACGAACCCATGTAAGAGCCATTTTTGCACACCAACTTCACACCCTGATTAAACAGTTTCTTTATAGTTTTTTTATTCAACCGAGTTCATGAAAACAAACCGGAATATGATGCAAATGTTTTTGCTATATCGGGATTTCCTCGTGGATTCATTCCCTTTCTCATGTACTTGTTATTCAAGTAAAACTGATTTTTGTTAACTCACAAATAATTCTTTCTCTCATTTCCTGGTGTGAGTTTTATGCCCGTATGCCAAGAGCCTGACAGAGCGGGGCAAGCAGTTGCCATCTCCTATTAAGGAGTCGCCCACATCATCTTTCAAAATATTGAATAGAGAATTTCTCATGGAGCCCTCATTATTCACTATATTTCGTCGCCTTAATATTAGGTTGAGCTAAATGCCAAAACAGCTATTTTGAGAAAATCGTCTTCAAAGTTCAGAGTGCTGTCATTTCGCTCTTATTTGACCAATTTGGCCCATTTAAAGACGAAGTGTTATGTTACGTGTACTATATTTAGGATGTGGAACTACATGTTGTACATTCCAGTTCATTGCACCAAAATTATGAACTGTTATTTGGAGATACCTCAAATAAGTAAAATCAATATTAATTTTTTTCATTATTAGGTTGAGATGTGGGACTTGGCTCATATTGAGATATATACTGTGCTTCATTGTTTCAATAAATGAGCTATGTCCACTTTGGAATTAAATGAGGCACTGGTATAGAAATAATGTTTTAATTTTTCTCATGTGGTTTCTAATTCTGTTTCAATTATATTTATAACTTAACGTTGTTTCATTGTTTTCATCCAACAGTTGAACTTCGTTGTCTCGAACTCGAATATGTTGAATTTCGGTCATAATGAGTCTCACTTTATCATAGTAACTGTTATATTTGAGTTTGTTTGTGTCCATTATGTCGAAAATCTGCTATGTCGAACAGATGAGTATGAAACGAGGATCAATTGTATTTCGTTGTTTTTGAAACTACATGGGTTCCTTTCGATTGCATGCCACATTCTGCCACCAAAACTGAGCATGTTTTCAAATAAAACAGAAGTAAATGACGAGTGACTGACAGTATAATCCCAGGGATAAGCAATGCTGTGACTGAGGTGAAGATCGAACTCGACAAGACTGTGTTGTCTACTTTATTCTCATTAGCCATCAAACTCAAATTCTCACCAATGACGTCAAAGGACAATACTGCATTATGCATGGAAAGAATATGCCCATTGTTAGGGTTTTGATGTTTACGTCATATTAAACCAGTCAGTATAATCACGACACCCTGTACTCGTCGGACAAGTTGGATCAGTAGGAAAAATGACAAGTTCAATCATTACAGATACTGTGACCAAGTCGATGAGGTGAGGGAAATAGAGCACTGACAGGACCTGCCGTTGTTTCCTTGAGCAAGAAACTTAAATCCACATTGCATGCTTAGTACTCGAGAGTGATGAACTTGTTTCACAATCGAGCTTAAACAAATTGGCATAGACTAGACTAGTATTGGTTGGTGCTAGGAAGCAGACTCGAGGGTGAATGTAATAAGCTATGAGCTTTAGTCGCAATCGAGCTAAAATAGCATAGACTAACACACGACCATCTGACCGAGGTATTTGAAAACAAATATATTTATTTTGAGAGCTCATATTTAATTGAAAATGAACAAAACAGCAAACAGTTTTCTTTAACTTGAAACATTAGATTCCTAATCAAATTAGCACCAATATCAGCTGTTCTGCTCCTAGCTGTACTACTGAATCATTGAAGAACAGCAAGTGTATAATTATAATAAATTGAACTGTAACCTTTTGAACATGTATTAAAAAGGAAAACCATTTATTAATGATTGATTGCACTATTATCAGGCTTATATACAACACTGTCTAAGCAACTTTTAACTGAGTTAATACAAGGAAAACATTTTCCTTAACAACAACAAGGTATACATGTAATAATGTTTATTTATACTACACATACAATTTGAATGATTGCGTTATTATAAGGCTTATATAGAACACTGTCTAAGCAATTTCAACTTAGTTAATACATGTAGTATTAAATCAGAAAGTTTTTCTTACGCGTAGCTACCTGGACATAACGCTCTCTAATGTTAAACTGGAAGGAGTTACCTTACTACAAAAGCCAGTTCCGCGTAGATCACGTGACTATATATTACATTTTAATTGGATGTTCCAATATTAACTATTAGTGTAAGCTATCTCCTGGACATGTCTCACTATGACAGCAGCGTTTGTTTCATTCCGTGGATATACCTCAATGTGTGACCCCCGAAGTCACTGTTAGTGAGACCGGTTCAACGAATTGAACAGGGTAAGTACCTGTCAAGTGATGTGCATGGGTCCCTGCCACATTTCTGTTAAATAACCCATATTCGCTCTCACTGGAACTATCTGAGTCCTGCTCACCCTCGCTAGCACTAGTTGAATCCTCAGAACTGTCTACAACAGGCACTGCTGTGCGCTGTCTTTTCCTTTTAGTTTTTGTTGGTCCAGGTGCAGGTTGACTAAGACGTGCAGGTTGACTAACTTCAGGCATATTAGTATGCGCCTCTGTGACCTCAGTGTGAAGGTCACTGTTGTGACATCCTTTTAACGCCCGTGAACTTTTCTTGGGGCCAGTGGTTGTTGGCCTACAACACGACAATGGGCAGACACTTGTTGTTGCCACCCTTTTAGATTTATGTCTCCTCATCTGAAATGATTGACATATAATTCAATTTACAAAACTAACTGGCAATTACTGTAATTGTGTGCGCCTGAGTATAACCATACATGTAAGCTGATCATTAGAACAAGTCTGGAACAGCACAAATTCCTGTAACCTCGTAACAAATACCACCACAGCCGAACTAAGTCTGAACCAATCCTGTAATTTATAAAAATTGTCTGAATCATCCACAAACATGCCTTAAACATCAACATCCTATGCAAATGTCAACTATATACCATCAGAACAAATTCTGGAACATCAGAGCAAAGTCTGTAATATCAGAGCAAAGTCTGTAACATCAGAACAAAGTTTGGAACATCAGAGCAAAGTCTGGAACATCAGAACAAAGTCTGGAACAACAGAGCTAAGTCTGAACATCAGAACAAAGTCTGGAACAACAGAGCTAAGTCTGAACATCAGAACAAAGTCTGGAACAACAGAGCTAAGTCTGAACATCAGAACAAAGTCTGGAACAACAGAGCTAAGTCTGAACATCAGAACAAAGTCTGGAACAACAGAGCTAAGTCTGAACATCAGAACAAAGTTTGGAACATCAGAGCAAAGTCTGTAACATCAGAACAAAGTCTGGCACCTCAGAACCAAGTCTGGAAAATCATAACAAGTCTCCAACCTCAGAACCAAGTCTGGAACATCAGAACCAAGTCTGGAACATCAGAACAAACTCTGGATTTTTTAATCAGGTCTATACCAACAGAAAACATATCTGAAAATTAAAACTACCTGACTGCCAACTATGTCAAATTTAAACATGCTTTAGCCAAACCAATACAACAATGCTAATTTGAGTAGACTGCCAGCAGTGCACATGTATCTTACAATGGATAACTGCGTGCCTCAGAGTACTATAGTACCGTGTCAAACTAATTATTATGTGTTACACAATAAATAATGAATTATCTCACATCATCAAATAATATTGAAGCATGGTTAGCTGTATATATGATACGTGTAAAGTACTTAAATAAATAACCTCTATCAACTGTAAAATTACAATATAACATTTAGCAAAGATACATAAATGATTATGGATGTAGTCAACAGTTGAGGGTAGCCACAACCGTATCACGGATGTTAGAATACAATTTGTGTTGACCAATGATGGGGCTCAGGTGCACGCCATCTTTAGCAAAAGATCTAGACTGGGTGGGCATCAGTCGACCAAAATCCTTTGAAACGCCAGAACTTTACTTGTCGATGTGGTAGTTTCTCTATGCTGTCTGATAAGTGTCTATTTGTCCTGTCGACTCTATCATTGAACCACCTAGTGTCTACCTGGCTCTAATTCCGGATAGTATAAGTCGTTTGTTCCAATAAGGAGAACAACAATATCTGGATTAAAGTCCGATACAACCGACAAGTTGCTCAATAGTGTCTCAACACGAGCTCCTGGATATCCCGAATACTGTACCAAAGGGAATGAGTTCAAATTCAAGTTGAATTTCAAATATGTGTGATCCCGAATATATCTTTTAAGATGTGTAATAAAAGAATGTCCGAATATCTGTACTGACGCGGCCATTGAAATGGGCCTTCCAAAATTAGTTCAACACAAAACCTCCAATTTGACGATCCTCACATCCGTGCTGCATACGTGGGTTACAGCAACTCTCTGAAACAAACTGCGTTATAAAACATCACAATATGTAAAAAAGGTTTACCACAAAAATCTCGATGTAAACAATCGCATAAACTCTAAAAATGTATATAACGATGCGAAAAATAATAAAAGTCGCAGTGACGCTAGAATTTTTCTGAGAACGGTGATGCCTTTATCTGATTACGAAAAAGTACATGATTTATAGGGTCCGAATCAAAGGAAGACATATTCTTTAAAATGCTATAATGGCCATCAAATTTACTGTAAAAATAACAAGAAAGTAGTCTGTAACAAAAATACATACACTGTTGTGGAGTACAATTTGCATAACTGAGTTATTTGCGATGTTTTGAGTAACAACGTGGAGAAATTTCTGGATTCCCGCGGTACTGACGTATTACTGACGAATAACTATAACGGAAAGCGAAAGTCGGCTCGTAGTCAAAATGGGCTAATAGGAGACAAACAACTCAAAGGATCGAAAGTCAGCACACTGGGTACATTCCAGGTTGCTGGAAGACTTGTCTTGGACTTTAGTGACACACCTTTTAACAGCATCTTCAATACGAAAAAGCACCCCAGCAACATGGTTGCAAAAGCACAACATTCCAGATGTACAGCTGCATTATGAAACAAGTACCTTTCCACATATGCTCCCTGATCTGTCTTTTTCCACTAAGACCCAGGTGTCATACGCGTTTTTGTTTAAAGCTTGTGATGGGGTCACTTTCGCCTTTAAAAAACATTTGTCACTTTTTTCACTTATATCATGGATGTGCACTTCTTTAACCCAACCACATTCAAAGTATCTGTACGCTTTGCCCTCCTTGTATTCATTTGATAAGCGATTAACAATTTCACTAAATGTCATGTCACCTAAGTAATGGGCAATGTCTGTTATATACACTGATGGCCACCTGGATAAGCCATTCTTCTCGCCTTTCCATCCGGATGATGTCGCCTCTGATGTTCAGCTTTGCCCTCCTTGTATTTCTGCTGGAGGCGCTGTTCTGCTAGCTCTGCATTAATGTCCACAGGCAGGTTCTCTACCCACGCACAAAATGCCCTGAAACATAAATATGTTGTAACTATTGATAAATTATTTCGAAAATCACGTATCATATTCAAATGAATAAGATGTTAATTTTCAATGAAATAAAATAGCATACTTCGCACAAAATAAATATTTAGCTATGTCAACGTCACTTGAGCGCGTCTACGTCACGCTTGTTTTGTTGTGACGTCGCTATCGAAAATAATACATGGGTGTTAAATTAGGTATTTGTTCTTAACCCAAAAAAAACAGATTTTAGCTCTCTTTTTCTTAGAAATGCATCATTATTTAATTTACACATCTAATTTATAAGAGAAATTATCATAATTTCTTACTAATTAACCCATTACGTGATAATATTTCAATAGAAAATTAACTACAACCACAAACATATAAACCATGTCCGTGATACAACTGAATAAAATTGAGCGGTTCTACTTGTCTTTCGGCAAGGTTTGGGAGTTGTTATGCATTTAAAAAGATTGTGTCAGTCATGGCGAATGACTTCCAAGACTTGTCAGACATTCGGTCTGACAACCTTGGAAAACTTGTCGGACCGAATGCAAACTTGTCAGTCCGAAAACATGTTGTTAAAAATTACATTCTTTGCAGATACGTTTGTTAGGTAAAGTAAAAATAGAGTAACCTATCACATTTTGCATGCATGCATTCATACATAAAATGTGACTTGGGAAGCAAAGGGGTCTGTAACAATATTAAAATGAATATATATTTTTAGTTCAGTATCATTCATATTCTACATATTGTAAATTCAAGGGGAGTAACACGCAAAATTGCGGAATTGGGGGTTGTCAAAATAATTCAATTGACAACTCTCGAAATATTAAGATATTGAGTTGAATTGTACCGCATTGAACTAGAAAATGAAAAATCTTCAAGAAATGTCCATTTTGACAACTCTACCAATTGTCTACAATGCAAAATTTTGCGAATTTTCCAAGAATGAACCGTTTTTTTCATTTTATGAATTGCCTCCCTTTGTGTGACGTCAGCTGAGGATAAAATCAAAATTGTATAATCGAAATGCAAATCGTTTACCTGTTGGAATTTTCGACCTGCATTTTCAATGTAAGGACCGAAATTAATTCAAAATATGTATATATAAGCAATGTGTAATGTTTATATGTATATCATTGAATATAAACTGTTTTCACGAAATGTCACATGTTTTCGCGATTCGTATAAATTGTGTTAACTGTTCATGACGGTTAATTTGAGTAATATGATAAGAAGTCAAGCATGGATTAATGATAATTTTACAGTTGTATTTAATTTGATTTAAACCAGAATATGATGCAAATGTTTTTGCTATATCGGGATTTCCTCGTGGACACATTTCCTTTCTCATGTACTTGTTATTCAAGTAAAACTCTGATTTTTGTTAACTCACAAAATCGTTCATTTCCTGGTGTTAGTTTTATGCCCGTATGCCAAGAGAATGGCAGAGCTGGGCAAGCAGTTGCCATCTCCTATTAAGGAGCCACCCACATCATCTTCCAAAAGATTGAATAGAGAATTTCTCATGGAGCCCTCATTATTCACTATATTTGTTCTTTTTTTAGAGGCGTAAAAATTTTCTTGTGTTTTTGCTTCTCTTCTTCACTACTTCGTTCCTTATCATAGGATGATTTAATCCAAGTCACATCCTCTGCTTTAATTGGTTTCATGACAGGTTTGGAACTGGGTACATTCCAGGTTGCTGGAAGACTTGTCTTGGACTTTTTAGTGACACCCACTTCACATGTACTGCCAGTCTGGCATATTCCAACTAATGGGTTTATGTCTTTCAAAGATTTAATTGCATCTGATATGCTTACATTTGCTTTTGCATCTCCCGAACGAGCATCATATAGAGTTGACTTTATGCTGGAAGAAACTGAACCATACCTTGGTTTAATAGCATTGCCTGACATAACAGGCTCTGATTTTATCCCTTGAGTTCTAGATTTACTCCATCGGGCTGGTAATTCTGTGCAAGTTTTCTTGGCACCAAACACTTTCTGATTTATTTTGACACTATGGTCTATTTGCAACTTTCTACTGTGGACTTTGCAAAATGCATGTTAAAAAATACAGCACCAAAATGACATCATGAATACATGTACATTGTTCCTTCACCTGTATACATACTATAATACTGAACAAACAGTGCTAATCATTTAGAGTGAAATATGGCATAAAATTATTAAGAATAATAAAAGACAAAAAGGCACAGATATACTTGTTCACAAAACTGGTAGAATTCAATGATGATGCTAATCAGACCAAATTTATGAGGATTTGAAAAGTTGTCACAAAAAATCATTTTTAAATAGATTGAACACTATAGCAGAAATATTGATGCGATCCATGGGTCACAAATATAGTTTTTGGAAAAGGACCTTGACAGGAGTTGACAGGAGTTGAACTCTACAGAAATGGTATCAAGTATTAGCAATAAGTGTTTAATACTGACAGCAACAACCTACAGGAGAGATCAATATTCCTGCAAACAAACTATCATTGTACCATTGTCACATAGAAGATTCAGAAATCAAACATACTTAACTGGAGTAAGATGTACTCAAATTGGTTTCATTCTTGTAAGTGTTAATAGTAACATCCGATACCCTCACAAAATCTCCTGTTCTTATTTCTGTACAAGTATTTCTCCAAAGAGTCACTTTTACTCTTTCCATAGAACCATCCTGGAGGAAAATGTTTCTCACTTTGGTAGGTGTATCTCTGACATTGACCTCACGCTTCTCCTCATCCTGTAAGTCAGTATTGGGGAAAATAAGAACTAAATATATAAGAATATATTATTAAGTATGTGCTGTACAACAAACAAAGGGTAGTTCCAATTTTCAGAAATGGTTTCTTCAAATAATATGCACAAATCTATCTTCCCTGAATATGTCTGGCAACACATTTCTTGCATACAGGAACTTGACAAAGTTCACAGCCCATGGGTGTTGCAGGCACACGCTCACCAACTGCAGCAAGAATCCTACACTCGTGACACAACTTCCTCTTCTGACCATATAAGTTGATGATGTTGTGGACAACAACTGGTCTTGTCAAATTCTGATTTGGAGGTGCTCTAGATGGAGTATAATCACCTATCAAACCATCTGCCAAATCTTCAATGAAGTCTTGGAAGTTGGGCCACTCACTCTTCACATATTCAGGGTTCGAGTCTTTGGCCACAATATAACTGTTGTGAGCACAAACGACTAACAGATAGTGGAAAATTCTACGCCACCACTTCCTGGATCGATAGGTAGTATCCAACCATCTGATCCATCAAGTCCATGGGCCTGCCTCTTGCCCGATGAATTGCTGACAGCAAGCTGCTCCCGACCTAAAAAAACATTCCAAAAGTTGGATAACTAGTTTCCATGGACAAGTCCCAACTATAAGTGCGGTAGAGAGTTTCATTTGGGGAATGTAAACATTGTAGCCTTTCATCAACAGCACTTTCTTTACCCCATTTTCCTGCAATCAAAATATATAGTACAAGGTAACATCAATTATCATGTTTGATTTTCTATATCATATGCGATTATGCTTCCAAAAAATTATTTTCTTAAACCTTAAGCTTGTAACTCTGACTTTTAAATGTGTCTTATGCTCCCTTTTTTAGCAAAATATTAACAAGCATTTTGTGTTCACTTTGTAGCACTATTTTTCAATATTAACTAACTCTATTTGCACTTAGATGTTTACCAAATCACGTTTATGTTTAGTTATTGAGCTAAAATGAAGTTTACAAATCAGAACATGTATATATCTGTTTATATAATTTATTTTGCACCAATGTCAGATTTTTCCTTAAATTGAAGCCATTTATTATGGATCCAAAGTAGATCCTGTGTAGACTGACCTCAATAAAACAAAAGTTAATCAAAACTAACTGTCACTGTCTTGTCCCATTCACTAAGGCTGGAGCTCACAGTAGATGTTAGCAGGCTGGAGTACTCAGGAGATGTTAGCAGACTAGAGCTCGCAGTAGATGTTAGCAGACTGGAGCTCGCAGTAGATCTGTTAGCAGGCTGGAGCACTCAGGAGATGTTAGCAGACTGGAGCACTCAGGAGATGTTAGCAGGCTGGAGCACTCAGGAGATGTTAGCAGGCTGGGACTCGCAGTAGATGTTAGCAGGCTTTTCATGCAATGTCTATAATGCAAAGAGTCCTTAAAATATTTTTTTATTAAAAGGCATGGCTTGTTGTTTTTTTCAAATTAAACATTATGCATAACTCATTACTTTGTAAAGCCAGAGTTATGGAACATGCCATACATGTACTAATAGTATTTGACAATGTGTACTTAAGCTCTTGCCAAAGCTGTTTTGCAAGAATTTCAAGGTAAAAAAAGGACTTTTGATTTGTTATTGGCTTATTGCTATATTTTCCAGTGGAAAAACAGATACCGTAAGTTTCAAGGAATTTTAAAACCCTGCAACTACCACCTTTTCCCACTTGTTTTTCTTTAAAAAAACAACAACAAAAACATCAGATAAACTAACGAGAACATGTGTCAGATGTTTAGTCAAAGACAATAGTTTGGAAGCAAATGATACAATATAAATTTGTTATGATACAATAAGATAAATATCTCTGGACAGCCAAACTGATCTTCAAGTCTCTGCCAAATCCGGGCTAATCCTTTCTCTGGACTTCCTGCATTTGCTGATCTTATCGTTGTGGCTTGTTTCGATGAATTTGGTCCCAACCATTTCACCAATAGATCTAACTGCTCGAATGGTGTCACATTGAGTTATTTCACTATGCTGTTGAATCATGAATGTGTTCTTCAATGTTAAGAATGATTCAGCCTAGTCGTCGAATTTTGTGAATCTTGATAAGAGGATCTCTTTCTTTAATAGGAACTGACTAAACTGGTTGATTTGTGTGTGTTCAGTTTCACGTTCCATCACTTGATATGCTGAGGTAAATGTTGGAACTTCTGGGTTCAAATGTGTTTCTGTTTTCATATTCTGTAGATAAGCTGCAACTTTCTTGCTGGGGTTTTCACAACCTGTACTATGTAACTGATCTTCTTCTAAAGTGTCTGCCTCGGCTAACACTTCCACAGCTTCTTTCTTTTGTTTCAGCAGCTGGAGTTCAATTTCTAGATCTACTTTTTGTCTATTAGCTGCGGCTTCAGCTACTCTCACAATTGGGGACACCTATGGTGTTGATTCGTTGGTTACTTCCTCAACAATGTCATCTCAAATCAATTTTTCAATTTCCTTTTCAACTTTTTCTCTTAAGTGAAAAGGTGTCCGTCAACCTGTCTGAGCCACTGGTTTTATTTCCTTGTTAACGTGTAATTTTACTGTTTGATCTTTCAATTTCCCAATACCCTCGTATATGCCTGGATAATTTTTGTCAACGCCGTCATGTGAGGTGTTTATGTTTTGAGTAACTTTTACAACCTCTAAATCGCAAGCTGTTTGGTATCCCAGTAATGTGCCATTGTTACCACCGACGAGGTAAAACTTATCAACTACTATTTTCCCATTCTTTTCAACTGACATCTCACAACAACCCTTCACTTGTAAGTTTGGTCCTCCTCCATACGGTAGTAGTTTTGGCAAACATTTCGTTTTGAGCTGTGGTTTTCCAAGAATGGCATATGTTTTTTCATCCATAATATTGACACTTAATCCCGTCCTCGTTGCCAGATGTTATACCCTTTGTTATGATACAATAAGATAAATATGAGGAACACTTATATTGTGAATACTGTTTATTTTCCTGATAGAACCGGTAGTGCTAAAATCATTACACATGTATATACACAATCTGATCTCACAAAACTATTGAATGTATGCTTCTCAGAATACAACAATGATTAAATTAAGGCTAACCTTTTAAAAGGCTGTTTTGGAGTCTGCGAAATTGACTGCTCTATCTCAACAGTTTGAATTCAACGCGGTTGTTGAGAAAGAACTCAAACACCCGGTCGGCTTCATCGCCGTTGAAGAAAGCAAAGCCGACGAACCTGTAAATCTCCACTTCCACCACTTCCATAGCCAACGAATGAACCAACTGGTCCATGGAAGGAAAATCGCTCCTCTGGACAAAAATCACTACAGATGGAAAGTCCATAGTCAGACAGAGAGATTAGGAAAATTGCTCTTCTGGACTAATCACTACAGATGGAAAGTCCATACTCAGACAGAGAGATTAGGAAAGAGAATGAATATAATTATGATAGCAGCAGCACAGAACCGCCTCAACAGTTACCTTCCTTGGTGTCACTGGGAGACCTGCAAAATATAAGGCAGCAGTTTTGTGGTATTCAATCTAAATGTCAACAAGATAAGTTTGTCCTATAAAGTTTGCAATTCACTACTTATGGCCTAAACAAAGACGTTTGTTTCAGTTTTCATACTCACATAAAATATGTTAGGTAGATGGATTTTTTATTTATTAGCCACCCAAAACAATAGATTATATAATGAAAAACATCTATACAATCATTATTAGCATTGCTGGTATTTTTAAATGCCGAAAACACTTCAATTTTACCTTTTAAAAGAAAAAATCATACAAATGAAACAATTTTTACGGCAATAAAAAGGTTTAGGATCAGGGGAAAAGTATGGTAGGTCGGGAAACCTCATCCTGAAACAAACATTTTTTTTTTACACCTAAAGTTTATATAAAATTAGCGGACAAATCCTCAGTCTTCTCGGCTGAGGTTAAGGCTGTTGATCTCGCTCTTGATATCGCAGAGAAATCTAGGAAAAATCGGTTTATTATATTTTCGGACTCTTTATCGGCCTTGCAGGCTCTCTCCAGTAGTGATCTGGAGAATCCTGCGATATGCAAAATCCTTGAGCGGGTTTCAACACTCAGTGCGACGAGGGAATTTGTGTTTTGTTGGGTCCCTGGTCATGTAGGCATCAAGGGGAATGAAATGGCTGACAGAAATGCCAAGTCTGCCCTGACCTTAAACATTTCAGATATCAAAGTTCCTTTTTCTGATTTCAAATCTGCCATCTCATCATACACCCTATCTTCATGGAAATCCCAGTGGGATACAGACATCAACAACAAATTACACTCAGTGAAACCAGCACTTGGAGAATGGCAACCTGCCTATAGATCCATCCGTAAAGAAGAAGTTATAATTGCCCGATGCAGGATTGGGCACACACGTCTTACGCATTCCTGGCTGTTTGGCCAGGATGCTAGACTGGAATGCATTCCATGTGATACGCCTTTCACAGTACAGCATTTTCTCGTCGACTGTGTTGACCTTCAGCCAGTCCGTTCCCAATTTTTTAATACTACTGACGTTAGAAGTCTATTTGAGACTGTACAAGTTGGAAAAATTATAAGCTATATCAAAGAGATTGGTTTTTACAGCAAGTTATAATAATTTTAATCTATACAAACATATATATTACATGTATCAGTGAATGAGGATTGCCTCGCTCACTCTAATACATAAAATATATTCTTACATAATGATCCTTTTTACACACTATATTTGCACAAGTTTAACATATTTACAAGAATATCACATAAAATTTTTTAGTTTCACATATTTTTAACATTTCTTGCGCGCTACATGACCAAAGCTGTCGATGCGCCATAAAACAACATAATAATAATAATAATAAAATAAGCGGTTACTGAGAAAAAGCTTGGACACGAAAAGCGGTCAGACGCACCCACACATGAATGGACAGACATTGATGTCACTCCCAGAAATTGTTCACATAATAAATTAAATTTGAAAAAATCGCTTCTAGATTTAAACATAACCATATTACAATATTGATAAATACTTATAATTAACATTGTACAAGTCTTACTGTTGTCAGCTATCTGCTGTCTAAGAGCTGTGTTTTCTGCCTTGAGCTGTTCATTCTCATGTTTGAGCTGTTCATTCTCATGCTCAAGCCTGTTCTTGTCTTCCTGCAGCTCACTGAAATGTATATTGTTGTATCCAACAAATGATAAATCTGGCAGTCTATGATTAGTCGTATTTTTACATTGGCCAACAAATTATTCTTTCTTGGCCCTTATACAAGAACACGCATTAAAAATTGTGCAGAATACCACTGTCCAGTTTATTAATTTTCACTTTTCAACATTTTTAATATTTAAAAAATTCCAATGTTATTCAAATTTAAGATATTTTTAATATTTAAAAAATTCCAATGTTATTCAAATTCAAGATATCTCAACCATAAAATTAGAATCCAAAATGATTAAGGGATATTTATATTACAGTAAAGTCATAAAGTAATCAAAAGCCACAAAAAGTATTGTTATGACAAGGTAGAGACTTGGTAAAAATAGGGAATGGGCGACATATCCTGGATACTCAACGACACTTAACATTTAATAAGTCGAACTTAATCAAAAAGGGCAAACTTTTTTTTACAGCATTTCCTGGTTTGCCATTTCCTAACAAATGAATTCTGTACATTTATGTTTCACAGTACAACATTTTCTTGTCGACTGTGTTGACCTTCAACCAGCCCGTTCCCAATTTTTCAATACCACTGACATAAAAAGTCTCTTCGAGACTATCCAAGTTGGAAAAAATATAAGCTACATCAAAGAGATTGGCTTTTACAACAAACTATGATAAATTTTTAATCCATACCTACATATATTACATTTACCGGTGAATGAGGATTGCCTCGCTCACCCTGGTACATAAATATATTCTTACCCTAATGATCCCAATTTTTACCCACTATATTTACACCAATTTAACATATACAAGTATATGTTGTAAACCTTTTTAGTTTCACATGTTTTTTACATTCCTTGCGCGCTAAATGACCGAAGCTGTCGATGCGCCATAAAACCACATATAAATAAATAACATGCATGTAAAATACCTTAATTTTCATAATAAACAGCATGTGTCGACACTTTTTAATTTTATTAGAACAACAATTACAATTGTTTTGAAAACCAAAATTAAACACTATTACATGCCAATGCGGTCACCAGGCATTAAAATTTAACATTATGGCCAACAGTAGGTTCTTATTTGCACCGAGTCCTCTGTGGGTTTACTCTTGTTTCTCTTTTGAAAGTGTTTATGGAAAACTTGTAAAATTATTCCATGGAACACAAAACCCTGTCATTCAAATTGCAAATGCTATATCATCAATGCCTTGTCTGATAAACTTGTTGTTGGATCTCCTGCATATAACTTTTACACTAAGTTAACTGGAGTGAACCATCATTTCAGGGTGACAGAGACGATATTTAATGGTGCATATGTAATTGGTAGTATAAAATTATCGAAACTTGATGTTATGCATCTTAATGTTGTTGGTCAATGTGTGGGTTTTGCAGTTGGAAAGTGTTATTTATTTCAAAGACTTTTGTTTAACAGGACTTTATTTCACTGTAATATGTATCATACTCGTGCTAGAAATTCTTGTACAGTTGTCTTTAATCATAATGGTGAAAGGAAATGTGGGAAAGTACTGTTCTACCTGAAAGTGTATCCAATCTGCCATTGTATGGGATCCGAATGTAGATGTAGTGTCAAATTTGTTTCGTTAATTCAAGTAATGACCATAGACGATGTGTGTTCTTTTGTTGGTCAAGACATTATTAAAGCACAACTAAATCATGTTTTAACTGGCAGAATGTCACCTGACTTTATTGCTATCAATATAGAAGGCATTGTCGGTTTAGGTGTATGTGTTGAACTTACCCCTGGAAATATGTGTGTTACTCTGCCACCAAACAATTTTGAGGGATTTCCACAGGCAAAAAATGCAATTGAATTGTCTATTACATAACATAATGTTCAAAATTATTTTTGCACCAATGGCGTTGCAGTATTTTATCTGGCATCCATCATAACGTTTGCGCTTAGCGGGGCAATTGTCCTTTCCATGATTGTAAACGTCCGCAGTTCCCACATTTCTGTGATGATGGTCCGTTGTAAACTGGTGGTGCCGACTGTGTGTGCGAGTGTTGATGCCTGCTCAAGTTATGTCCCTTTCCCTTGAAGTGTTACGGTTGTGACGTCGTGGAACGATCGGAATGCCCTGAGTATACTGAATGTACATCGGATGACGCTGACATAGTCTTCAGCTGTTGTTGCGAGTATTCAAAGCTTTGTCCAATGCTTATACACTTTTCAAGTGTTAGTTTTTCACCTTCATTGATAAGTTTTTCTCTCACCTTTTTGAGAGCTGACCCGAAAACGATACGGTCCCTGATCATTTCGTCGGTATGATCCTTGAAGGAGCAGTCCCCTGCCAGAAGCTTAATCTTTGTAACATATTGAATATAGAATAAAATTGTTCACTGTTTCAGATCACAATATGTTAACTTTTATTATATTTTCTTTGAAAGAATTTTTTTACAAATAAAATGTACAAATGTCAATCATCAATGACAAATATTTTTTACTTGAAATGATGAGCAATTTACGGAAGCACAGAGGTGACATGGTCAATATTTTTTTATCTTGTGGGAACGAGATAATTTAGGGTAGAAAATATTTTTTATCTTGTGGGAACGAGATAATTGAGGGTAGAAAATATTTTTTATCTTGTGGGAACGACTTATTTGAGGGTAGAAAATATTTTTTATCTTGTGGGAACGAGATAATTGAGGGTAGAAAATATTTTTATCTTGTGGGAACGAGATAATTGAGGGTAGAAAATATTTTATAACTTGTGGGAACGACTTATTTGAGGGTAGAAAATATTTTTTATCTTGTGGGAACGAGATAATTGAGGGTAGAAAATATTTTTTATCTTGTGGGAACGAGATAATTTAGGGTAGAAAATATTTTTTATCTTGTGGGAACGACTTATTTGAGGGTAGAAAATATTTAATTAACTTGTGGGAACGAGTTAATAAGTCGTTCCCTCAAGATAATAACTTGTTCTGATTGGTTAATTTATCTTGTGGGAACGACTTGTTAACTCGTTCCCTCAAGATAAATTGACCAATCAAAACTGTTCCATGAATATGTTAAATATGGATTACACTATGTTGATCAAGGAATATTTTCAAATGGGCTTAAAATACCCAGATATTCGGCATGTTTTAGAAGAAAAGCATGGCATTTTCATCGGACTAAGGCAATTAAAGCGACAGTTAAAAGTGCAGGGATTAGGTCGTAGAAATTATAGTGACTTGAGAGAAGTAGTTGATTTTATTTACACTCAGATAAAGGAATCAGGACAGCAGCATGGCTATCGCATGATGCATTTACGTTGTCTGACTCATGGACTCAATGTAAGAATAAACGATGTTCGTATAATTTTAAAGCATTTGGATCCTGTTGGTTCCTCACTGAGGTCGGCGAGACGTCTTCGTAGAAGGCAGTATTATGCTCCGGGTCCAAATTTCATTTGGCACGTGGACGGCTACGACAAGTTAAAACCATTTGGCTTGTGTATAAGCGGATGCATCTGTGGTTTCACTAGAAAAATTATTTGGCTTAATGTTTTTCACACAAACAACGACCCGCGTGTTATCGGTGGATATTACTTGGAAGCAGTGGAAGAACTGGGTGGTTGTCCAGAACTGCTTAGAGGAGACTATGGAACAGAAAATGTTCGAGTTAGGGATTTCCAGAAATACTTTAAACGAGACGACCAAAACAATCAGAGATCTTATATTGAAGGGACAAGTACAGCAAACCAACGTATAGAGTGTTGGTGGGGACATCTTCGACGGGAACATATGGGATACTACATTGAATTATTCAACCATCTACAAGAGTCTGGGGACTTTTCTGGTGATTTTGTGGACAAGAACCTTCTTCGGTTTTGTTTTTCTTCATTAATACAGGTAAACATGAACTTTTACTACTTGATTATAATAAGTATGAAAGATAATAGATCTAACACAGAGAATCTGGGTTCGAACCCCGATTGTGGCAGGTCATACCCTTACAGAAAAAAATGACAAATGAAAAGGTGAAATTACAGCTTATGGAGGGTAGTTAGTACTGGTGACGGTACTCGTAACTGTCCAGGAAAACATGTTTAGGAAAACCGGGCACCGTATAAAACTGATATACTGTTGAGAAACGGCGTGAAGCCGAAATAATGAAACAGCTATACATGTAGTTTATAAGTAGCTGTTCTGCATGTCCAGAATGAGCATGCCTGATCAAAATTGAACTACTCCGTGTTGACGTTTTGTTTTCTTTCACAACTCTTGTATCTATTGGGAGATTAAATGTTTTGCTTTCTTTTCAGAATGAGCTTGATTTGTGTAAAGACATGTGGAATAACCACCATATTCGACCATCAAGAAATTCTGTTGCTCCGTCTGGAAGGCCAGATTTGATGTTCAATTTTCCAAGTCTTTGGAGCACACGTGACTACATATGTCCAGTTTCCACTGGTGATATTGATGCTTGTAAGGAGGATGCCATCTTTAGGACATCTGTTCCATGTGACAATGACATATATGAGATATGTATCAATTGCATGTCAGAAAATGGTTTCACACTTCCTACAGATGCATCCAGTGCAGAACATTTGTACAGAGACATTCGTCAATATGCAAGATCATTACTGCAGTGATACGTTGCTATATCTGATACTAGTATTTAGCCCAGTAAGCTCAGTGTGTGATGTTATTCTACGTACAGTCATGTCAATGCATGCAATTATATAGTCAGAATCCTATATATATATATGTATTTTGCTTTAAACCATGAAACTTATTAAAGCACTGATTTACATCCAGTTTTACACACTGTATGTTTCCCAGTATCTAAGAGAAATCTCAGTACTATATAAGAAATGATTAAATATATATGGGACAGAAAACAAAAGTTACCGAATAAACTGTAGCCTTAAAAAGGTGTACATCTACAATTCCTTTGTGACCCTGACCTTTGGTATAATGGACACCGCCCCTGCATATACTTAGTATGTATAGTCTGATTTTTATTACCTGTCGCAGGTCATAAGCTTAACCGTTAGTAATGAGCCCAGTCTATTTGACATACGGGTAACTATAAGCCTTATGATTAAATCTTAACAACGGCTGGTTGTGTCTGTACAAAAACATGATTTGCACGGAATTACTATACGAACGATGAGATATAGGTATACAATATAAACTGACTTAACAAAAATTTGGCTGCTGTATCATTATGAATACACAAGTGTAAAAGTATGTTTATCCTATGATCGTCCTATGATGCACAAATTATAGAATAATCTTATAACCATCAACATCAAACAGCTTCTGTTTTGTTTTTATATGGTTTGACAAGATTCTAGGATCGGTAATATTTACATAATACACCTTGATATAAATTTGAAGAAACGCCGCATACTCTTTGCTAAACAGTATACCAAAGTCTTAAACCGTTATAACTTATGACTACTATACTACCCGTGATATCTCATCGACATGTCCAATGAATATTCAAGGTCAAAATACCTGCGACAGGTTGTAAAAATCGACTTAATTTAGCAACCTTATAAAAGTTATATTGACCAAGGACAGTAGATGTGGAGGGGGGCAAGCAGGAATTGGCCCTAATCTTCAGTGATGCAACATATGGTTTTGCTTCACCTGTCCTGATTTATGGTGGCTCTTTGTAAGTTATAGCTATAAAAACATAGTGCATCATGATACATGTATGGCAGCGAATAATTCCAAGTTTCAGCAATGACTTCTATTAATGCAAGAACGAAACATCTTTTAAATAAATAGTTGATGGACGTTTACTCAAACCACTGACGACTAATATTAATTGATCATAATAACTCGCACACCATGAGCATGGGAACATAGTGGCTACTTATAATTGGGCCTTTGTCTCATAGATAGGTGTATGTGTGTCCTTGTTTCGTACACTCAGAGATTCAGTATGATTTGTTATTTATTTATTTATCCAACATTTTATAAGGCATAACTGACAAAAGATATTACTGTATTTGATACAAGAAATTCAGTACAAGCCAGAAAAAACATTATACTCGCCTGACCGGTTGATTTCACAACTGGGTTATCCTCCAAACATAAAAAATCTTAATTAACCTACCGCAATAATGTCAGACAAGCAATTCACCGAACCATTGTTCTCAGGAATTTTCTGACTCTTCAAAGATACTGTTTTCCCAAAATATATGTTTACTTTCCTGTTATCGTCAAAATTCTGATAGAGAAGTGAAAGGTTGAGCACACTGCTCAAAATCCTAAACTATCCTCCCAGTAAATGTAACTAGAACTATCACTAAAGGTGATTAAAATACCCCCTGAACTGCACCAGGGCATATAACTCTGCAAGGTGTTGACAACGTGCACACTAATAGTTTAATACATACTTTATCTTTATGATGAACACAAATTTAAAGTTTCATTTGAAGATCTGAAGAAATGTGGAATTAGATTCATTCTACAAAATCGTTAAATTTCAAGGGCACATAACTTTGCAATGCATCAATTGAAAGAATGTCATGTACACCTAAACTTTATAGTGAATACATATATCAAGTTTCATCCAAATATCTTGAATAATGTGAAAGTATTTCACTCTACAACATTGTGCACTTTCACTTATTTCAGTCTGTTAAAAAGTGTAAGTTCTAGTGCACATAACTCTGCAATGCATTGACGGACACACACACTTTATGGTGAATACATATTTTAAGTTTCATCCCAATACCTAAAGAAATGAGGAAGGAGTTCACTCCACAACATTGTGCATTTTATTTTTTACCAACCAACCAACAGGATGACTCCAATATAACGCCTCGTTATAACTTCGTTTTCAGGGGTTAACAACTCCTTTGGATGATCATCTAGGATCACCTTGGTTGAAATTCTGTAAAATGCATTTAACTAATTTCATGTAAACAGTAAATACAATGTTTTATCCATTGGGTCTCTGTGAAAGTTATATAACCCAAGACATGAAACTTGCCACCAAAGTTGACCAAGTCTTAGCTCAACTCATAAAAAACAAGTTCATTTTTTGAAAAATGCTTTAATAGAATTAACTTTTAACAAAAAATATGAACTAATTCTTAAACAATAGGTGCAATAGCAACTCAGTATTCCTTTTTGGAATAAATTCAATAGATCATAATAAACACTAAACTTTTGAACGCCTTATAAAGATTTGTACTTATTATATTATCATCAACTTACTATACTGAGATGATAATTTTGTGTCCATCACATTGAACACAACAATGAAAACAATCATTTAAATCTTTATACAGTTAAATGACTAGATGTTTGGAAAATGTATATACAATGCAGGCAATACAACAATAAAACAAGAGGGCCCGACGGGCCCTAGGTTGCTCACATGTCATAGCTGAACCAGTGACCTAGTTCTTGATGCCAGATAACCCATATTTGAACTCAAATAGACAATTTCATCTAGACAAGCATTCTGACCAACTTTCACTAAGATCAAGTAAACAAATCCAGACTCTAATGCATACACAATGTTTTTTTCCAATGATTAGACCTAAGTGACCTAGTTATTGATCTAAGATGACCCATATTCATACTTGACCTATAATTTATGTTGAAAAACATTGTAACCAACTTTCATGAAGATCCAGTGAAAAATGCAGCATTTATTGCATATAAAAGGTTTTTCTAAGATTTGACCTAGTGACCTAGTTTTTGACCCCGGATAACCCAATATCTAACTTATCTAATTTTAGTAGAGATGAACATTGTGACCAAGTTTTATAATAATTAGGCCAACACTGTGACCTATAGTGTCTACGCAAGCAAATTGTGGACGGACAGACGGACGGACGGACAAAGAGTGATCACAAACTAACAATATGGAATATATTTTCATGACTAGAAAGACTCGATACATGTAATTTGTATGCACTGCTGACAAAAGTTAAAACAATCATTTAATAAATTTAAACAAAATGATGCTGTCAACAAGGCTTGCCAAAAATTTATGAAACAAATTCTTCCACAGATTATGACCAAACATGTACTAACAGTTTTAAAATTAAAATAAAACATCAAAAAATGATTGTAATGGAAATATCAACATGACAAAAAGCAATAACACATAGTATTTTTCAAATCTGTTGTCTATAGCTTGACCATGTTTTTGAGCCCTAACGGAATAATACACACTTTCAATTCGTTTATATGGATTTTGAGTGATAACTTAATCAATTTGGTTTAATCAATATCTATTACAAACCCTATACATACATTTCATAATTAATATCAGATGTTATGTGCAAGAATGGGGAACTTATACTTTTTAACAATTTTAATGTTGATTTCCATAATATAGTCCCACCCATTTAGTCAAATAAACTTTACCATATATTTTAGTTATGGCATAAATAAATGTTCAATCTATAATGCATGACTCATCACAACATCAATAATACACAACATTTTTAAAAACATATTGCCTTAAAATGAAACATGACAACATGTAACTTCAACCATCACAATTGTGATCAGGGCCCTATGATAGCATGTTTGAAGATAATGGGGGTAGAAGCGAATATGAAGGTGAAATTTAGAAGTATAGTGGGGTGGCATTGTCAGAGCTCTGAGTAGCTTACATTTTAGGTGCTATAGTACTAAAGACTCCTGAGTTATAAATGTTAAAAAAGATTACTTAGTTAAGAAAATAAGTTTACAAAAAATAAAGACATATTAAAGCTGTGTTTGTTTCTTTGTTTATACATCCCACGCAATACAGTCATAAGGCGGCCAGTTTTCCTAAATATCATTCCTGGTATAATAATGCTAGACTTCCTTCCTCCATAAAAAATCAATCATGTTTCTCACAGAAAGAGTCATGGTTGTCGCATGAATCGAACCCACAACCTGCAGCAAGCAGGGTAACAAATATAGTGCAATGATATGATATTCAAGAGAAGAAGAGAATTATAAAATTAAAGACAATTAGAATGGTATTATACTTTACAACTGTACAACTATATTTGTCAATAAGAAATATGGTTCAACATTGTGTACCAAATCAAATGTTGATGTTTCATGTACATAAAATATTGCTACCAAAATTAAATACTAAGGTGATCATGAGTAATGAATGTACATGACAATGTGTGTTTTGTCCTTCTCAATAAGTATATAAAGACAAAACCGGGGCATAAGTCATAATTATACCAGTTCTTTCCTACACATGTGTATTGTCCTTGTCAAATTACAGTTGAATATGTTTTAAAACTTCTGAAGTTAAGAAGAATATATGACAAAAAATGAAGAAAAATGAGTTTTTACAAAGGATTCTAATTCTAACAATATTGTAGCTAGAGTGTTACACCTTGTACACATG